>NC_069486.1:8644915-8681297 GCF_026875155.1 Cherax quadricarinatus
CCATGTAGCATGGTGTGTACTCTAGTACCAAACTGACCACCATGTTGCATGGTGTGTACTCTTGTACAAACTGACCACCCATGTAGCAATGGTGTTTACTCTTTACAAACTGACCACCATGTAGCATGGTGTGCTTACTCTTCAAACTGTCCACCATGTGCAGTTGTGTACTCTGGTACAAACTGACCCACCATGTAGCATAGGTTTGTTGTACTTTTGTACAAGTGACCACCAGTAGCATGGTAGTGTACTCTTGTACAGCTGACCACCATGTAGCATGGTTTGTACTCTTGTACAAATGACCACCTTGTAGCATGGGTTTACTCTTGTACATGCTGACCACCATGTAGCATAGGTGTGTTACTCTTGTACAAAACTGACCACCATGTAGCATGGTGTTGTACTCTTACAAACTGACCACATGTAGCATGGGTGTACTCTTGTACAAAACTGACCCACCATGTAGCTGGTGTGTACTTCTTGTAAAACTGACCACCATGTAGCATGGTTGTGTACTCTTGTACAAACTGACCCCATGTAGCATTGATGTGTACCTTTACAAAATGTCCACCATGAGCATGGTGTGTACTTTTGTTACAACTGGACCACCTGTAGCATGGTGTGTACTCTTGTACAAGCTGACCACCATGTAGCATGGTGTGTTACTCTTGTGCATGCTGACCACATGTGCATGGGTGTGTTATCTTGTACAGCTGACCACCATGTTGCATGTTGTGTCTTCATGTACATGCTGACCTCCAGTGCATGGTGTGTTACTCTTGTACAAGCTGTCCACATGTAGCATGGTGTGTACTCTTGATACAACAATAGTCTTATTGTCTAAACATAATGAGGGAAAATGTCTGGGTCATATACCTTGATAGCACTTGACATTCAACACCTATATCCAGGCATATACAAAAAAAATATCCAGTACAGTTGACATCTTCTTCAAAGAATGTTATTATGCCAAAACAGCACTGGCTTATATCATTACTGTTCACTGATCTGCCCCTACCTCCCCTATGTATTTGTGCCTGGGGATCCACAAACAGCAATCACCTCAAGCAATAATAACCTCAGCAGAAACCTGCAGTGCGAATGATCACACAATCCCCTGGCTAGACAACAAACACTATCCCCCCCCCCACACCCACACACTCTTCAAAAGATCATCTAAATCTACTTGTTACTGTGCATTCCGATAATATGCCAAAAACAATTAAATTTAATATTAATCCTGGCCTGAAGGACTTCCTTGATAGGTTACAGTAGGACCCCTAGACATAATACCAGCACAAAAATTCTCTGACATGCTCTGTGTTCCGCGTAACCTTTGTAAAAAAAATCCAGTGTGCAAAAAAGGACCCAAAAATCTGGAAAACTTCCTGCCAGAAATCCCAGAGCCACTGTCTTGCTGCATCTCAAAAAACTACCTTCTTTCACTTACACATCCCAACAACAACTAAATATAATAAAAAACTGTATTTTTGTATTTCTCAGTGCCACAACATAAGGAAAACCAATGTATCTTATTTTCATTATCTGTAATCTCACAACACATTTAAATATATTTTATGGTGTGAAGATTGGGTTGTGAATGTTGCAGCGAGGAGGCGGTTGGACGCAGTGGAGATGTCGGTCTAAGGGCAAAAAGTGTGGTGTAAATATTATGCAGATAATTCGGAGTGTGGGAAATTAGGAGAAGGTGTGGTGTTAATTAAAAAGTATTAGGTCAGAGGCTGAAGGAGGGTTTGTTGAGGTGGTTTGGTCTTTAGAAGAGAATGGATCAAAGTAGAAATGACAATGGAGAGCATTTAAATCTGTAGGGGAAGGAAAGTTTTTGGGGTAGGGCGTCGGCCTCGAAAAGGTTGGAAGGAAGGGTAAGGGAGGTTTTGTGGGCGAGGGGCTTGGACTTCCAAGCAAGGTGTGCGTGAGCGTGTTGATTAGGATTTTGAATGGAGACGAATGGTATTTGGGAATGACAATCTGTTGGGAGTGTGAGCAGGGTAATATTTAGTGAAGGGATTTCTGGGAATCCAGTTATTTTTTATTATAGCCGGCTTGAGTCCTGGAAATTGGGAAGTACAATGCCTGCACTCTAAAGGAGGAGGGTTTTGGGATATTTAGCAGTTTGGAGGATTTGTTGTGTATCTTTATTGTATGTGCTTTCTAACTGTTGTGTTCTGAGGACCTCTTGCAAAAAACTGATTACGTGTGAGTGAGTGAAAGAGTTGAATGATGATTGAATGTATTTTCTTTTTGGGGTTTTCTTCTTTTTGAGTCACCCTGCTCGGTGGGAGATGGCAACTTGTTAAGAAAAAAAAAGTACAAAATTCAGTGAAACCCCCAGTAAAGATACTTTTTTCATTCCAGAAGTATGTTCAGTGCCATTACTGACCGAATTTGTTCCCATAAGGAATATTTGAAGTAGATTAGTCCCATTTCAGACCCCCAAAATACAGTACAAACGCACTTACATAATACAATTACATAATTGGTCGATTGGGAGGTGATGTTAAGCGGGGGTCACTGTATAGGTAGAGGTTGGTAGTCAGCTACCGCTCAGGGAGGTACTTACCCCGTCCCTTTGCCAAGTGAGTGTTTAAAACGAATCCTGTTAATTGTTTTACATGATGTGAGGATTGTGGTGTCCATTTTTCCATCCATGACATGCAAGATTTCAGGGTATGGTCTTGTACTTGTACTTACACTTAGTCACTACACGACATGTACAAATATATATACAGTGGGAACCTCGATTTCGAACTTATCCGTTCAGGGAGCAGTTCTAAATTCGAAAAGTCTGAAATTGAAGCATATTTCCCTTAAGAAATATGGAAATACAATTAATTCGTTCCAGAAACCCAAAAATATATCACAAAAAAATAATTTTATAGAGATTAATTACAGTTTTACATACACACAACAAATTGCTATAGTCTTTAATTTTGTATCAGTATATAAATAAACATTTTTTACTTACCTTTATTGAGGGATTGGTGATGGAATCTGGAAGATAGGGAGGAGGAGAGAGGGGAGTTGGGGTTAGTGTTTGGAAGGAGAATCCCCTCCATGAGGAACTTTGGATCAATGCCCTTCTGGGGTTGCTTCCCTTCTCTGCATTTTAAGGCCACTAGGCAGCTTGAGAGTCATTGGACCCCAGTCTCACAAAAATAAAACTGTTACAGTCCTCTGTTTCTGTCTCAAAAAATAACTGATCCACAGTCGTCTGTTTTGTCTCATCCAAAATAACTGTCCACAATCATCTGTTTGTCTCGCAAAATAACTCCACAGTCGTCTGTCTTCTGTCTCAAAAATAACTGTCCACAATCATCTGTTTGTCTCGAAAATAACTCCAACAAGTCGTCTGTTTTGTCTTACAAAATAATGTCCACAATCATCTGTTTGTCTCGCAAAAATAACTCCACAGTCGTCTGTTTCTTCTCACAAAATAACTTCCACAGTCGTCTGTTTGTGTCTCACCAAAATAACTGGTCCACAGTCGTCTGTTGGTGTCTCACAACAATAACTGTCCACAATCATCTGTTTTGTCTCGCCAAAATAACTCCTACAGTCGTCTGTTTGTGTCTCACAAAATAACTTCTCCACAGTCGTCTTGTTTCTGTCTCACAAAAATACTTGTCCACAGCCTCTGTGCATCCTGGCAGCTCAACAAGTCTCCACTCCAATCTCATACTTTGTATTATTTCCTTCTTCAATTATGGTGTTTCTCACTTTCTTTACCAAAGGGGTACCATAGCAGTTTCTTAGGGCCCATGGGCAGGCTTATTCCACAGCCCCACAAGCACTAAACCAATTAAATAATCGTAAAATGTGTGAATGAGATAGCTGGTTAGTGTTTCACTCAAGCAATGAACAAAGCTAGGATTACTCACGGTGCCTGCGCGGGGAACGCGGACAGTAACAGGCCCAGCGGGTCAGGTTCCGTAACGGCGGTCCGAAAATAGGGGCGCATTCTAATAGGTGACACAGTTGTCCAAAAAAATGGTCTTAATTTTCGAAACGTTCGTTAGGTGATAACATTCGATTTTTGAGGTGCCCTGTACTTTGATTTTGAGGGTTCCACGGTACACACCCTCTGGGGTCTTCTATTTTCTTTCTAGTTACTCATTCTTGTTTATTTCCTCTTATCTCCATGGGGAAGGGTGGAAACAGAATTCTTCCTCCGTAAGCATGCGTGTTTGTAGAGTCGCACTAATAATGCGGGCGCAAGGGGACTTAGTAACCTCTTCTCCTGTATATATTACTTAAATATAAAAAGGAGAAAGCTTTCATTTTTCCTTTTGGGGCCACCCCGCCTCGGTGGGATACGGCCAGTGAGTTGAAAGAAGAAAGAAAAGTGTACAAACTATGTTAAAATGCTAGAATGGCTCATTACTACGTTCAGATTATCATCACACTACCAACCTTGCCTTACATACTTCTCCATACAATGTTGCCCCTCCCTATCTCCCACCCCACCTTGTATGACTTAGACCCCCCGTCCCCAGAATCAATGGTGTCTATCTCACAAATCCCCCCCTCGATCTCCTCGTCACTCACAACTCCCTCTCGCAGCTATCAGGATCACCACCTTGCCATCAACCCCCCCCTCCACAATCCTCCCCCCCCCCCCACTGCTCTCCGACCACGATCGCGCCATACTACTATTAAGCACCATCATACCCCTTAATTATGACACCCTTATTAGCCTTAAGTTTGTTCGGAAATGCTCTGACATATTAAGGGGGTTCTGCATGTTACACCTAAAATGTCAACCACTCTGTACAAGCATTGTATCATGCTGTAATAAAGAATCTTTAATTTTACCATCAAGACTAAACCACGCCTTCCTTCCCTTCCCTTCCTTTCCCTTCCCTTTCCTCCCTCCCTCCCTCCCTCCTCCCCTCCCTCCTCCCTCTTCCTCCCTTCTTCCCTCTTCCACCTCCCCTCAAACCTCCCTCCCTCCCTTCTTCCAATCCAACTTCTTCCATCACGCCTCGTTCCCATCCCTCTCTTACCTTGTGTGTTTTCAGTGTGACTCGTAAATGGTTATTGTTTGAACAAAAAATCATCATAAGTTTTCTGTGGTGCGTTATTTGTGGATTGTTCCAGTCAACGGTATTTGGTAGGTGACGCTTTAATCAATATCCATATACGTGTATAAGATTTATTATAACGTAACTTTTTTCTTGTTTTCAGGTATTGTGGAAGATGGTGAGGACTGTCCTATGTGCAGCACACACCTGGAGGTTGACAAACTGTCAGTTATACCCAAACTGGAAGTCCATCATCCTCAGTTCTGTATGCTCAAGATTAAATTCGACATTGCTTGGGAGAAGAAATTGCAGTATAACATAAAGCTACACAGCTTGTTGTACTGCTCTTTATGGTTTCTGGTTCAATTGTTCCTGTAAGCTGGTCCACAGGACCTGGTTATTCTGATACAACCAGGCCACCAACACAATTGTGTATGGAGTATCCTGAAGGTTGTATCATTCACCCCTGTTTACAACACATTGTGTATGGAGTTCTTGGGCTTGTATTATTATCCCTTTATTACAACCACATTGTGTATGGAGTTCTGTGGGCTTGTATCATCATTCCAGTATACAACTTTTTTCCAAATGTTATAAACCGGGAGCAGTTGTATAATATATAGGGAATAAATACAATTATTTTATGTATAAAATATTTTTTAAAAATCAGTGGTCATCTTCCTCCCGGCAGCAGGGTGGCACCCTAAAAGAAAGCATATCACCTTAGTTAATTCATTGTTTTTTCAGTATGTGCTACCATCATAATCAGATTACCCCTCAATACTTTTTTTGCAGCTCCTCACCCCTCTTCAGAGTTGCATCACTGACTCTTTCCACCTCCAGGCTACTAAGTCTGGCTAATTAGTTTCCTTAAAATCCCCTCATTCAAGTTACACTGCTCACACTCCAACATTATGTTCCATTACTAAACACATGTTTTCCATTCACTCCCCTCTAATACACTCATGAGCCTGCCGGATGCTCAGGCCACTAAACTGCAAGCCTCTTGTTACCTCCTCCTCAACCATTCCTGGGGATGACTCCTCTTTTTTCTCTCAGCTTCCACCTCGAAGAGTTTATACATCCCCTTCATCAACCTAATCACTGTCCACCCTCTTGATGGTCATACCACCTCCAACAACCTATCCTCTGTCTTCTCAATTATATACTGGTAAAAGTCCTTAGTTTTTAACCCCCATTAGATGAGCTTTGTTTCCGCAGACACCTCAATTTAAACCAGGCGTCTTTTTCCCCTCATTATGTTTTATGGTTCAGCTAGTCTTTCATTTACAATCGTCTACTGACATGTCCACTTCCTAATTAATATTGAAATACTTCCACTTATTTCTGCACTTCTTTACTCCCTTCCTCCCTCCATTCTCTTCCTTCCTTCCTTCCCTATAATATTTCAGTTTATCATTACCACAGTTTTTGTTACTATTCTTCACCCCTTGTTCTTCACTATGTTACATTTATTTATTTATTTTTTTAAAGTGTATATTACATAGTAGCTGTTTTGTGAGTGAGAAACTAGTGAAAATATTAAGATTAATTTATTTCTTGAGTCAATGTTTTATGAACAATGTTTACACTGAACAGCTAATTTAGTGTTGTAACTAGTGATTAGTGTTGCTGCTTGCATTGCAGTGGTGTCATCAAGTGTTACTGTAGAAGGGACAACTTGTGCAGCTACTGTCTGTTTTGTGATTGCAGTGGTTTTTTGCAGGAGCTTTGTTCCTGTAGAGTGAAAACATTGTACAATAACAAAATGACATTAGTTACACATGTGGACCTTTTACCTAACACTGTGGGTAATAATACATTTATTACTAGGTTGTATTGGTGTAATATGTTGCACAATTGATCCCTACTGGTTTAGCACTACCTATGAGGCATACTGTCAGTATTTGTTTAGGCTTTGGGTACTAATAAATGCACTTAGAGTAAGTGGTAGTGTCACGTTACATGAAAGTTGTAATCATGCAGTATTGTATCAACATTACACTTAACGTAATAGATTTTATCTACTAAGATCAACATAAAGTTGATGTCAAATATCTATTTTGTCACTAAATACGTATTTTCATATTTTACTGATGCACCTTTGTATGTAACTTACACATAAATGTTTGGGGTTTTGGTGCTGAATGACCAAAGAGGCTTTTCAGCACTTTCATTAAACATGATGATAATATAAAGCCACAGAAAGAATAAGAAGGGTTTGAAACCCTGGCTGTGTGAGTTGTGTGTTATCATTTCATGGAAATAATAATAATAAGTGTTGCTTCAAGTCAGCATTTCAGTCATTACTGGACCTATATTACCTAAACTAAACCATGGAATTAGGTGGGGGGTTAACCCATGGCAATTGGCTGCTAAAAGTCCAGGGACTGAAATGGTCTTGTAGCATTTCTCTTGCCTTGTTTACACTCATGTTTGTTACTGTTTCGTTAGTTTATATTTACATTCTTGCATTAAATATTTCTTCTTACCCACGAGCTTAACATTCTTACAACGATTATTATATTTTCCATAATGTATTTTAATACATGTTGTTGCAAACAAATGTATTAAAAGTGTGTCTTAGTTGCTAGTTGTGTGGACACAGTTCTTTTAGTTGTGTGACACAGTTCTTTTAGTTATGTGACCAACAGTTCTTTAGTTGTGTGACCACAGTTCTTAGTTGTGTTGACACAGTTCTTTAGTTATGCGACACAGTTCTTTAGTTGTGGACAACAGTTCTTTAGTTGTGTGACACAGTTTTTAGTTGTGTGACACAGTTCTCTAGTTGTGTAACACAGTCTTCTAGTTATGTGGCACAGTTCATTAGTTGTGTGAGACACAGATCTTAGTTGTGTAATGCAAAGTTCTCTAGTCATGTTGTAGCATAAGTTTTTCTAGTCGTATGTTGCACGAAGTTTCTAGTGTGTGTTAGTTTTCTAGTGTGACCACAGTTTTCTAGCTGTGTGACACAGTTTTCTAGTCATATGCACACAAGTTTTCTAGTGTGTGGACACAAAGAACTGAGACGACCGTCTAATTTTCAATACATTTTCTTCATTACTTGCTAAACAGCGACTATACGTTATGGACAACTTAAAGTTTTGTCTTTAGCATAGAGGCATAGTCTTGACGCTTGCTTGTTTCCCTGACAATAAACACTGCCTCACTAAGCAAGAAGTATGATTTATTAATAAAAAAGAGAGAGAACGTTTATGATACTGTTTTTAAAGGCAGTTGAGATTAATTGGTTGATTAATATGAACTGTATGTACTGTAAATATTGTATCATATCAATTATTTTTGATTTACATATTTTGTCGACTGTCTTTTTGCTGTAAGTTACAGCATACTAATGTATTCAAATGGTTTTCAGGATTTGAATATGGTAAACTGAAAAAATTGTCGAAGAGTACTGCATTGACCAATGCAGTGTCTCAGGTCACTGATAATTAAATTCTGTTATATCATTTATTTCCAGTAGTGTTGAATCATACAGGGAAAATACACAGATAACCCACACATATTGAAAATAATATATGACGATGTTTTGGGGTCCGACTTAGACTTTTAGATAGTCCAAGTGGACTAGTAAATGCTACTATCGTTTATGGTTCCCTAGGTGGTCAATCTCTTTCTATATTAATAAATAGATAATGACTTAAAAAACATTTCTGGGCTATCAGATTCTGCTACGTTGTAATCTTTTGCCTACACGCAGTACTGGACTCTGTATTGATACTGTATTATATTGTACTAAATTGTACTGTATTATACAGTGGTCCCGGTTAACGATACTTTTTTTCACCTTCAGAAGATATGTTCTAGGTGCCAGTACTGACCGAATTTGTTCCCATATGAGAGATGTGAAGTAGAATAGTCCCATTTCAGGACCCCCCAAAACATACCGTACAAACGCACTTCAATAAATACACTTACATAATGGGTCACCATTCGAGCGGTGGTAATCGTTTATGCGGGGGTCCACTGTATTGTACTGTATTATATTGTACTAAAATTTTTTACGGTATTAAAATTGTAACTGTATTGTATGAAAATATATAAGAGTCAACAAGGGCTACGTAACAAGACATAGCAGGCATTTAGGAACGGCAGCTACCATCCCGACTTAGTCCGGCTTGGTTCGACTAACCAGTCGTAAGTCAAAATGAACATAAGTCGAACCTTACTACTGAATATCAGCATATTCACATTATGTAATGAATTTTTTTTTGATTTATTCTGGTTATGTTATTTTTTACTTTACTTTTTATGCTGTTAGTACTGTATTTTATTACTGTAAGGTTTAGGAGAAACACTGTGTACAGCACAAACAGGTTGTAATTTTCCCAGAAATTTTGATTACAAACACGGTGTAAGTTCCAGAGTGGTATATGGTCAAGCAGGTGGTAGTAAATCGGGATGGTAGGTGTACTTTTTACATATGCTCCTCAGTGTTTTGGAACATACAACACACTGAAGTTGTATTCTCCAATTCATATCTCTTGTGATCAAACCTATTTCCAACAACCCGTCCTACTGTTGCCTTCATACAACGTGTTTTATTTATTGTGTATGCACACGTGATAAAATACATACAAACGAATTTGTGTACTGATTTCCTGCATTTCTAGTATAGAATTATTAAAAATTTAATATGGCTATCACAAAATGTTTGTTGTGGAACTTAAAAAAATGATTCTTTTCCTTCATAGCTGCTACAAGGTGAGAGGAATTACACTGATGGGATGTTTCAACGACCGGCCATCACATACTGAAGTAGGCTCATTGGAAAAAAGGAAAATTTTTCACCGTGATTCATTCATTGTCTTTTTTGCCAGAAGCACAGAAATTTAGGGGGAATATGATTTAAGTGGATAATGGATTATTTTATTATAATCAAAAAGAAGCGCTAGCCACAAGGTCCTGTACAGCGCTGCAAGGGCAGGAAGGAAGCAAGGGTTATTCAGCCCGTGGCAAAAGGGAGGTGGAAATTTGAGTAATAGGTTACGGATAAACAGCGGAGCAGTGGATGGTGAAAGGTAAAGGGCACAAGAGACTGAGCTAGAAAGTGGTGATGGGAGTGCGTAAGGTATCATCATCCTGAAGTTTGTGGAGTAAATCAGTCTTGTCAAAGAAGTCAATGATAGAGTCAGGATTTTAAAGGAGGGTCCATCAGCAAGAGGGGAAGGTAAAGAGAAGAGTAGTAGAACGGGTAGACGGCGTTGGAGGTAATATTCTCGTGCTCGTTGATAGTGAGGGCAGTCTAACCAGAATGTGGCTAATCGATACTGGAATCGACTTGACACTGCTCACAGAGAGGTACCAGGGTGCCTCTCATGAGATACCCGTGAGTAAGAAGAGTGTGGAGCCAATGCGACGACGGGAGGAGAGTGGGTCTCCCAACCACGGCACTGATGACAAGAAGACGGCAGTAACCTAAATGCTCGGTTTAATAGAATGAGTTTGTTTCCAAGAAGAGTTGACCAACGTTGTTTGCCAAGGGCGTGAAGGTGGGGGTAGCTATTGTAGCAAATTGTCCAGAAATTGGAACACCTCCTATAGGAAAATTGGTATAGGTCATGTACTGCTGATTACGCGCAGCAGTGTCTGCCTGTTCATTGCCCTGTACATCGACATTGACCTTGGACGCCCAACAAAAAATAATATCTTTATGTTCGTAGAGATACGGTTGTAGCCCAAAGTTGGATACGTGGGGGAATAGGGGTGTGGATGTATCAAATTTTCGTATAGCTGTAGACGCCACTAAGGGAGGGGGGGGGGGTCTGAGACTACCACAAATGAGACACAGGCATAGATGCGATACGAATAAGTGCTGCAAGAATGGCCATACATTTCAGCAGGTAAAAATGAAATGCTAGCGAAGATAGTCAAATGCCCCCCGCACAGACGCTGTCCGAAACACTGCTTGCGAATCCGACACCGTTGAAGACTTTAGAGCCATCTTTTACACAGTGGTGGCATGAGAGTGGGAGTAGTGGAAGTGATCAAGAAAAAGAGGAGCGGGAAGCCACCGTAGGCAGTTGAGCTTCGAGCAAGGGAAAGTGAGGAAAGAAACAGACCCGAAACAGCTGGGACTTCCAGTGGGTAGGAGGAAAAGCGAGATGCTACATGAACATAATAAATGTTGGTAAATGAAGGGAAGGGAAAGAGTGAAGTAGGCGAAAGGAGAAAAAGGGGACAGAGCAAACCAGGGGCGGCAATTCTTCTTTTGATTGGCAGTGACTCAATCATGTCATTCCAAGAGTAGTGCTGAGAGCTGTGAGCGAGTGATTTGCTGTTTGACCGGAGCCCCACTCGTCACCTTTTTGGGGGGTAGGGAAGGGGGGGATTAGCTGAAGAGCTAGACTTACCTACCTTAACAAGCAAGCCGGCAATCAAACACTATCACTATTTCAGGGTGGGGGAAAAAGGGGGATAGCGGGAGTTGACTTCCCCTACCTTAACCAAGTAGACCGGCAATCAAAACTATGTTTTACCTATATGTACTGCTCGATACTCCATCTGTTGAACTTTTTCCCTGCAGCCGTGAAAGGTATAAGAAATAGAAGAAAGCCAAGATGGGTGTGCAAATATATAAATGCTTGTACATGCATGGTAGTGTGACCTAGTGTAAGTAGAGTAGCAAGATATACCTGTTATCTTGCATGTTTAGGAGACAGGAAAAGACATAGACAATCCTACCTTCATGTTAACAATTACAGGCTTCCATGTCACACTCACTTGCAGAACGATTATTTAAGTACCTCCCTGGGTGGTTGATGTCTGCCAACTACTGCCACAGGACAGTTACCTCCCTGGGGTGTTTCTGTTTACTAACCTACTACCACAGGATGATAGTACCTCCCTGGTGTTTGCTGTCTACCAACCTACCATCACAGGATGGTAGTACCTCCTGGGTGGTTTGTTGTTCTACCAACTACCATTCACAAGGATGGTAGTACTCCCTGGGTGGTTGTGTCTACCAACCTACCATCACATGATGGTAGTACCTCCCTGTGGTGGTTGCTGTCTACTTACCTACTACAACAGGGACAGTAGTAGCTTCCCTGGGTGGTTGCTGTCTACTAACTTACTACCACAGGGACAGTTGTACCTCCCTGGGTGGTTGCTGTCTACTTACCTACTACCACTGGACAGTTGGTACCTCCCTTGCTGGTTCATACTACCTACGGTCTGTACATATTTTCCTCTGTATTTCTTACTTTAGTTCATATTCCTGTTATATTTCATTGCATTATATGCTTGCCAAAGGAGGAAATGATCCCAGACTGCTAAGGTCACCAAACTACCACTTCTTCTTCAACAGGGTCGGCATATTTTACCTGATGAAGTTACTGTGTGTCCTTCATGCAAGTTTCCCAGCACATCAGAAATGAATTAATAAGTAAGGCTTCTACCGTATTGGTATATCTGCTTTGAACCATTTTCTTCTATTTGAATTTGCAATAATTGTGTATGTCAAGGACAAGATAGCTGTTGAATTGAATGATTGTCGAGGTAAGATTGGTTTGGATTTTTAACCCCAGAGGGTTACCATCCAGGATAACCAAGAAAAGTCAGTGCATCATCGAGGGACGGCTGTCTTCTTTTCCATTGTGGTCCTCAATTCTTTTCCCCCAGGATTCCACCCACTCCAGTCGACTTACACCTGGTAACTACTAGCTTGCTAGGTGAACAAGACCAAACAGGTGCAAAAGGAGGCCAGAGTGTTGCTTACTAGGTGTTTGAATTGCAGTGCATTAACAGGCTACCAGACCTGTTAATGCTTTTTCTTTGGGGCCAACCTTAGTTTTAGGTGGGATGATTGCTAAAAAAACGAGCATTCTAAAATTTCATTATAGTTAAATGTTTTGTATTAGAGGTAAGTGACGTAAGTATTGCTGTAAGAAATTGGTATTAACATGTTGACCAGATACCATGTAGAATGGTGTGTACTGGTGTAAAATGCTGGGAACTACCATGTAGCATGGTGTGTATGGTGTACAAGCTGACACACTATGTAGCATGGTGTGTACTGGTGTACAAGCTGGACCACCTTTGTAGCCATGGTGTGTATGGATGTACAAGCTGACCCACCATGTAGCATGGTTGTGTACTGGTGTACAAGCTGACCACTATGTAGGCATGTGTTTACTGGTGTACAAGCCTGACCAACATGTAAGCATGGGTGTATGGTGTACAAGCTGACACCATGTAGCATGGTTGTGTCTGGTCCGCCCCATTCAAGCTGACCACATGTAGCATGGTGTGTTCCTGGTGTACAAGCTGGACCACTTGTAGCATGGTGGTGTATGGTGTAAACAAGCTACCACTATGTAGCATGGTGTGTACTGGTGTACAAGTGACCACTATGTAGCATGGTATGTATGGTGTACAAAGCTGACCACGTGTAGCATGGTGTGTACTGGGTTTACAAGCTGACCACCAAATTTGTAGCATGGTGGGGTACTGGTGTACAAGCCTGACCACATGTAGGCATGGTGTGTAACTGGTGTACAAGCTGACCACTATGTAGCAGGTGTGTACTGGTGTACTAGCTGTCCACTATGTAGCATGGTGTGTACTGGTGTTTACATGCTGACCACCATGTAGCATGGTGTGTACTGGTGTACAAAGCTGACCACCATGTATGGATGGTGTGACTGGTGTACAATCTGACAACATGTAGCATGGTGGTTGTATGGTGTACAAGTGACCACCATGTAGCGTGGTGTGTACTGGTGTACAAGGCTGACCACCAATGTAGCATGGGGGTACTGGTGTACAAGCTGACCACCTTGTAGCATGTGTGTACTGTGTACAAAAGCTGACCACAATGTAGCATGGTGTGTTTTTTTTACTGGTGTACAGCTGACCACTATGTGCATGGTGTGTACTGGTGTACAAGCTGACCACCATGTAGCATGGTGTGTTCTGGATGTACAAGCTGACCTCCATGTAGCATGGGTGTATGGTGTACAAGCAGACCACTATGTAGATGGTTGTGTTACCTGGTGTACAAGTGACAACCATGTAGCCCATGGCGTGTTTGGTGTACATGCTAACACTATGTTGCATGGGGTGTTCTGGTGTACAAGCTGACCCACTCATTGTAGCTGGTGTGTACTGTGTACAAGCTGACCACCATGTAGCATGGTGTGTATGGTGTCAAGCTGACCACTAGTAGGCATGGTGTGTATGGTGTACAAGCTGGGACCACTATGTAGCATGGTGTGATACTGGTGTACAAAGTGACCACCATGTAGCATGGTGTGTATGGTGTACAAGCTGACCACCATGTAGCATGGTGTGTACTGGTTGTACAAGCTGACCACCATGTAAGGCATGGGTGTGTACTGGTGTACAAGCTGACCTCATGTAGCATGGTGTGTACTGGTGTACAAGCTGACCACTGTAGCATGGTGTAGTTACTGGTGTACAAGCTGAACACCATGTAGCATGGTGTGTACTGGTGTACAAGCTGACCACTATGTAGCTGGTGTGTACTGGGTGTACAAGTGACCATATGTAGCATGGTGTGTACTGTTTAGTGTACCAAAGTGACACTTTGTAGCATGGTGTGTATGGTGGTACCAAGCTGACCCCATGTAGCATGGTTGTGTATGGTGTACAAGTGACCATATTTTAGCATGGTGTTGTACTGGTGTACCAAGCTGACCACTTTGTTAGCATGGGTGTACTGGTGTACAACTGGACCACTATGTAGCATGGTGTGTACTGGTGTACAAGATGACCACTATGTAGCTGGTGTGTAATGGTGAACAAGTGACACTATGTAGCATGGTGGTACTGGTGTACAAGTGACCACCATGTAGCTTTCGGTGTGTTCTGGTGTACAAGCTGGACCACCATGTAGCATTGGTTTGTACTGGTGTACAAGCAGACACTTGTAGAATGGTGTGACTGGTGTACAAGCTGACCACTATTGTAGCATGGTGTTTACTTGTGTACAAGCTGAACACTATGTAGCATGGTGTTACTGGCTTGTACAAGCTGACCACTATGAAGGCATTGGTGTGTTACTGAGTGTACAAAGCTGACGACCATGTAGCATGGTGTGTTCTGGTGTACAAGCTGACCACTATGTTGCATGGTGTGTAACTGTTTGTGTACAAGCTGACCACCATGTAGCATGGTGTGTACTGGTGTACAAGCTGACACTATGTGCATGGGTGTGTATGAGTGTACAAGTGACCACTATGTAGCTTGGTGTAAGGTGTACAAGCTGACCACTATGTAGCATGGTGTTTGTATGGTGTACAAGCTGACCACTATGTTGACATGGTGTGTACTGGTTGTACAAGCTGACCACTATGTAGCATGGTGCTGTAATGGTGTACAAGCTGACACCATGTAGCATGGTAGTGTTCTGGTGTACAAGATGGGACCACCATGTAGCATGTTGTACTGGTGTAACAAGCTGAACCACCATGTAGCATTTGGTGTGTACTGGTGTACAAGCTGACCACTATGTTGCATGGTGTGTACTGGTGTACAAGGCTGACCACTATGTGCATGGTGTGATACTGGTTGGTACAAGCTGTCCACTATGTAGCATGGTGCTGTACTGGTGACAAGCTGACCCCATGTAGCATGTGTGTACTGGTGTTCAAGGCTGGACCACCATGTAGCCATGGTGTGTTCTGGTGTACAAGCTGACCACCATTTCAGCATGGTGATTGACTGGTGTACAAGCTGACCACCTGTTAGCATGGTGTGTACTGGTGTACAAGCTGACCACATGTAGCATGGTGTGTATGGTGTACAAAGCTGACCACCATGTAGCATGGGTTGTACTGGAGTACCAGTGACCACTTGTAGCATTGGTCTCGCTCACTGGTGTACAAGCTGACCCCATGTAGCATTGGTGTGTACTGGTGTTCACTGACCACCATGTAGCATGGTTGTACTGGTGTACAAGCTGACCACTATGTAGCATGGTGTGTAATGGTGTACAAGCTGACCACTATGTAGCACATGGTGTGTACTCTTGTACAAAGCTGACCACCATGTAGCATGGTGTGTACTCTTGTACAAGTGACCACCCATGTAGCAATGGTGTGTAACTCTTGTCAAGCTGACCACATGTAGCATGAGTGTGTACTCTTGTACAAGCTGACCCCATTGTAGCATGGTGTGTACTCTGTACAACGACCACCATGTTTGCATTGGTGTGTACTCTTGTACAAGCTGCCACCATGTAAGCAAGGTGTGCTACCTCTGTACAATTGACCACCATGTAGCAATGTGTGTACTTTTCTTTTGTGCCATGCTGACCACATGTAGCATGGTGTGTACTCTTTGTACAAACTGGACCACCATGTAGCATGGTGTGTACTCTAGTACCAAACTGACCACCATGTTGCATGGTGTGTACTCTTGTACAAACTGACCACCCATGTAGCAATGGTGTTTACTCTTTACAAACTGACCACCATGTAGCATGGTGTGCTTACTCTTCAAACTGTCCACCATGTGCAGTTGTGTACTCTGGTACAAACTGACCCACCATGTAGCATAGGTTTGTTGTACTTTTGTACAAGTGACCACCAGTAGCATGGTAGTGTACTCTTGTACAGCTGACCACCATGTAGCATGGTTTGTACTCTTGTACAAATGACCACCTTGTAGCATGGGTTTACTCTTGTACATGCTGACCACCATGTAGCATAGGTGTGTTACTCTTGTACAAAACTGACCACCATGTAGCATGGTGTTGTACTCTTACAAACTGACCACATGTAGCATGGGTGTACTCTTGTACAAAACTGACCCACCATGTAGCTGGTGTGTACTTCTTGTAAAACTGACCACCATGTAGCATGGTTGTGTACTCTTGTACAAACTGACCCCATGTAGCATTGATGTGTACCTTTACAAAATGTCCACCATGAGCATGGTGTGTACTTTTGTTACAACTGGACCACCTGTAGCATGGTGTGTACTCTTGTACAAGCTGACCACCATGTAGCATGGTGTGTTACTCTTGTGCATGCTGACCACATGTGCATGGGTGTGTTATCTTGTACAGCTGACCACCATGTTGCATGTTGTGTCTTCATGTACATGCTGACCTCCAGTGCATGGTGTGTTACTCTTGTACAAGCTGTCCACATGTAGCATGGTGTGTACTCTTGATACAACAATAGTCTTATTGTCTAAACATAATGAGGGAAAATGTCTGGGTCATATACCTTGATAGCACTTGACATTCAACACCTATATCCAGGCATATACAAAAAAAATATCCAGTACAGTTGACATCTTCTTCAAAGAATGTTATTATGCCAAAACAGCACTGGCTTATATCATTACTGTTCACTGATCTGCCCCTACCTCCCCTATGTATTTGTGCCTGGGGATCCACAAACAGCAATCACCTCAAGCAATAATAACCTCAGCAGAAACCTGCAGTGCGAATGATCACACAATCCCCTGGCTAGACAACAAACACTATCCCCCCCCCCACACCCACACACTCTTCAAAAGATCATCTAAATCTACTTGTTACTGTGCATTCCGATAATATGCCAAAAACAATTAAATTTAATATTAATCCTGGCCTGAAGGACTTCCTTGATAGGTTACAGTAGGACCCCTAGACATAATACCAGCACAAAAATTCTCTGACATGCTCTGTGTTCCGCGTAACCTTTGTAAAAAAAATCCAGTGTGCAAAAAAGGACCCAAAAATCTGGAAAACTTCCTGCCAGAAATCCCAGAGCCACTGTCTTGCTGCATCTCAAAAAACTACCTTCTTTCACTTACACATCCCAACAACAACTAAATATAATAAAAAACTGTATTTTTGTATTTCTCAGTGCCACAACATAAGGAAAACCAATGTATCTTATTTTCATTATCTGTAATCTCACAACACATTTAAATATATTTTATGGTGTGAAGATTGGGTTGTGAATGTTGCAGCGAGGAGGCGGTTGGACGCAGTGGAGATGTCGGTCTAAGGGCAAAAAGTGTGGTGTAAATATTATGCAGATAATTCGGAGTGTGGGAAATTAGGAGAAGGTGTGGTGTTAATTAAAAAGTATTAGGTCAGAGGCTGAAGGAGGGTTTGTTGAGGTGGTTTGGTCTTTAGAAGAGAATGGATCAAAGTAGAAATGACAATGGAGAGCATTTAAATCTGTAGGGGAAGGAAAGTTTTTGGGGTAGGGCGTCGGCCTCGAAAAGGTTGGAAGGAAGGGTAAGGGAGGTTTTGTGGGCGAGGGGCTTGGACTTCCAAGCAAGGTGTGCGTGAGCGTGTTGATTAGGATTTTGAATGGAGACGAATGGTATTTGGGAATGACAATCTGTTGGGAGTGTGAGCAGGGTAATATTTAGTGAAGGGATTTCTGGGAATCCAGTTATTTTTTATTATAGCCGGCTTGAGTCCTGGAAATTGGGAAGTACAATGCCTGCACTCTAAAGGAGGAGGGTTTTGGGATATTTAGCAGTTTGGAGGATTTGTTGTGTATCTTTATTGTATGTGCTTTCTAACTGTTGTGTTCTGAGGACCTCTTGCAAAAAACTGATTACGTGTGAGTGAGTGAAAGAGTTGAATGATGATTGAATGTATTTTCTTTTTGGGGTTTTCTTCTTTTTGAGTCACCCTGCTCGGTGGGAGATGGCAACTTGTTAAGAAAAAAAAAGTACAAAATTCAGTGAAACCCCCAGTAAAGATACTTTTTTCATTCCAGAAGTATGTTCAGTGCCATTACTGACCGAATTTGTTCCCATAAGGAATATTTGAAGTAGATTAGTCCCATTTCAGACCCCCAAAATACAGTACAAACGCACTTACATAATACAATTACATAATTGGTCGATTGGGAGGTGATGTTAAGCGGGGGTCACTGTATAGGTAGAGGTTGGTAGTCAGCTACCGCTCAGGGAGGTACTTACCCCGTCCCTTTGCCAAGTGAGTGTTTAAAACGAATCCTGTTAATTGTTTTACATGATGTGAGGATTGTGGTGTCCATTTTTCCATCCATGACATGCAAGATTTCAGGGTATGGTCTTGTACTTGTACTTACACTTAGTCACTACACGACATGTACAAATATATATACAGTGGGAACCTCGATTTCGAACTTATCCGTTCAGGGAGCAGTTCTAAATTCGAAAAGTCTGAAATTGAAGCATATTTCCCTTAAGAAATATGGAAATACAATTAATTCGTTCCAGAAACCCAAAAATATATCACAAAAAAATAATTTTATAGAGATTAATTACAGTTTTACATACACACAACAAATTGCTATAGTCTTTAATTTTGTATCAGTATATAAATAAACATTTTTTACTTACCTTTATTGAGGGATTGGTGATGGAATCTGGAAGATAGGGAGGAGGAGAGAGGGGAGTTGGGGTTAGTGTTTGGAAGGAGAATCCCCTCCATGAGGAACTTTGGATCAATGCCCTTCTGGGGTTGCTTCCCTTCTCTGCATTTTAAGGCCACTAGGCAGCTTGAGAGTCATTGGACCCCAGTCTCACAAAAATAAAACTGTTACAGTCCTCTGTTTCTGTCTCAAAAAATAACTGATCCACAGTCGTCTGTTTTGTCTCATCCAAAATAACTGTCCACAATCATCTGTTTGTCTCGCAAAATAACTCCACAGTCGTCTGTCTTCTGTCTCAAAAATAACTGTCCACAATCATCTGTTTGTCTCGAAAATAACTCCAACAAGTCGTCTGTTTTGTCTTACAAAATAATGTCCACAATCATCTGTTTGTCTCGCAAAAATAACTCCACAGTCGTCTGTTTCTTCTCACAAAATAACTTCCACAGTCGTCTGTTTGTGTCTCACCAAAATAACTGGTCCACAGTCGTCTGTTGGTGTCTCACAACAATAACTGTCCACAATCATCTGTTTTGTCTCGCCAAAATAACTCCTACAGTCGTCTGTTTGTGTCTCACAAAATAACTTCTCCACAGTCGTCTTGTTTCTGTCTCACAAAAATACTTGTCCACAGCCTCTGTGCATCCTGGCAGCTCAACAAGTCTCCACTCCAATCTCATACTTTGTATTATTTCCTTCTTCAATTATGGTGTTTCTCACTTTCTTTACCAAAGGGGTACCATAGCAGTTTCTTAGGGCCCATGGGCAGGCTTATTCCACAGCCCCACAAGCACTAAACCAATTAAATAATCGTAAAATGTGTGAATGAGATAGCTGGTTAGTGTTTCACTCAAGCAATGAACAAAGCTAGGATTACTCACGGTGCCTGCGCGGGGAACGCGGACAGTAACAGGCCCAGCGGGTCAGGTTCCGTAACGGCGGTCCGAAAATAGGGGCGCATTCTAATAGGTGACACAGTTGTCCAAAAAAATGGTCTTAATTTTCGAAACGTTCGTTAGGTGATAACATTCGATTTTTGAGGTGCCCTGTACTTTGATTTTGAGGGTTCCACGGTACACACCCTCTGGGGTCTTCTATTTTCTTTCTAGTTACTCATTCTTGTTTATTTCCTCTTATCTCCATGGGGAAGGGTGGAAACAGAATTCTTCCTCCGTAAGCATGCGTGTTTGTAGAGTCGCACTAATAATGCGGGCGCAAGGGGACTTAGTAACCTCTTCTCCTGTATATATTACTTAAATATAAAAAGGAGAAAGCTTTCATTTTTCCTTTTGGGGCCACCCCGCCTCGGTGGGATACGGCCAGTGAGTTGAAAGAAGAAAGAAAAGTGTACAAACTATGTTAAAATGCTAGAATGGCTCATTACTACGTTCAGATTATCATCACACTACCAACCTTGCCTTACATACTTCTCCATACAATGTTGCCCCTCCCTATCTCCCACCCCACCTTGTATGACTTAGACCCCCCGTCCCCAGAATCAATGGTGTCTATCTCACAAATCCCCCCCTCGATCTCCTCGTCACTCACAACTCCCTCTCGCAGCTATCAGGATCACCACCTTGCCATCAACCCCCCCCTCCACAATCCTCCCCCCCCCCCCACTGCTCTCCGACCACGATCGCGCCATACTACTATTAAGCACCATCATACCCCTTAATTATGACACCCTTATTAGCCTTAAGTTTGTTCGGAAATGCTCTGACATATTAAGGGGGTTCTGCATGTTACACCTAAAATGTCAACCACTCTGTACAAGCATTGTATCATGCTGTAATAAAGAATCTTTAATTTTACCATCAAGACTAAACCACGCCTTCCTTCCCTTCCCTTCCTTTCCCTTCCCTTTCCTCCCTCCCTCCCTCCCTCCTCCCCTCCCTCCTCCCTCTTCCTCCCTTCTTCCCTCTTCCACCTCCCCTCAAACCTCCCTCCCTCCCTTCTTCCAATCCAACTTCTTCCATCACGCCTCGTTCCCATCCCTCTCTTACCTTGTGTGTTTTCAGTGTGACTCGTAAATGGTTATTGTTTGAACAAAAAATCATCATAAGTTTTCTGTGGTGCGTTATTTGTGGATTGTTCCAGTCAACGGTATTTGGTAGGTGACGCTTTAATCAATATCCATATACGTGTATAAGATTTATTATAACGTAACTTTTTTCTTGTTTTCAGGTATTGTGGAAGATGGTGAGGACTGTCCTATGTGCAGCACACACCTGGAGGTTGACAAACTGTCAGTTATACCCAAACTGGAAGTCCATCATCCTCAGTTCTGTATGCTCAAGATTAAATTCGACATTGCTTGGGAGAAGAAATTGCAGTATAACATAAAGCTACACAGCTTGTTGTACTGCTCTTTATGGTTTCTGGTTCAATTGTTCCTGTAAGCTGGTCCACAGGACCTGGTTATTCTGATACAACCAGGCCACCAACACAATTGTGTATGGAGTATCCTGAAGGTTGTATCATTCACCCCTGTTTACAACACATTGTGTATGGAGTTCTTGGGCTTGTATTATTATCCCTTTATTACAACCACATTGTGTATGGAGTTCTGTGGGCTTGTATCATCATTCCAGTATACAACTTTTTTCCAAATGTTATAAACCGGGAGCAGTTGTATAATATATAGGGAATAAATACAATTATTTTATGTATAAAATATTTTTTAAAAATCAGTGGTCATCTTCCTCCCGGCAGCAGGGTGGCACCCTAAAAGAAAGCATATCACCTTAGTTAATTCATTGTTTTTTCAGTATGTGCTACCATCATAATCAGATTACCCCTCAATACTTTTTTTGCAGCTCCTCACCCCTCTTCAGAGTTGCATCACTGACTCTTTCCACCTCCAGGCTACTAAGTCTGGCTAATTAGTTTCCTTAAAATCCCCTCATTCAAGTTACACTGCTCACACTCCAACATTATGTTCCATTACTAAACACATGTTTTCCATTCACTCCCCTCTAATACACTCATGAGCCTGCCGGATGCTCAGGCCACTAAACTGCAAGCCTCTTGTTACCTCCTCCTCAACCATTCCTGGGGATGACTCCTCTTTTTTCTCTCAGCTTCCACCTCGAAGAGTTTATACATCCCCTTCATCAACCTAATCACTGTCCACCCTCTTGATGGTCATACCACCTCCAACAACCTATCCTCTGTCTTCTCAATTATATACTGGTAAAAGTCCTTAGTTTTTAACCCCCATTAGATGAGCTTTGTTTCCGCAGACACCTCAATTTAAACCAGGCGTCTTTTTCCCCTCATTATGTTTTATGGTTCAGCTAGTCTTTCATTTACAATCGTCTACTGACATGTCCACTTCCTAATTAATATTGAAATACTTCCACTTATTTCTGCACTTCTTTACTCCCTTCCTCCCTCCATTCTCTTCCTTCCTTCCTTCCCTATAATATTTCAGTTTATCATTACCACAGTTTTTGTTACTATTCTTCACCCCTTGTTCTTCACTATGTTACATTTATTTATTTATTTTTTTAAAGTGTATATTACATAGTAGCTGTTTTGTGAGTGAGAAACTAGTGAAAATATTAAGATTAATTTATTTCTTGAGTCAATGTTTTATGAACAATGTTTACACTGAACAGCTAATTTAGTGTTGTAACTAGTGATTAGTGTTGCTGCTTGCATTGCAGTGGTGTCATCAAGTGTTACTGTAGAAGGGACAACTTGTGCAGCTACTGTCTGTTTTGTGATTGCAGTGGTTTTTTGCAGGAGCTTTGTTCCTGTAGAGTGAAAACATTGTACAATAACAAAATGACATTAGTTACACATGTGGACCTTTTACCTAACACTGTGGGTAATAATACATTTATTACTAGGTTGTATTGGTGTAATATGTTGCACAATTGATCCCTACTGGTTTAGCACTACCTATGAGGCATACTGTCAGTATTTGTTTAGGCTTTGGGTACTAATAAATGCACTTAGAGTAAGTGGTAGTGTCACGTTACATGAAAGTTGTAATCATGCAGTATTGTATCAACATTACACTTAACGTAATAGATTTTATCTACTAAGATCAACATAAAGTTGATGTCAAATATCTATTTTGTCACTAAATACGTATTTTCATATTTTACTGATGCACCTTTGTATGTAACTTACACATAAATGTTTGGGGTTTTGGTGCTGAATGACCAAAGAGGCTTTTCAGCACTTTCATTAAACATGATGATAATATAAAGCCACAGAAAGAATAAGAAGGGTTTGAAACCCTGGCTGTGTGAGTTGTGTGTTATCATTTCATGGAAATAATAATAATAAGTGTTGCTTCAAGTCAGCATTTCAGTCATTACTGGACCTATATTACCTAAACTAAACCATGGAATTAGGTGGGGGGTTAACCCATGGCAATTGGCTGCTAAAAGTCCAGGGACTGAAATGGTCTTGTAGCATTTCTCTTGCCTTGTTTACACTCATGTTTGTTACTGTTTCGTTAGTTTATATTTACATTCTTGCATTAAATATTTCTTCTTACCCACGAGCTTAACATTCTTACAACGATTATTATATTTTCCATAATGTATTTTAATACATGTTGTTGCAAACAAATGTATTAAAAGTGTGTCTTAGTTGCTAGTTGTGTGGACACAGTTCTTTTAGTTGTGTGACACAGTTCTTTTAGTTATGTGACCAACAGTTCTTTAGTTGTGTGACCACAGTTCTTAGTTGTGTTGACACAGTTCTTTAGTTATGCGACACAGTTCTTTAGTTGTGGACAACAGTTCTTTAGTTGTGTGACACAGTTTTTAGTTGTGTGACACAGTTCTCTAGTTGTGTAACACAGTCTTCTAGTTATGTGGCACAGTTCATTAGTTGTGTGAGACACAGATCTTAGTTGTGTAATGCAAAGTTCTCTAGTCATGTTGTAGCATAAGTTTTTCTAGTCGTATGTTGCACGAAGTTTCTAGTGTGTGTTAGTTTTCTAGTGTGACCACAGTTTTCTAGCTGTGTGACACAGTTTTCTAGTCATATGCACACAAGTTTTCTAGTGTGTGGACACAAAGAACTGAGACGACCGTCTAATTTTCAATACATTTTCTTCATTACTTGCTAAACAGCGACTATACGTTATGGACAACTTAAAGTTTTGTCTTTAGCATAGAGGCATAGTCTTGACGCTTGCTTGTTTCCCTGACAATAAACACTGCCTCACTAAGCAAGAAGTATGATTTATTAATAAAAAAGAGAGAGAACGTTTATGATACTGTTTTTAAAGGCAGTTGAGATTAATTGGTTGATTAATATGAACTGTATGTACTGTAAATATTGTATCATATCAATTATTTTTGATTTACATATTTTGTCGACTGTCTTTTTGCTGTAAGTTACAGCATACTAATGTATTCAAATGGTTTTCAGGATTTGAATATGGTAAACTGAAAAAATTGTCGAAGAGTACTGCATTGACCAATGCAGTGTCTCAGGTCACTGATAATTAAATTCTGTTATATCATTTATTTCCAGTAGTGTTGAATCATACAGGGAAAATACACAGATAACCCACACATATTGAAAATAATATATGACGATGTTTTGGGGTCCGACTTAGACTTTTAGATAGTCCAAGTGGACTAGTAAATGCTACTATCGAATATGGTTCCCTAGGTGGTCAATCTCTTTCTATATTAATAAATAGATAATGACTTAAAAACAATTTCTGGGCTATCAGATTCTGCTACGTTGTAATCTTTTTGCCTACCACGCAGTACTGGACTCTGTATTGTACTGTATTATATTGTACTAAATTGTACTGTATTATACAGTGGACCCCCGGTTAACGATATTTTTTCACTTCAGAAGTATGTTCAGGTGCCAGTACTGACCGAATTTGTTCCCATAAGGAATATTGTGAAGTAGATTAGTCCATTTCAGACCCCCAAACATACACGTACAAACGCACTTACATAAATACACTTACATAATTGGTCACATTCGGAGGTAATCGTTATGCGGGGGTCCACTGTATTGTACTGTATTATATTGTACTAAATTGTACTGTATTAAATTGTACTGTATTGTACTGAAAATATATAAGAGTCAACAAGGGCTTAAGTAACAAGACATAGCAGGCATTTAGGAACGGCAGCTACCATCCGACTTACGACCGAGCTTGGTTCCGACTAACCAGTCGTAAGTCAAAATGAACATAAGTCGAACCTTACTACTGAATATCAGCATCACATTATGTAATGAATTTATTTTATTGATTTATTCTGGTATGTTATTTTTTACTTTACTTTTATGCTGTTAGTACTGTATTTTATACTGTAAGGTTTAGGAGAAACACTGTGTACAGCACAAACAGTTGTTAATTTCCCAGAACATTTGCATACAAAACACGGTCGTAAGTCGAGTGGTAATATGTCAAGCAGGTCGTAAGTCGGATGGTAGGTGTACTTTTTACATATGCTCCTCAGTGTTATGAACATACAACACACTGAAGTTGTATTCCAATCTCATAATCTCTTGTGATCAAACCTATTTCCCAACACCCGTCCTACTGTTGCCTTCATACAACGTGTTTTATTTATTGTGTATGCACACGTGATAAAATACATACACAACTAATTTGTGTACTGATTTCCTGCATTTCCTAGATAGCAATTAAAAATTAATATGGTATCAAAAATGTTTTGTTGTGGAACTAAAATGATTCATTTCCTTCATAGCTGCTACAAGGTGAAGAGAATTACACTGATGGGATGTTTCAACGCACCGGCCATCACCTACTGAAGTAGGCTCATTGGAAAAAGGAAAATTTTTCACCGTGATTCATTTCATTGTCTTGCCAGAAGGCACAGAATTAGGGGGAATATGATTGAAGTGGATAAATGGATTATTATTATTATAATCAAAAAGAAGCGCTAAGCCACAAGGGCTGTACAGCGCTGCAGGGCAGGAAGGAAGCAAGGGTATCAGGTGGCAAAAGGGAGGTGGATGAGTAATAGGTTACGGATAACAGCGGAGCAGTGGATGGTGAAAGGGTAAAGGGCAGCAAGAGACTGAGCTAGAAAGGGCTGAGGGGAGTGCGTAAGGTATCATCATCAGAGTTTGTGGAGTAAATCAGTCGTTGTCAAGAAGTCAATGAGAGAGTCAGGATTAAAGGAGGGTCCATCAGCAAGAAGGGAAGGTAAAGAGAGAGTAGTAGAACGAAGACGGCGTTGGAGGTAAATTCTCCGTGCTCGTTGATAGAGAGGGCAGTCTAACAGAATGTGGCTAATCGATACTGGAACTTGACACTGCTCACAGAGAGGTACAGGGTGCCTCTCCATGAGATACCCGTGAGTAAGACGAGTGTGGCCAATGCGAAGACGGGAGAGAGTGGGTCTCCCAACCACGGCACTGATGACAAGAAGACGGCCAGTAACCTATGCTCGGTTTAATAGAATGAAGTTTGTTACCAAGCAGAGTTGACCAACGTTGTTGCCAACGGGCGTGAAGGTGGGTAGCTATTGTAGCAAAATAGTCCAGAAATGGAACACCTCTATAGGAAATTGGTAGGTCATGTACTGCTGACCGCGCAGCAGTGTCTGCCTGTTCATTGCCCTGTACATCGACATGACCAGGGACCCAACAAAAAATAATATCTTTATGCTTCGTAGAGATACGGTGTAGCCAAAGTTGGATACGGGGAACTAGGGGGTGAGATGTATCAAATTTTCGTATAGCCTGTAGAGCACTAAGGGAGTCTGAGACTACCACAAATGATGACACAGGCATAGATGCGATACGAATAAGTGCTGCAAGAATGGCATACAGTTCAGCAGTAAAAATGCTAGCCGAAGATAGTAAATGCCCCCGCACGACGCTGTCCGGAAACACTGCTGCGAATCCGACACCGTCTGAAGACTTAGAGCCATCTATGTACACAGTGGTGGCATGAGAGTGGGAGTGGAAGTGATCAAGAAAAAGAGAGCGGGAAGCCACCGTAGGCATTGAGCTTTCGAGCAAGGGGAGTGAGAAAGAACAGACCCGAACAGCTGGAACTTCCCAGTGGGGTAGGGAAAAGCGAGATGCTACATGAACATATAAAGGTGGTAACTGAAGGGAAGACAAGGTGAATGTAGGCGAAAGAAAAGGGACAGAGCAAAAGGGGCGGGGGGAATGAATAAAGAATGTCTACTAATATCGGTGACCATTCTATAAATGGAAGGATTGTGGAGATCGTGAGAGTGTACATAGTAGCGAAGGCAATGGGCATCACGGCGATCAGACAAGGATGGAACATTCGCTTCTGCATAGAGGCTCTCAACAGGGGAAGAGCGAAAAGAAAACCAAGGCAAAAAGGGTAATCCTTGGTGAGGATAGAGTTAAGGCTAGAGAGAGTAGCAGGAGAGGCCATGGAATAAATCTGGTCACCATAATCGAGTTTCGATAAAATGAGGGCTGAATGTAGGCGAAGCAGAGTTCGACGTTCAGCTCCCCAGGAAAGATAGCAAGGGTTTTAAGAAGGTTTAGCCGGCTGTGACAAGTTCCCTTCAGAGAGGTAATGTGGGGTTTTTCCAGGATAAACCTACTGTCAAAGAGAAGGCCTAAAAAACCTGACTGTATCACGTTCGGGGATATGGGAAGCCATAGAGATACAAAGGATGATCGGAGATGACGAGCGTCTAGTGAAAGAAATTTGGTGAGTTTTTGGTACTTGAAAATTTAAAACCCATGCATGGTGGCCCAATGGAAAAAACAGTCGACGCATGCTGGAGAGAAACTGCAATGAGATGACAGTCAGCGCCTGCACAAGCAATAAGCGAAGTCATCAACATAGAGTGATGACCAAATATTTGGGTGGAAGAACAAAGGCCAAATCATTTTTTAGCAAGGAAAAAAAGTGTTGTGCTTAGAACACATCCCTGGGGACACCTTCAGTTTGGGGACGAAGTCCGGGGAAAGAACATTATTGACTCGAACACGGAAATGTCTGTCAGTTAAAAAGTTCTTAAGGAAGGATGGTAGATTGCCTCGGAGGCCTAGGAATGGGCCTGGGCCAAAATATTATACCCCCAAAGTTGTGTCATATCCCTTCTCAAGGTCAAAAAATAGGGCAATAACTGAGTGATTTTTTGGGCAAAGGCATTACGAACATACGTACCCAAGCGTAGTAAGGGGCCCTATGGTAGAACGCCCCTTACGAAACCATATTGACTAGCGGAGAGACTGTTGTGTGTCTTTAAATACCACATTAAACGTTGATTTACCGAGACGTTCCATCACTTTTGCAAACTGCACTATTTAGAGCGTTTGGGACGATAGTGGGAGGCATATGTCCTGTAGTACCCAGTTTGCGGAAAAGGGAAAACAATGGCAGATTTCCACAGTGGGAAGAACTCCTTGTGCCCAAATAAGATTGAAGAGGTGTAAGAGGACTACAAGGGCTGACCGATGTAAAATATTGAAAACATCGAATATGAATGCGTCAGCCCAGCTGCCGATGATCGGCAAGCTGAGAGCGTTCCCTCTAGTTCTTGAAGTGTAAAGGCACATTATACTTTTTCTTCTCTGAGAGAAGAAAAGTCCAAGGGTACTAACTCTCTGGCAGACTTTGAGGAAAGAAACGAGGGGCATGATGGAGCCCTTGGGAAATACGGACCAGATGTGTCCCAAAAGTTAAATGGCAACGTCGAGAGGGTTTGCTACATCAACCCCCAGCGACCCGTAGAACAGGAGCCGGATCAGGAGAGTATTTACCACTCAATTTCCTCACTTTTTTCCAGACAGCACTCATAAAAGAAGCAGAGGTGATGGTGGAAACATAGTCTCGCCAACAAGTGGTTTAGCTTCACGGATGAACGGCGAGCGATCGCAACTTTGCTTAAAATCAAAAAGTCTCTCAGCAGTTCTTTGTACCAGTACCTGCCCCATGCAGCGTTTTTTCAAACGTACTGCACGAGCACAAGCAGGAGACCACCAAGGAAACGCACTTCTGAGAATGCCTGCCTGAGGTTTGGGTATAGAATGAGAGCTGCAGTATAAACTGACGTCGAAAAGAGGTGTAGGAGCTCATCAATGGAGGTGAAGAAGGAACCTCACTAAAAGCAGTGAGGTGTGGTAAAGATCCCAATTTGCCCGATCAAATTGCCAGCGGGGGCTACAGAAAGGTGGTGAATAGGAGGAGAAGTAAGAATGATTGGAAAAATGATCGCTGTCATGTAAGTCCGGTAAGAAAGACCAGGTGAATTTCTAGTGCAGTGGAGGAAGAGAAAGACTGATAGATCAATGCAAGAGAGAGTATGAGTACGAGGATCAAAATGGGTGGGAGTACCCGTTTTTAAAAACATGGAGGGGGTGAGAGGCGAGAAAAGCCTCCAGCTGGATGCCACGTGAGTCACAATGAGCCCCCCCCAGAGGAAGGGTGGGCATTAAAATCACCAAGTAACAGAAGTGGTGGTGGTAAGGGGATGAAACAAGAAAGGAAAAAGTCTGGGATAGAAAATGCTCGAAAAGGGGAGAGAAGATATAAAGAACATATTGTAAACCACTTATTCAAGTGGATACGGGCTGCAGTGTAATGCAGCGAGGTATGGACAAATAGTTGACAGTACGGAATATCTTTTGCGTAGAAGAAGGGCACTTTCATTAAAGGTCCCGTCTGAGAAAGGATCCGAAGAATACAATAAATTATAGCCTGAGATAGGTTGGAAAACAGCCCAGTGTAATTTTGGTTCTTGTAAGCAAGCACCAACGGGGAAAACCTGGAAAGCAACATCTGAAGCTCACCCCCATTACCCCCGAGGCCGCGGATATTCCACTGTAAATAGGCCATGATTTTGGGGATGAAGAAAATACCAGGAATCTGTAGGTAAAGGCACCTACGGATAGAGGGGTTAGAAAAGTCAACGTGTGGTGGCATTGGAAGACGTTCAAGCAGCGAAGGAACAGAGCGTTGCGAAGAATGGGGTTTGGAAGATGGGGGAGAGGGAAGAGAAGGAGCAGGAAGTGAATCAGTGTCCATTGAAGGTTTAGTCTCTGCAATATATTCTGAAATGGCTTCAAGTGTTTCTGAATTCAAAGATGTATGGGAGACCATATTGGAGATAGAAGGAGGAGGGTGAGTAAAAGATTGGGACAGTAATGGACTGTACCAAAGTAGAGGGGGATGAAGAGTGTAAGGGACTGGGATGAAGTGTGGGGGGGGGGACAGAAGAGGCAGAAACCTGGGAGGTGGCAGAAAGGGGAGAAACTTGGGAGGGGACGGGGGTGGAAGGCATAGTACAAGGAGGAGGGTGAATCTCCACACTTGTAATAGAGCTAGAGAGAGGGGAAGAACTAGGTACAGAGACTGGAAAGGTAAAGTGTGGAGGTGGAAGAAGGGAAGGAAGGGGCAAAGAAGATTTGAGCAATGTGGATTTTTGGCTTCTGAGAAGTAGAGGGGCGATTGGGATTAGGTGTCGTACGAGGTCTTGTCGATACTGGGGCTTGTGAGGAAGGACGCGAAGATGTGAGAACAGACTGAGTTGTAGTCGGGACGTCAGAGCCAAGGACAGCAAAAGGATTAGATGCCGGAGTGGCTTTGGGAGGGGTAACAACAGAGGAGGCTGCAGAAGATGGGACCCCAGAAGTGGGGGGATGTTTGGAAACACGGGGTAGTCTCCCTTGGAGGCAGAGATGAGTAACTGCCATAGCATAAGGGAGCCTTCTGCCTCTTTGAGGCAACAGATTTCACATTCATTTAAGTAGACCTGTCAACGGCGGGGGTACGAAGGGTGAGCTTCATTTTCAATTAAGGCAAGATGGAGGTTGACTGCAAGATGTATTAGAATGGTCGTCGGCCCCCAGACGGGCATTCGGCCTAATCTTTCAATATTTCACTGGGTGACCAAAACGCCAGCAATTTCTACACACTGTTGCAATGTAGGTATCACCTTTCGAACTTGTAACCGATGTCCCGCGACATATACAGAGGACGGGAGTTCTCGGCTGTCAAAAGTTTAAACGAGCCACATTGCAAGGGTAACGTCTCCGCCCCCAGACAGGAAGGACATAAGTGTCTACTTTGAGGACTGGAAATTCTGTTGGACTATGGTATGGGGCAGAATGACAGTACCACTACAAGAATTGAGAGAAAGATGTTTTTCAATAGTGATAGGAGTAGTATCAATATTCGAAAGGAGGAGAAAGATCATGAGCTTGGGTTAGCATTCTGGACAGTGACGATGCGCGTACCGCTCTTGAGAGCATGAAATGAAATATCTCTACCAACATGACGCAGGAGCGCTTTGCCAATACTATGGTCAGAAAGGTAGGCAGAAGAAGAAGTCGGTCTTAAAGTAAAGAATTTAGTCCATTGTGTGGTCCGAAACTGAGCGTGGAGAGGGAGTGCTTGATGTGTCGGTCTTTTCCGAGTAAATGGGAAGGTAACGAAGGGCATCATCAGGAGATTGACGTTGGCGTTTAGGAGTAGGACCGGAGTTGGTCCGGCGTGAAATGGGCGGGCGATTCGAAAATTGCCGTACCGTAGAGGGAGAAGCCGGAAGCATAGTCAAAGGAGAGCGGAGTTCAGACAAATCGAAGGAGTCAGTCGAAGCCTACCGGTACCTGAAGCGGGTGGGAAACAGCACCAGACAAAGGTACAGGGGCATCAGGATGTCCGAAGTGGGCTAAACACAAGGCAGGGTCAGAATGGGGTGGCGGTAATCATAAGGGCCGGGGTAGTTTGGGTTCTGATTGGTTCTCCATGGTTAGGTTACTTTTGCTTTTTGTTTTTAAGAAAAAAAGAAAGAAAAAAGAAAATAAAAAAAAAAAAAGGGGGGACGGGGAGGAATAGTTCCAGGAGGAATGAAAGGGGCCGGGAATCTCCTCCGCGCCCAAGAGGACCTCAGCACCGCTAGTAGCGCAGATGCAGCATGGAACCCCTGCCATACCCTACCCTTCATGCCCCCGTAAACCAGCAATCCGGGATAACAACCTCACATCTGCCGAGCTACCTCGGTGGACAAAAGAGAGGGCGGCCGGATATCCGCCACAAAGCATACCTCCCCTTTGGCCCCCACCCCCAGAATCCGAAAGGTGGCTTCCAGAGATACACCCGTCGCCCGAAAGACACCCAAAGCTACTCTGGGATACCGGAGAGGGATCGGGACATCCCCAGGCAATCCAGATTCCCCGGCAAACTAGCCCCACGCCAAGAACCTCAATGGAAATGGGATGGACCCCAGTGTCCTTTCCCCTACCTAGGAACTAGCGCGCCTGTGGGAGAAATCCCAAAGGCCAAAAAGAGGAAGGGCAAAAGGGAGGGGTGGGGAGGAGGAGGAGGAGGAATGGAAAAAGGGGAGGATGGGATAGGGGAGGGGATATTGGGGGGTAATTAGGTTCAGTCTGAGGAAGAAGACCGACAGGTCTAATTCCTCAGACCAAGAGCCTCTTTCACCACTCCAAGGAGCCCCCCTTGAAGAGGTGTGGATAAATGGAAAACACGAATAAATAAAGAGGATGTAAATAATGTGCTAAGAGTATCTAGCCAAGACAGGACTCACAGCAGTGGGTTAAGGTTGGAAAATTTTAGATTTAGAAAGGTTATAGGAAATTCCCAAGTAGCATCATTGTAGCTAAAACATTATGTAGTTAAAAAATACTTAGATAAGTACACGTGCAAGTGTGGGTGGGTTTGAGTTGGACCTACATTGCTTGGGCCAGTAGCCCTGCAGCAGTGCTCCTTTATGTTCTCATGTCACAGCACAGATAACCCTCTCAACTATAGTATCCTTAGCCTTCCTTCAGAGTACAGTCACTGTACTCCTCACCTCCAGGACTGTTATCCCTGAATCCCTTCATGTTTCCTCGTTCACACTCCAACAGCACATCAAATCATAAAATTAACTTTCCCCCACTCGCCAAGCTATCACTGTGTTCCCTTCAAGGGAAGCAGAAGGGAGTGCTTTAATCCTATTTAAGGTCTCTTAATTCAGAGAAATATTGCAGCTCTTCCCTCCCTCAAATCAAACATGATTACATTGCAGGCATTGTACCTCCCACTTGAGTTTAACACTTCCTCACGAAAATAATTATATCATCATGTTCACTGGTGACCTACCAGTGAGATTAGTGCTTCCTATATGACTGGTTGCTGCTAACATTTTTGGTGTATGACTAGCTCTGCTAACATACTAGGTGTATGACTGGCTGCTGCTAACATACTAGGTGTATGACTGGCTGACATCAGTGATATACAATATATCACTGATGGTTATGCTCTGCATAACTAGGGGTCCCTGGTTATGCAGAGCATTTCCTGCAACTTAGGTTAATTTTGTCCCCAGGATGCGACCCACACCAGTTGACTAACACCCAGGTACCTACTTACTGCTAGGTGAATAGTGACAGCAAGTGTAAGGTAACTAACACCCATATCAGAGATCAGTGCCATCAGTGGATAAATTTTCTGATACAGACGGTAAGTCAGATCTTGACAGCTCTGTCGAGATATAATCCTAAGCATTATTTTATCATGGTACAGTCGTACACTGATGGCTGACTGAGGTGTGCATGCAGAAAGCTTATGGTAAGTTAGGTTAGTAAGCTTATTCACAGGTACACAACACCTAGAGTATACTTGGAGAGAGTTTCAGGGATCAATGCCCCCGTGGTGGATTAGGGCCTGATCCAGAAGGCGGTTACTGTTGGCCGCACGTAAACCGACATACGAACCACTGTCTGGCTGGTCAGGTACTGACTAGGTGTCTGTCCAGGGGTTTATTGGTAATCCCCCTAATGTATGCTGGGAGGCAGTTGAACAGTCTTGGGCCCCTGACACTTATTGTGTTGTCTCTTAGTGTACTCGTGGCACCCCTGCTTTTCATTGGAGGGGATGTTGCATCTTCTGCCAAGTCTTTTGCTGTCATAGGGAGTGGTTTTCATGTGCAAATTTGGAACTAGTCCCTCTAGGGTTTTCCAAGTGTATATTATAATGTATTTTTTTCTCGTCTGCATTCCAGGGAGTACAAATAAAGGGATTTCAGCTGTTCCCAGTAATTTAGGTGCTTTATTGTACAATTATTATACACAGTGTAAAGTACCCTCCAGGATGACCAGAAAAGTCAAAGTGACTTATTTCCATTGTGGTTCTTGTTATTGCCCAGTACAACCAGGTAATGTTGAGGATAGTTGAATAGTAGATGAGGATATTTGAATGATCTATCCTACCAGTTGCCATTACACAACACACTCACTAACACCCATAACACATACTACACCTTCACGGCGCGCATAACGGAGATAAAACACCTCAATTACTGGGAGTGCTTGAGGTTCCTAAACCTGTATTCCCTGGAACGCAGGAGGGAGAGATACATGATTATATACACCTGGAAAATCCTAGAGGGACTAGTACCGAACTTGCACACGAAAATCACTCACTACGAAAGCAAAAGACTTGGCAGACGATGCACCATCCCCCCAATGAAAAGCAGGGGTGTCACTAGCACGTTAAGAGACCATACAATAAGTGTCAGGGGCCCGAGACTGTTCAACTGCCTCCCAGCATACATAAGGGGGATTACCAACAGACCCCTGGCAGTCTTCAAGCTGGCACTGGACAAGCACCTAAAGTCGGTTCCTGACCAGCCGGGCTGTGGCTCGTACGTTGGTTTGCGTGCAGCCAGCAGCAACAGCCTGGTATGATCAGGCTCTGATCCACCAGGAGGCCTGGTCACAGACCGGGCCGCGGGGGCGTTAACCCCCGGAACTCTCTCCAGGTAAACACCCTCACTAATACCCACAACACATACTACACCCTCACTAGCACCCACATCACATACTACACCCTCACTAACACCCACATCACATACTACACCCTCACTAACACCCACATCACATACTGCACCCTCACTAACACCCACATCACATACTACAACCCTCACTAACACCACATCATACATACTACACCCTCACTAACACCCACATCACATACTACACCCTCACTAACACCCACAACACATACTACAACCCTCACTAACACCCACAACACATACTACACCCTCACTAACCCACATCACATACTGCACCCCTAACTACACCCACATCACATACTGCACCCTAACTAACACCCACATCACATACTGCACCCTCACTAACACCCACATCACATACTACACCCTCACTAACACCCACAACACATACTACACCCTCACTAACACCCACATCACATACTGCACCCTAACTAACACCCACATCACATACTACACCCTCACTAACACCCACATCACATACTGCACCCCTCACTAACACCACATCACATACTGCACCCTCACTAACACCCACATCACATACTACACCCTCACTAACACCCACATCACATACTGCACCCTCACTAACACCCACATCACATACTGCACCCTAACTAACACCCACATCACATACTGCACCCTCACTAACACCCACATCACATACTGCACCTCACTAACACCCACATCACATACTGCACCCTCACTAACACCCACATCACATACTGCACCCTCACTAACACCCACATCACATACTACACCCTCACTAAACCCACATCACATATACTACACCCTCACTAACACCCACATCACACACTACACCCTCACTAACACCCACATCAACATACTATTTCCCTCACTAACACCCACATCACATACTGCACCCTCACTAACACCCACAACACATACTGCACCCTCACTAACACCCACAACACATACTACACCCTCACTAACACCCACATCACATACTACACCCTCGCTAACACCCATGACACATACTACACCCTCACTAACACCCCCATCACATACTACACCCTCGCTAACACCCATGACACATACTCACCCTCACTAACACCCACAACACCCTAAGTCTTAAGTCAGTAAAGTTCAGTTGAAGTTCTTTTCGTAATTGTTCTCAAACTGCTAACTGACAACCCAAGATTGTAATCTACCACCTCTTTGAAAGCAGCTGGCACTGGACAAGCACCCCAAAGTCGTACCTGAC
>NC_069486.1:8681797-8745651 GCF_026875155.1 Cherax quadricarinatus
ATGTTACGGTAATTTTTTCTGTGATGTTTTCGGGGAAGTTACTGTTAATTTTTTATTTCTGGTAATGTTTTTGTGTTTTTAATGGTAATTTTTACTGTGTTGTTAAGGTGTTTCTTTGGAGATATTTCTTGATATTACTGTGATGTTACTGTGATGTTACTGATGTTAATGTGTGTTTCTGGTGAAGTTACTGGGGAAGTTACTTGATGTTACTGGTAATGTTACTTTTTATGTTTTCAGGGGATTTCTACTGGGATATTACTTGATATTTCTGGGGGTGTTACTGATGTTTTAAAAAGATGTTTTCGGGGATGTTTTTCTTTGGGGTTTTTACGGTGATGTTCCTTTTAATTTTTTCGGGGAATGTTATGGGAATGTTTCTGATATGTTTTTCCCCTGAAAGTTTCAAAAAAAGAGGTCAGTTAGAATTGTTTACATTTCAAATACAAGTTGAGTCTCAGCTCCCGGCCCCCTCTATAAAAATACAGCGGGCAAAAAGTAAGTTCCCGGGGCCCGGTGGGCCCCCGCGAACACCCCTGTCCAAATTGGTCGTTTAGGTTGGGGATGGTCCCAGAGCTAGGACATAATCTTTTCAACCCCCCCCCCCCCAAAAAAAAGGGGATATATTTAGGACTTAGTGTTTCGAAATGATTCAGAAAGAGAAGAAAGTTCACCCTTTAAAACGAAGAACATGGAAGGGAAAAACAGTGAAATTTTTTCGTTCCCAAAAGATTAAAGCACTGTTCTTTACTGTTCTTTTTTAATAAAACTGTTCCCTTATTTATGATTGTTTAGATTTTCTTTAACCCAAATCATTATGGGTACCTTTACCTTTCAAAACCCCCTTTTCATTTTCACCCCCAGCGCAAATAGGTTCCTGATGTTTTGTTACCTTCAAACGCCTTTTCACTGTTTCCCCCTTGCGTAAAGTAAAAGGGACCTGGGTGTTAGTTTCCTTAAAACCCGTTGTCACTGTTCACCTTGCAGTAAGTAGGTGCCTGGGTTTTTAGTTACCTTACATCTGCTGTTTCTTTCACATAGCAGTAAGTAGGTTCCTGGTGTTGTTTTCTTGCATCTGCTGTCACTGTTCAACCCAGCAGTAAGGGGGGGTACCTGGGGATTTGTTACCTTACATCTGCGGGTTTCTGTTTTACCTAGCAGTAAGTTTAAATACCTGGGTAATTTGTTACCTTACCCCGCTGTCCTGTTCACCTAGCGTAATTTTTGGGGCCTGGGTGTTTGGGTTAAACCCAAAATCGCTGTTATGTTCACCAAACAGTAAGTAGGTAACCCGGGGATTTTGTTACCTTAAACCTCGTACCGTTCACCTGCAAAATAAGTAGGGACCCGGGGGTTAGTTAAACCCTTTCATCTCGTCACTGTTCAACCCAGCAGGGAAGGAGTAGGTTACCCCCGGGGGTTTGTTCCTTTAAACCGTTGTCCTGTTCCCCAGCAGTACCTGGGTGTTTTGTTTTACCTTACAACCCGCTGTCGCTTTTTTTTCCCAGAATAAGTAAAACCGGGGGTTTGTCACCCCTTTAAAACCCCGCTGTCACTATTCAAACCCAAACAGTGTAGGGACCTGGGTTTTTTTGTTTTCCCAAAAATCGCTGTCATGCTCACCTTGCAGTAAGTATTTCCTGGGTGTTTTGTTTTAAACCCTTTCTTTTGCTGTCACTGTTCCACCTACAGAAAATGGTACCGGGGGGGTTTGTCACCTTACACCTGCTTTTAAATATTCCCTAGCAGTAAAATAGGTACCTGGGTGTTTGTTTTCCTTTCAAACCCGCTGTCACTATTCACCTGCGTAGTAAATTAAACCCGGGGTGGGTTTGTTAAACCCTTTCTTCTGCTGGGCAATGTTCCCCCTAGCAAATAAAATAGGCCCCCTGGGGGGGTAGTTACCTTACATCGCTGTTTTCTGTTTCACCTAGCCCGTAAGTAGGTACCCGGGTGTTTTGGCCTTGTTGGTACTTCCCCCGTCCACCAAACATAAATAGGTACCAATTTTTCCCACCTTTGTTGGTACAGAACCCGTTCAGTCCCCCTGGGAGACACTAAACACTGTGTGAAACGGTTTTCATTGCAGGTGAGGGGGGGTATCTCACATGTGTGTGAGAGAGAATTGGGGGGCTCACTCTTATTTTCACAGTCAACAAGAAATGTGTGGTTATTTCCCAAAAAAGGGGGAAAATAACAATACTACCCATTTTAAAAACCGCTCCCGAGAGTTCTGTCTTTCGCTCTTCACTTATCTGATATAACGTTATTCTGTCTTGTGCTTTGTTAAATATTGTTTTTGTTTTTAAGAAACTGTTGGGCAGTTAGCAGGTTTATGGGTTTTTTAAAGTTTTTTGTATTTTTGGAAAAGTAAGATAAGTTTTGGGTTCGGATTTTTTAAACCCCGGTTTGGTTAGCCACCCGGGATAACCCAAGAAAGTTTGCGTCATCGAGGACTGTCTAACTTTTTTTCCTTTTGGGGTCCTTAATTTCCCCCCAAAGGATGCGACCCCCACCAGTCAATTTTCCCCGGGAAAACCTATTTGTGTGGGTGAACGGACAAAGGGTTTTTGGAAACGGGTCGTTTGCCCCCCCCCGGGGGAATCGAACCCGGGCCCCCGTGTGTAAAAGGGGGAGCTTTACCCATCGGGCCCCCCCGGGTTTCACGGGGTGGGGGGGGAAGGGGGGGGGACCCTCCTTTTTAAAATTTTTAAGGTTTATTTTTTGGGGTTTAATTTTGGGTTCTCCCCTTTGGTGAGGTTAGATAGATAGATGGGTGGGGGTTTTTCATCCCCAGAACCCCAGTTTTTTGGACCGGGTTTGCAGCCTTTCAGATCTTGTAGTCCTTCCGATTCGGGTCCGTTCTATTCCCCTCTTTAGCTTCAAATTATCACAAACAGGGAACCATGAATTTTCCTTCAGTCATGTCATTCACATGTACAAAGAAAGAGCACTGGCCCTTTGGGGACTGCCCCTTTTGTGGTCCCCGCTCAAACAAAATCCCCCGAAAACCTCGTCACATTACCTTTCGTTAATCGTTTCCTTCCTTTTTAGGTTTTCCCCTGTTTCCTTTGCATTTCTTTTTGTTTTTCCTCCCCGGTTTTCTATTTTTTCCCAAACCCGGGCCTCTTGTGTGGTACTCTGTCAAAAGGGCCTTTTTACAGCCCAAGAAATGCATTACCCCCCCTAAACCTCCTTTTCCGGGAAAAAAAAAAAATCTTAAATCACAAAAAAGTTTGGTTTTGAACCCCAAAACATGAGCCTTAAGCTGACTGATAACTCAGTCAACAAGAACACTCTCAAAAAATTATTTACGTTGTTTTGGGGGTTTTTTCCCCCCGTCCCGGGCTTTTTAATAAAGGGGGGAAGCGCAAAACCCGGGAAGATTTATACAGTGCCTGGTCCCAACCTTTTTTCAATGGGGGTTTGCTGCTTTTTGTCATACAATGTTTGGCTCTCTTAAAGTTTTTGGGAGCACGCATCAATAACTGGGTCTCTACCCTCAGATAAAAGTTTTCAAAACCCCCTTGGCCTCATGGTCCATGTATCAAAGGTTTGGGACATTTTAATTGAAACCTGATTCTCTGTCATCCAAAAATGCTTTTCAATCTTTAAGTTTAAATTAGGGCATGCTTTTTGTCAGTACCCCGACACGGGTATTAGGATCGTAGACATAAGTCAGAGTGTACATGCTGTGGATTCCATCTCACTTTGATCTTCAAAACAAATAGAACTGATGAATTGGTTTAAGTTATTTTACCTGGCCCCGGGATTTTCCTGGGGGGTTTCCCGGGGGGCCCAACCCCCCGGGGGGGGGCCCCCCGGTTTTTCCCCTTGGTGGATCAAAAACCTGATAAACCGGGCGGGTTATGCTGGGCTGCACGCAATCCAACGAACGACCCACAGCCCGGCGGTCGGGAAACCGATTTTTGGGTTTTCTTGTCCAGTCCCAGCGGGCTTTCAAAGAGGGGGTAGATTACAACTTGGGTTTCATTTTACAGTTTGGAAAAATTTTAAAAAAGAACTTAAACTGAACTTTACAACTTATGATTTTGGGTGTTGGGGGGGTTTTAGTGGGGTGTAGTATGTGATGGGGGGTGTTATTTGGGGGTGTAGTTTAAATTTTGGGTGTTAGTGAGGGTGTGTATTTGTCATGGGTTTTAGCGAGGGTGTAGTATGTAAAAGGGGGTGTTAGTGAGGTTTTATATGGATTTGGGTTTTATGGGGTGCGTATTTTGTTGGGGGTTTTAGTGAGGGTGTAGTTTAAAATGGGGGTGTTAGGAGGGTGCGGGATGTTTTGGTTGTTAGTGAGGGAATGTATGTGTTGTGGGTGTTTTGGGGGTGTAGTAGGGCATGGGTTTTAAGTGAGGGGGGCAGTATGTGTCGGGGGTGTTAGGGAGGGGTAGTATGTGTTGTGGGGTTTAGTGGGGGTGTAGTTGGTTATGGGTGTTAGTAGGGGTCCCGAAATGTTTTCCATGGGTTTTTATTAGGGGTGTATGTAATGGGGGTTTTAAATTGAGGGTGTAGTATTTAGGGTGGGTTGTAGAAAATTGCATTTATCTGAATGAAATTTAATTATGTCCCTAAAAAGAAAATGTAACAAAGATAATTATTTTTTATAAATTTTTTCCCAAAAACAAGTAGGAATTTTGGGGACCCCTAGGTCGAAAAAAAAAGCCCCCCTTCGATACCTACCACTGTCATAACCAAAGTTTTTCCCGGGAAACCTTTTAAATTTAAATGAAATTTTAAAAAACACCAGGAATATGGTAAATATAAAATTTTTGGGATGTAATTAAAATAAAAAAAGGTTATAAATATACCCCAATTACATAACAGAAAAAATATATTTAATACACTCACCAATTTGACGGGAGATTAATGTGTATCTACTCAGAAAATTTAACCTCTAACTAAATTTTAAAATAATGGGGGCCAGAATTAACACAAAATCAGAAGCTTATCTGATTTTCCGGGAGCTGTTTTTCCCATGTCTGAAAACTCAAGTTTTGCGGGAATGCACACCCCCCAATTTTGCCCCCCACAATTTGTAACCCCCCTTTTAACCTCTAGACACAAAAAATTCTTCCCACCCCCACCAACGTTTTTTAAAAAAATTTCCCAAAACCAAGATGGCGAGTTCGTCTGTGCAGACGCGGGCTTTCCAATTTTTTGACAAAAATTTTTTTAAAATACAGAAAGGGCCCCTTTCTTTTTAACATAAAAAATACTGAATTTCCGGAAAAAATTACATATTTTCCACACTGGGCCGGGGGATTTCTTTGCTAAACGATTAAAATTTTACCCCTTTCCCTTTAGGAGACTTTCCGGGCCCGTTCTAATTTGGTGGCTGTTCTCCTGTAGGTCTTACTTCGATTTATTTCCCGGCACATTTTAGTTTATTTTTTCCCCATATCATTTCTTTTCCCACTTTCCCTCAATTTTCATTTCTTTTGGGATTGAACACCTAATTCCGGGGGAAAATCAATTTTTTTTTTGTGGAAAACTTTCCTGGCCACGACACAACATTTTTACTTTCCCTGAAAACCCCTTTGTGCATCGGGGTACAAAGTAAATTTACTTTCCCCAAAAGGGGGCCACAATGTTCGATGTTTTTTTCAGTGTAAATTTAAAACAAAAAGTCACCGGGTTAAAGGGGTCTGTCGTTTTTACTCCCCTCTGTCCCACCTTTAAAATTTTTCCCACGTATTTTTAAAAAAAATATTCCTTACACCACACTTTGGGACCAATAATCAATTACTTTTTTTTACATTTTAAATTTTTTACACAACCCCCGGCCGCATCATTGAAATCTTCATCATTTTTCTTCCGGATTATCTTATAGACGGGGCCAGCTTCCAATTTCCCTTCCCCCAATTAGGTGAAAAAGGTTTTAAATTTACATCTCCCCCCATCAGGTTTTATCATTTTCGAGAGGGAAATTTTTTATACGTTTTTCTGCCTCCAAAACACCCCCGGAATTTTTTCCCAAAATTTAATTTCTTTTCCCATTTGTAGTACTTTGCGGAAAACCCTTTTCACTGTGTTATCAGTTTTTCGTACAGCCCCCCCTGCCAAAGGGGGCTCAAGGGGGTAATAAATTTTCAGGTACACCCCCCGGGGTTTAAAAACCCAGGGGATTGAACATCGTTACAATTTTTTTAATTCCCTAAAAAAGTGTTACACCTGCTACAAAAATTTTTTTTCATTATCCGAAATAAACAATCTCAAAACGGGAAACCCTAGCGGGCCAAATTTTTTGAAACCTGTTTAAACGGGTTTCTGCAAAAAAGTCCTGTCCCACTTCAAATTTGAACTCCCCTAGTCAGTACGGGTGAAAAAAACAAAACATACCTTCAGGGGAAACCCTCTAAAACCCCCCCTTTTAAAAAATTATTGGCCCACTATAGTCTAACCTTTTTACATCAAAGGGTTTCCCCAAATTGTAAAAACGCCCCTTGGCAATTGTGGGGGACCGGGGAAAATTATAGGATCGGGCCATCCACACGGCGACATATTTCAAAAAGTTTTAATCCCCCTTTTTTTACACTTTCCCATTTGGGGAATCCAGAAATTTTTCCCTAATAAAATTTTTAAGGTTCTTTTTACCCCCCCAAGCTTTTAAAATTTTTTAGGGGCATTTAAATTTACAAATTTTTTTAGATTTGGATTTTTGGGCAGTAAGATAGGTTTTTAGATAACCCCCCCCCCAATTTCGCATTTTGAAACCCTCCCTCTGCCCTAATTCACTGTTCCTAAATACAGCCCCAATTTTTTTATTATTGGAACCTTTCACAATTCTTCGGGTCCATCATAAATTTTAATTTCTCATTTCCATAGTTTTCCCCTGTACCCCTTTATAAAAAATTTCAAGGGGAAATGTAAAAACCCTTGATGAAATATTTCATTTTTGTTTAAAATTTTTTTAAAAAAACCCAACTGTTCCCATTGATTATTTTTGGGTAAAAAAAGAATACCTATTTAAAAAAAAATGGAAAAAAAGGGGACAAACTATTGGAGCGGTGGTCACAGTAATTTCAACAGGAGCAATAAACCCTTTTGTACGGGCCCCAATTAGCTTTTTTTAAAACCCCCACCCGGGCCCCTTTAAAACCCATATACAGCTTTTACAAATTTAGCATAAAAATAAACCTCGAGCCCAAGGGAAATTAAAGTTTGGATTCTCCTACCAGGTATATGTTTAAAATTAAAAACAAATGCGGACCCAAACTTTTAAAATACTTCTCTTGCTTCTGTTTAATTTCGGGGACTCGGTTTTGTACGTCCCAAAATTTTTAAACGTTTCTTTTAACGAACCATTGAAAGGGAATACCTCATTAAAACCCAAATTTACAGTGTCGTTAATATTTATCCCCTTTGAAACTTTTTTTCTTATAAAATTTTAACTAATTTGACCCCTACAAAATGGCTTTTAAATTTCCAACTGAGGTAAGATACATGTTTTAAAATTGGAGACACTTTTAGTTTTAGAAAAAACCAAGAAAATAACCCTATTCCCTTAAGGTAAGCAATGCTCATATGCAATTTTAAAAGCATCCCCAATAAATGGGAGTACTTTTTTCCCCATTGGATTGGCCACCTTGTGGGAATTTAAAAACTTTTAAATTTTTTTTAAATAATCCCCAAATTTAAATTAAACCCAACCTGTTAATAAATTTCCCCCGGGAGAATTCACCCCAAGCAAAATTTAAAGGTTTCCATGTTCCTTTTTTAAAAAATTTTCCTTTTAGAAAGGGGGTGACATAAACCCTAGGGGATAAAAAAACTTTTGGGGAAAAATTAGCAAGCAAAACCCTCTTATTTAATTTTTTGGGCATACTGTAATTATTGGGTTTTTAATTTTTAAAACAAATCCCCTTCAGTATCCCAATTAAAACCCCAAAACATTACACATTTTGGCCCCTTCATTCCGGGGAATTTTTAACTTATTTTGGGCCCTTTAATTTGGACAAATTACTATTCCATTCCCTAAAGGGGGCATATTTGCTTTTTTGCTTTTTTTTTTATTGGGCCCTCTCCGAAATTTCTTTAAAGTTCCTTTTCGTTAAACGTCACCCCCGGGGGAAATTGTCCACAAAAAAATTGTTTGCTCATTACTTTTCTCAATGGACTTTCCATCGTTTAAGGTTTTCCCATTTATCGTCGTTGAAGTAGGAACGGACTGGAGGGGAAAGAAACCAAAAAAATCCCCCCCTAGACGAAAGGTTTCCCAGGGGGCTAAGGGGGGTCAAAAAGGATTCCAGGCCATAAGAAGTGGGTACAATCCGGCAGCCTTTTGAAAAACCCACTCTTAGGAAAGCTTAAATCTGTCACCCGTAAAGGCTTTGTGCTTCAACTCGGGAAATTTATAAGATTTCTCCTAATTTTTCCATCAATGAGGACCTGTCATCAAACGGGCTTTTTAAATTTGGGTACATTTTGTTACCCCTTTGGAAACTAAAATTTAAAACAAAAATCCCCCAAAGGGTGGTCTTAGAACCCTTCTTCCCCTTGTGATTTTGGAAAATATACCATAAATTTTGGTTGCTCAGGAGGTACCTCTTCTATAAAATTTTTTAAATTTAACGGCTCAGCAATTATACCCTTTACAGTTAAAAAATTCTGGTGTTTTACTCATTTTCGGGAGTAAACCTTTAAAACTCCCAAATGCATTTTTGAAATTAGGGGGGAAATTTTGGTTTTTTTTCAGCCCTCCAGGGGAAGTCTTCCCAGTATTTTCCAGATTCAAATTTTACATCTTTTCGGGTTTATTGCTCCTGAGTAAAAGAATCGTCGGGGCTTTCTTCATTACATTTAAATTCCCCCTGCTGTCTTTCCCACAAATTTTTGGGAAATGGGGTCAAAACCCATCCCCTTTTGGAAGAATTTTACTGGGGGACGATTTCATGAAAAGGCAAAACAGTTTTTGGGGATTTTTTAGTTTTTCCCCTAGTTTTGAATTATTTTTCAGGAATCCTAACCCCCAAAATTTCATGTCCTCCTGCAGCCTTCAAAAGGGTGAACCCCCAATTTCTTTACCAATTTCCCTTTACAAAGGAGGCAAATAGTCCCTACCATCAAAATATTTATTTTGGGCCCACAGAAAATCACTTACCCCCAAAAAAGGGCTAAAAATTTCATTATGGGAAAAATCTTTCTTTTAGCTTTACAAAGCCCCACTGTAGATATTTTCTCTGGAAGTCCCATCTAAATTACTGCATAAAAAAAATTTTTTCTCACTGCCCAACCTGACCGTTACTAAAAAAGTGTCTACAACAAGAACCTTTTACCGAGAAAAAAACCATTCCAATTTCCCCCGCTTAAGATCACCTTTCCCAAAACGAAACCAAATTTTTTAAGGAAATTTTTGTAAGTGCGTTTGACCTTTTATGTTTTTGGGGGGCTGAAATTTTTGGGCTAATCTACTTTACAATATTCCTTAAGGGGAAAAAAAATTTGGTAGAAATTTGGGACCTGAAACATAAATACTGGAATAAAAAAATTCGTTAAAACCCGGGGGGCCACTGTAATTTTAAAGTTGTGGGATCCCCCATCTGTACTTTCATACCTTTAAGACTTTTTCATTTAATGAAAAGTTGTGGGATCCCTGGGCCCAAAAAATGCAGTTTCATTTTTTATTTATTTCCTTTTATCATCAATTTTTAACCCGAATAAGGTTTAATTTCTTCACAAAACCATCAATTAAATTAAAATAGCACAATTTTTACATTTGCTAAAGGGTTTTGTTTAGGAAATTTTACCCCCCCCCCCTTATCATTATTACAACATTGTTTTATGGGAGAAAACCCCCACACAAGGGCTTTGGTGTCTTTCCCTTTTTTTCATTGAAAAACAAAAAAGTTTAATTTGGGAAACAATCCTTTACAAATTTTGATTACCCCCAAAAAACCTGATTTCATTTTTGTCCCAAATTCCTCCAAAATTTTTAACTTTTTTCATTCCATGAATTTTATGCATTGCAATTCTTGAAAAAAGAGTTTCCCTTGCAAAAAAAAGACAATCTCCCCTTTTTCCCCTTTACTGGTTTTTTTTTTATTAACTGGTACTCTTAGAAGGGTAAATTATTCTTTTTTAAACCCTTTTGAGAAAACATTAATTTTTGATTTTTGCAAATTGTATGCAACCCATGCCCAAATATTTTTAGGGAAAAGAATTTTGATTAAAAACCATTTTTAGTTGGGTTGGGCTGCAAAAGCCAAATTAATTCTTGTAAAACCTAGTCTTAACCCAGCCCCCCCCCCAAAAACCCTTGTGATATTTTTTCGTGAGCCCTTTTAATGTTTTTCCTTAAATTTTTTCTGTACCTTTGGCTGATTCCTTTTAATTTATTACTTAAAATTTTTAAAGTGCTTCCAGTTTAACCCCTTTAAAATGCTAAAACCTTTGTAATGTGATCTGGGGATTTTAAAATTTAAAAATGATAATTTAATAGATCCCAACCCCTTTGTTCTAAATTACCCTAAAAGGGGGGGGGGGACCCCTTTTAACAAATTTAATGCTTTTCCCTTTTGAGAATTTTTCTACATTGGGAAAAAGGGTTGTATCATTTTTTGAGCATCTCCCTTAAACCCGTCCCCTTTTAGTAAAATAAATTTTTTTTACCCCAGGCTAGGTCACTCCTGTTTTGCACAGGGTGCTTTAAAAAATTGGGCCAAAATTTTCCCCCCAATTTTTTCCAGGATTAAATACCCGGTAAAAATAATTCGGGAGTTTTGGGGAAAGAATATTATTTGTTGGACGACTATTTAACTGCCCGGTTTTAAAATTTTTAAATTTTTTCAAAGGGCCCGACCCTTTTACAAGAATCTTTTCCCTTTAAAAACATTAAAAAAAAATTTTCATAAATAAAAAATTTTTAAGGTTTATCTACACAGTTTTCTAACAAAATTTCCCTTCCTTTTCTTTTAATATAATTTGTATGAACATAACATTTCCCAAAAACTCTAAATACAATTTTAAATCATAAATATTCACATTTTTTTGATTTTAAAAATTCCCAAAATTTTATTATAAAGCCTTTTACGACCCTTTTTTAGCTTGCATTGAGCTTTTTTTACTTAATTCCATTGTTTGTCTTCTATATTAAATTTTCCCCATTTTCACCCCTGAGCAATGTATTAAAAATTTAACTTAAAAAACAAATGATTATTACTAAATTTTGCACTTTATAAAAGGGAAATAGTACCCAATTACTTGGAAAAAAAATTTTACTACTTGACTTTAGCAATTACATTCAAAAAAAAAATAAAATAAATTTTTAAAAAGTAAAAATTTAAAACAAAAAAAACCTTTAGCCCCCTTGGCTTTTTCAAAATTAAAATTTTCAAATTTATAAATTCCTTGCCAGAATTTGGCAAAAGCAAAATTTTAAAAATAACCCCCTTTTAAAATAACAATTTTATAAAAAACGAAAAAAAATCTTTGGGCCAGAATTGCTTAATTTAAATTAATTAAAAAATACATTAATTTAAAAACCTACCACTTTGGCTTTGCAAAAAAAAATTTACAATTTTTAAAAAAAAAAACATGTTTTATGTGTTTAAAATAATTTTCACATCCCCTTTTTACACATTAATATAATCTTTACCCCCACTTGACTTTTCTTATAAAATTAATATTGTAATTATTATAATCCGCTACACATTAAATAAATTTGTAACTTAACATCCACCTCCTCTGTCATTTTCACATATAATTATTAAGTAATTAACTAATTAATGACTTCACTAATTACCTCCGGTTCAAGAAGGACCAACGGGCAAATTAAATGTGGAAAATTGCATTTATCTGAATATAACTAATTATGTACATAACAGTAAATGATAACAAAGATAATTATTATTTATCAATGTTACATAGACAAGTAGGAATTTGGGACACCTAGGTCGCAAAAAATGTCCCCCTTTGATACCTACCACTGTCATAACCACAAGTTGCTCTGGACCTATTAATTAATACTGGTAAATATATAAATTTGTGGACTGTATATTAAAAATAATAAATGGTTATATATATACACAATTACATAACAGAAGGATTATTATTATTATAATCAAGGGGGAAGCACTAAACCCGGAGGATTATACAGCGCCTGGGGGGGGGGATGTGGAAGGCATTCAGGCCCAATTCGGGGAACTGGAGCACAGATCCAATTCCTCAAATCAAGAGCCCTTCACCAACATCAAGGAACCCTCCTTGAGGGGTCATAACAGAAGGAAAATATATCTTAATATCACTCACCAATTTGACTGGAGATTAATGTGTATCATACTCAGAAAACCTCACTCTAACTAAATCTATGAAAATAATGCTGGCCAGAATTACACACAAATCTAGAGAGCTTATCTGATGTTCCTGGAGCTGTCTTGTCCAGTCCGTCTGTATCCAAAATTATGCAGGAATGCACATCCACCAATTTCGCCTCCTATTTGAGAGGTGTCAACACAATTTTAACCTCTAGAGCATGAAAAATTCTTCCCAGTACACCAACGTTTGTACAAAATTCAAAACCAAGATGGCGAGTCTCGTCTGCGCAGACGCAGGCTTTCCCTTTTCTATGACAAAAATATTTTTACATACAGTATGGCCATCTATTTACATATAAATACTGAATTTCTGGAAAATATATACAGTATTTTCCACATGGGTGTTAGTGAGGGTGCAGTATGTGTTGTGGGTGTCAGTGAGGGTGTAGTATGTGATGTGGGCATTAGTGAGGGTGCAGTATGTGTTTTGGGTTTAGTGAGGGTGTAGTATGTGATGTGGGTGTTTGTGAGGGTGTAGTATGTGGTGGGTGTGTTAGTGAGGGGGCAGTATGTTGTGGGTGTTAGTGAGGGTGTAGTAAAGTATGTGGGTGTTATGAGGGTATAGTATGTGATGTGGATGTTTTTGAGTGGCTTTTAGTATGTGTTATGGTGTTAGTGAGGTGCAGTATGTGTCATGGGTGTTAGTGAGGGGGTAGTATGTGAATGGGGTGTTAGTGAGGGTGTAGTATGTGTTTATGGGTGTTATGAGGGGGCAGTATGTGTCATGGGTGTTAGTGAGGATGTAGTATGTGATGTGGGGGTTAGGGTGCAGTATGTGTTGTGGGTGTTAGTGAGGGTGTAGTATGTGATGTGGGTGTTAGTGAGGGTGTAGTATGTGATGTGGGTGTTAGTGAGGGTGCAGTATGTGTTGTGGGTGTCAGTGAGGGTGTAGTATGTGATGTGGGTGTTAGTGAGGTGCAGTATGTGATGTGGGTGTTAGTGAGGGTGTAGTATGTGATGTGGGTGTTAATGAGGGTGCAGTATGTGTTGTTGGTGTTAGTGAGGGTATAGTAAGTGATGTGGGTGTTAGTGAGGGTGTAGTATGTGTTGTGGGTGTTAGTGAGGGTGCAATATGTGTTGTGGGTATTAGTGAGGGTGTAGTATGTTATGGGTGTTAGTGAGTGTGTTGTGTAATGGCAACTGGTAGGATAGATCATTCAACTATCCTCATCTACTCTTCAACTATCCTCAACATTACCTGGTTGTTGTACTGGGCAATAACAAGAACCACAATGGAAATAAGTCACTTTGACTTTTCTGGTCATCCTGGAGGGTACTTTACACTGTGTATAATAATTGAACAATAAAGCACCTAAATTACTGGGAACAGCTGAAATCCCTTGATTTGTACTCCCTGGAATGCAGGCGAGAAAAATACATTAAAATATACACTTGGAAAACCCTAGAGGGACTAGTTCCAAATTTGCACATTAAAACCACTCCCTATGACAGCAAAATTCTTGGCAGAAGATGCAACATCCCCTCTAATGAAAAGCAGGGGTGCCACGAGTACACTAAGAGACAACACAATAAGTGTCAGGGGCCCAAGACTGTTCAACTGCCTCCCAGCATACATTGGGGGGATTACCAATAAACCCCTGGTCAGACACCTAGTCAGTACCTGACCAGCCAGACAGTGGTTCGTATGTCGGTTTACGTGCGGCTAACAGTAACCGCCTGGTGGATCAGGCCCTAATCCACCATGGGGGCATTGATCCCTGAAACTCTCTCCAAGTATACTCTAGGTGTTGTGTACCTGTGAATAAACTTACTAACCTAACTTACCATAACTATAAGCTTTCTGCATGCACACCTCAGTCAGCCATCAGTGTACGACTGTACCATGATAAAATAATGCTTAGGATTATATCTCGACAGAGCTGTCAAGATCTGACTTACCGTCTGTATCAGAAAATTTATCCACTGATGGCACTGATCTCTGATATGGGTGTTAGTTACCTTACACTTGCTGTCACTATTCACCTAGCAGTAAGTAGGTACCTGGGTGTTAGTCAACTGGTGTGGGTCGCATCCTGGGGACAAAATTAACCTAAGTTGCAAGAAATGCTCTGTATAACCAGGGACCCCTAATTATGCAGAGCAAAAACCATCATGATAATTGTATATCACTGATGTCAGCCAGTCATACACCAAGTATGTTAGCAGTAGCCACTCATACACTAAATATGTTAGCAGCAGCTAGTCATACACAAAGCATGTTAGCAGCAGCCAGTCATACACCTAGTATGTTAGCAGAGCTAGTCATACACCAAAAAAGTTAGCAGCAACCAGTCATATAGGAAGCACTAATCTCACGGGTAGGTCACCAGTGAACATGATGATATAATTATTTTCGTGAGGAAGTGTTAAACTCAAGTGGGAGGTACAATGCCTGCAATGTAATCATGTTTGATTTGAGGGAGGGAAGAGCTGCAATATTAATCTGAATTAAGAGACCTTAAATAGGATTAAAGCACTCCCTTCTGTTTCCCTTAAAGGGGAACAACAGTGATAGCTTGGCGAGTGGGGGAAAGTTAATTTTATGATTTGATGTGCTGTTGGAGTGTGAACGAGGAAACATGAAGGGATTCAGGGATAACAGCCCTGGAGGTGAGGAGAAACAGTGACTGTACTCTGAAGGAAGGCTAAGGATACTATAGTTGAGAGGGTTATCTGTGCTGTGACATGAGAACATAAAGGAGCACTGCTGCAGGGCTGCTAGCCCAAGCAATGTAGGTCCAACTCAAACCCACCCACACTTGCACATGTACTTATCTAAGTATTTTTTAACTACATAATGTTTTAGCTACAATGATGCTACTTGGGAATTTCCTATAACCTTCCTAAATCTAAAATTTTCCAACTTTAACCCACTGCTGTGAGTCCTGTCTTGGCTAGATACTCTTAGCACATTATTTGCATCCTCTTTATTTATTCGTGTTTTCCATTTATCCACACCTCTTCAAGGGGGGCTCCTTGGCGTGGTGAAAGAGGCTCTTGGTCTGAGGAATTAGACCTGTCGGTCTTCTTCCTCAGACCGAACCTAATTACCCCCCAATATCCCCTCCCCTATCCCATCCTCCCCTTTTTCCATTCCTCCTCCTCCTCCTCCCCCCCTCCCTTTGCCCTTCCTCTTTTTTGGCCTTTGGGGATTTCTCCCACAGGCGCGCTAGTTCCTAGGTAGGGGAAAGGACACTGGGGTCCATCCCATTCCATTGAGGTTCTTGGCGGTGGCGTAGTTTGCCGTGGAATCTGGATTGCCTGGGGATGTCCCGATCCCTCTCCGGTATCCCGGAGTAGCTTTGGGTGTCTTTCGGGCGACGGGTGTATCTCTGGAAGCCACCTTTCGGATACCGGGGGTGGGGGGCCGAAGGGGGTATGCTTTGTGGCGGATATCCGGCCGCCCTCTCTTTTTTTCCCCCGAGGTAGCTCGGCGATGTGAGGTTGTTATCCCGGATTGCTGGTTTACGGGAATAAAAGGGTGGGGAAAGGCAACGGGTTCCATGCTGCATCTGCGCTACTAGCGGTGCTGAGGTCCTCTTGGGCGCGGAGGGAGATTCCAGGCCCTTTCATTCCTCCTGGGAACTATTCCTCCCCGCTCCCCCCTTTTTTTATTTTTATTTTCTTTTCTTCTTTCTTTTTTTTTTAAAAACAAAAAGCAAAGGAGTACCTAACCATGGAGAACCCAATCCATGAACCCACACCCCCGGGCCCCTTCTTGATACCGCACCCCATTCTGACCCTCCCTTGTGTTTAGACCACTCTTCGACACCCTGATGCCCTGTACCTCTTGCTGGTGCTTTTTCCTCACCCGCTTCAGGTACCGGGGTTCGACTGACCCTTCGATTTGTCTGAACTCCGCTCTCCTTTGACTATGTTTCCCGGCTTCTCCCTCTACGGTATGGCAATTTTCGAATCCCCCACCCATTTCACGCCGGACCAACTCCGGTCCTACTCCTAAACGCCAACGTCAATTCCTGAGAGCTCCTTCGTTACCTTCCCCATTCTACTCGGAAAAGACCGACACATCAAGCACTCCCTCTCCACGCTCAGTTTCGGACCACACAATGGACTAAATTCTTTACTTTAAGATCGACTTTTTCTTCTGCCTACCTTTCTGACCATAGTATTGGCAAAGCACTCCTGCGTCATGTTGGTAGAGATATTTCATTTCATGCTCTCAAGAGCGGTAGTGCATCGTCACTGTCAAATGCTACCCAAGCCAGATCTTTCTTCCTCTTTCGAATATTGATACTACTCCTATCACTATTGAAAAACATCTTTCTCTCAATTCTTGTAGTGGAAACTGTCATTCTGCCCCATACCATAGTCCAACAGAATTTCCAGTCATGTGGCAATGACATTCTTGAATAGCTGGAACTCCAGGATCTCCCAATCCTCAAAGTAGACACTTATTTTCCTTCCTGTCGGAGGCGGAGACGTTACCCTTGCAATGTGGCTCGTTTAAACTTTTGACAGCCGAGAACTCCCGTCCTCTGTATATGTCGCGGGACATCGTTACAAGTTCGAAAGGTGATACCTACATCGCAACAGTGTAAAAATTTGCTGGCGTTTTGGTCACCCAGTGAAATTTGCAGATCTATGGCCGAATGCCCAGTCTGTGGTGCCGACGACCTTTTCTAATACATCTTGCAGTCAAACCTCCATTTGCCTTAATTGTAATGAAGCTCACCCTTCGTACTCCCGCCGTTGCCAGGTCTACTTAAATGAACGTGAAATCCGTTGCCTCAAAGAGGCAGAAGGTCTCCCTTATACTATGGCAGTTACTCATCTCCGCCTCCAAGGGAGACTACCCCGTGTTTCTTATTCTCGTGTTTCCAAACATCCCCCCCCTTCTGGGGTCCCTCTTCTGCAGCCTCCTCTGTTGTTACCCCTCCCAAAGCCCTCAGGCATCTAATCCTTTTGCTGTCCTTGGCTCTGACGTCCCAATACAACTCAGTCTGTTCTCCACATCTTCGCGTCCTTCCTCACAAGCCCCCGTATCGACAAGACCTCGTACGACACCTAATACCAATCGCCCCTCTACTTCTCAGAAGTCCAAAAAAACCACATTGCCTCAAATCTTCTTTGCCCCTTCCTTCCCCTTTTTCCCCCTCCACACTTTACCTTTCCAGTCTCTGTACCTAGTTCTTCCCTCTCTCTAGCTCTATTACAAGTGTGGAGATTCACCCTCCTCCTCGTACTATGCCTTCCACCCCCCTCCCCTCCCAAGTTTCTCCCTCTTCTGCCACCTCCCAGGTTTCTGCCCCTTCTGTCCCCCCCCAACTTCATCTCCAGTCCCTTACACTCTTCAACCCCCTCTACTTTGGTACAGTCCATTACTGTCCCAATCTTTACTCGCCCCCCTCCTTCTATCTCCAATATGTCCCCCCATACATCTTTGAATTCAAAACATTTGAAGCCATTTCAGAATATATTGCAGAGACTAAACCTTCAATGGACACGATTCACTTCCTGCTCCTTCTCTTCCCTCTCCTCCATCTTCACAACCCCATTCTTCGCAACGCTCCGTTTTCCCTTTGCTGCTTGAACGCTTCCAATGCCACCACACGTTGAAATTTTTTAACCCCTCTAGTCCGTAGGTGCCTTTACCTACAGATTCCTGGTATTTTCTCATCGCCAATCAAAGGCCTATTTACAGTGGAATATCCGCGGCCTCAGGGGTAATCGGGGTGAGCTTCAGATGTTGCTTTACAGGTTTTCCCCTGGGTTTGGGGCTTGCTTACAAGAACCAAAATTACACTCGGCTGTTTTTCCAACCTATCTCAGGCTATAATTTATTGTATTCTTCGGATCCTTTCTCAGATGGGACCTTTAATGAAAGTGCCCTTCTTCTACGCAATGATATTCCGTACTGTCAACTATTTGTCCATACCTCGCTGCATTACACTGCAGCCCGTATCCACTTGAATAAGTGGTTACAATATGTTCTATTTTATCTCTCTACTTTCCGAGCATTTTCTATCCCAGACTTTGCCTTTCTTGTTTCATCCTTACCACCACCACTTCTATTACTTGGTGATTTTAATGCCCACCATTTCCTCTGGGGGGGGCTCATTGTGACTCAAAGTGGCATCCAGTTGGAGGCTTTTCCCCGCTCTCCCCCCTCCATGTTTTAAAAACGGGTACTCCCACCCATTTGATCCTCGTACTCATACTCTCCTCTTGCATCGATCTATCAGTCTTGCTCTTCCTCCACTGCACTAGACTTCACCTGGTCTGTTCTACCGGACTTACATGACAGCGATCATTTTCAATCATTCTTACTTTTTCCTTTCCCATTCACCACCTTCCGTAGCCCTCGCTGGCAATTTGATCGGGCAAATTGGGATCTTTACTCACACCTCACTGCTTTTAGTGAGGTTCCTTCTTCATCCTCCATTGATGAGCTCCTACACCTCTTTTCGACGTCAGTTTATACTGCAGCTTTCTCATTCTATACCCCAAACCTCAGGCAGGCATTCTCAGAAGTGCGTGCCTTGGTTTGGGCTCCTGCTTGTGCTCGTGCAGTACGTTTGAAACACGCTGCATGGGGCAGGTACTGGTACAATAGAACTGCTGAGAGACTTCTTGATTTTAAGCAAAAGTGTGCGATCGCTCGCCGTGTCATCCGTGAAGCTAAACGCACTTGTTGGCGAGACTATGTTTCCACATCACCTCTGCTTCTTCTATGAGTGCTGCTGGAAAAAAGTGGGAAATTGAGTGGTAAATACTCTCCTGATCCGGCTCCTGTTCTAAAGGGCGCTGGTGTTGATGTAGCAAACCCTCGACGTTGCCATTGAACTTGGCACAAAATCGGGTCCTTTTTCCCAAGGGCCCCCATCTATGCCCCTCGTTTCTTCCCAAAGTCTGCCGGGAGGTTAGTCCCCTTGGGATTTTCTTCTCTCAGAGAAGAACAGTATAAGTGCCTTTTAACTTCAAAAAACTAGGGGGGAAACGCTCTCAGCTTGCCGTTCTTTCGGCAGCGGGGCCCTGACGACATTCATTTTGGGTATGTTACAATATTTACATGGGTTAAACCCTTGTAGTCCTCTTAACCTTTCAACCCTTTTTTGGGCACAAGGAGTTTTTCCCCCAACCCCTGGGGAAAAATCTGCCTTTGTTCTCCCTTTCCGCAAACTGGGTACACAGGAAATGATCCCCTCCCACTATGGGTCCCATCGCTCTTACTAGTGAAATTTTTGCAAAGTGATGGAACGCCCCCGTAAATCGACGTTTAATGTGGTTTTTAAAAGACCCAAACCCATTCTCTCCGCTAGTCAAATGGTTTCCCCCGAAGGGTCGTTTTTAACCATAGACCCCTTACAAAACCCCTTGGAAAACGTATGTTCGTAATGCCTTTGCAAATAACCCACCCCGTTTTGCCATTTTTTTTTGGCCCCTTTGAAAGGGCATATGAAAATTTTGGAGGAAATAATATTTTGGCCCGGGCCCCCTTTCCCTTGGGCCCTCCGAGGCAATCCCCCATCCTTCCTTAAAAAATTTTTTAACTGACAGACTTTTCCGTTTTTCGAGTAAATTAATGTTTTTTCCCCCGGACTTGGGCCAAGTAAAAGGTGCCCCTCGGGGGATTTGTTCAAAGCCCCAACTTTTTTTCCCTCCTTGTTAAATGTTTTGGCCTCTGTTTTTTTCCCCCAATTTTTGGGTCATAAATCGATGTTGGGGACTTGCTATTGTTTTGTGCAGGCACTGACTTTCTTTTCTCATTGCATTTTTCCCCCTTTCCCTCCAGCATGCGGTCGATGTTTCCATTTTGGGGCCACCATGAAATGGGTTTAAATTTTTTCAAGAAACCAAAACTCCCCAAAATTTTCTTTCATAGCGCCCCGTCATCCCCGACCCACCTTTGTATCTCAAATGGCCCCCCCATATCCCCAAAAGTAATACATTTCGGGTTTTTCTAGGCCTTCTCTTTGACCGTAGGTTATCCGGGAAAACCTCACATTACCTCTCGAAGGAAAATTGTCACAGCCGGTTTAAACCTTTTTAAAAAATTTGGGTTCATCTTTCCTGGGGAGTGATCGTCGAACTCTGCTTCCCCCCTTCCCATTCAGCCCTCTTTTTAAAAATCAAAAAATTCGATTAGGGGTAAACAGATTTTTTTCCCGTGGCCCCCCTTGTCTCTCTTTTCCCTTAACTCAAATCCATCCCCAAGGTTTAAACTTTTTGTCCCTTTGGGTGTTTTTCGCTTTTCCCACTTTGAGAGCCTCTAGGGCAAAAGCAAATTTTCCATTTGGTCTGATCGCCGGGTTCCCCTTTGCCTTCGCTACTATGTACGCTCTCATGATCCCCACAATCCTTCCATTTATAAAAATGGTCCCCCGAAAATTAGTAGCTTCTTTTTTTGGGTTCACCGCCCTTTTTTGCTCCGTCCCTTTTCTTTTTTCCCTAAATTCACTCTTGTCTTTCCCCTTTATTTTCCCCCTTTTTATGTTTTTGTAGCATCCACTTTTTTCCCCACCCCACTGGGAAATTTTCCCGCTGTTCGGGTCTGTTCTTTCTCACTCCCCCGCCGAAACTCAAAATGCCTTCGGTTGGGTTCCCGCTTCTTTTTTTTTGATCACTTCCACTCCCCTTTTCATGCCCCCCGCTGTGTACACAGGGGGGCTTTTAAAATCTTTCAGACGGTGTCGGATTTGCAGCAGTTTTCCCCAACAGGGGTTGTGCGGGGGGATTTTCTATCTTTGGCTAGCATTTTTAAATGCGAACTGTATGCCATTCTTGCAGCACTTAAATTTGTATCGATTAAGCCTGTGTCATATTTGTGGTAGTCTCAGACTCCCTTAGTGCTCTACAGGCTATACGAAAAATTTTATACATCTCACCCCCCAGTTTCCCCCGTATCCCCCAAATTTGGCTACGCCGTTTTTCCTTTTACGTAAACATAAAGATATTATTTTTTTTTGGGTCCCTGGTCATGTCGATGTACAGGGCAATGAAAAAAGGCAGACACTGCTTTCGCGGGCACAGTAAAATAATTCCTAAAACCCCCTTTCCCCATAGAGGTGTTCCATTTTTTGGGGCTATTTTTGCCCACAAAACTAACCCCCCCTTTCCCGCCCGTTTTGGGAACAACGTTTTGGGCAAATTCGCTTTGGGAACAAACTTTATTTTATTTAAAACCCACTTTGGGTTTCTTTGGCCCTCTTTTTGTAAACAGTGCCGTGGTTGGGAGAAACCCCTCCTCCCGTCTTCGCATTGGGGCCCCATGTCTTTCACGGGTTTTTCTGGAGAGGGAACCCCGTTCCTCCCCTGTGAGAAATGTCAAGTTTTCCGTATCGATTAGCCACAAATTTTGTTAGACTGCCCCCCTCTAAACAACGAGCACGGAGAAATTTAAAACCCCCAAACGCCCTCTTTGTTCTAATACTCTCTCTTTTCCCCTTCCCTTTTTGCTGATGGGGCCCTCCTTTAATCCTGACTCTCTTTATTGACTTCTTGACAAAGATGTTTACTCCCCAAACCTGATTTATGGGTCCCCTTTCGCACTCCCCCCAGCCCTTCTAGCTCAGTCTCTTGCTGCCCTTTACCCTTTAAACCATCCCCCTGCTTTTCCCTGTTTCCTAACCCTTTTTCCCAAACCATCTCCCTTTTGCCCCTGATGCCCCGCTTCCTTCCCGCCCCCCAGCGCTGTATATTTGCCCTTTTTGGCCCTTAAACGCTTCTTTTTGATTATTTAAAAATTAAAAAACATTATCCACTTTAATAAATTCCCCCTAATTTTTTGTGCCTTCTGGCAAGACAAAGAAATGATTAAAGGTGAAAAATTTTCCTTTTTCCAATGAGCCTACTTCAGTAGGTGATGGCCGGTGCGTTGAAACATCCCATCAGTGTAATTCTCTTCACCTTGTAGCAGCTATGAAGGAAATGAATCATTTTAATTCCACAACAAAACATTTTTGATACCATATTAATTTTTAATTGCTATCTAGGAAATGCAGGAAATCAGTACACAAAATAGTTGTGTATGTATTTTATCACGTGTGCATACACAATAAATAGAACACGTTGTATGAAGGCAACAGTAGGACGGGTGTTGGGAAATAGGTTTGATCACAAGAGATTATGAGATTGGAATACAACTTCAGTGTGTTGTATGTTCATAACACTGAGGAGCATATGTAAAAAGTACACCTACCATCCGACTTACGACCTGCTTGACATATTACCACTCGACTTACGACCGTGTTTTGTATGCAAATGTTCTGGGAAATAAACAACTGTTTGTGCTGTACACAGTGTTTCTCCTAAACCTTACAGTATAAAATACAGTACTAACAGCATAAAAAGTAAAGTAAAAAATAACATACCAGAATAAATCAATAAAATAAATTCATTACATAATGTGATGCTGATATTCAGTAGTAAGGTTCGACTTATGTTCATTTTGACTTACGACTGGTTAGTAGGAACCAAGCTCGGTCGTAAGTCGGATGGTAGCTGCCGTTCCTAAATGCCTGCTATGTCTTGTTACTTAAGCCCTTGTTGACTCTTATATATTTTCAGTACAATACAGTACAATTTAATACAGTACAATTTAGTACAATATAATACAGTGGACCCCCGCATAATGATTACCTCTGAATGTGACCAATTATGTAAGTGTATTTATGTAAGTGCGTTTGTACGTGTATGTTTGCGGGTCTGAAATGGACTAATGTACTTCACAATATTCCTTATGGGAACAAATTCGGTCAGTACTGGCACCTGAACATACTTCTGGAGTGAAAAAATATCGTTAACCGGGGGTCCACTGTATAATACAGTACAATTTAGTACAATATAATACAGTACAATACAGAGTCCAGTACTGTGTGGTAGGCAAAAAGATTACAACGTAGCAAATCTGATAGCCCAGAAATTGTTTTTAAGTCATTATCTATTTATTAATATAGAAATAGATCGACCACCTAGGGAACCATATTCGATAGTAGCATTACTAGTCCCACTTGGACTATCTAAAAGTCTAAGTCGGACCAAAACATCGTCATAATATTTATTTTCATATGTGTGGGTTATCTGTGTATTTTTCCCTGTATGATTCAACACTGGAAATAAATGATGTAACAGAATTTAATTATCAGTGACCTGAGACACTGCATGTGGTCAATGCATTTCTCTTTCGAAATTTTTTCAGTTTACCATATTCAATCTGAAAACCATTTGAATACACTTAGAATGCTGTAACTTACAGCATAAGACAGTCGTCAAAATATGTAATCAACAAATTAATTGATATGATACAATATTTACAGTACATACATGTTCATATTAATCAACCAATTAATCTCAACTGCCCTTAAAAACAGTAGTCAAACATTCTCTCTCTTTTTATTAATAAATCAACTTCTTGCTGAGTGAGGCAGGTGTTATGTCAGGGGAAACAAACAAGCGTCAAGACTATGCCTCTATGCTAAAGACAAAACTTTAAGTTGTCATAACATATTAGTCGCTGTTTAGCAAGTAATGAAGAAAATGTTTTGAAAATCATGAACGGTCGTCTCCAGTTCTTTGTGTCACACACTAGAAAACTTGTGTGCATATGACTAGAAAACTGTGTCACACAGCTAGAAAACTGTGTCACACTAGAAAACTATCACACACTAGAAAACTTGTGCACATATGACTAGAAAACTTATGCTACACATGACTAGAGAACTGTGCATCACACAACTAGAGAACTGTGTCTCACACAACTAATGAACTGTGCCACATAACTAGAGAACTGTGTTACACAACTAGAGAACTGTGTCACACAACTAAAAAACTGTGTCACACAACTAAAGAACTGTGTCACACAACTAAAGAACTGTGTCACATAACTAAAGAACTGTGTCACACAACTAAAGAACTGTGTCACACAACTAAAGAACTGTGTCACATAACTAAAGAACTGTGTCACACAACTAAAGAACTGTGTCACACAACTAAAGAACTGTGTCACATAACTAAAGAACTGTGTCACACAACTAAAGAACTGTGTCACACAACTAAAGAACTGTGTCACACAACTAGCAAACTAAGACACTTTTTAATACATGTGTTGCAACAACATGTATTAAAATACATTATGGAAAATATAATATCGTTGTTAAGAATGTTAAGCTCGTGTGTAAGAGAGAAATATTTATAGCAAGAATGTAAATATAACTACGATACAGTAACAACATGAGTGTAAACAAAGGCAAGTGAATGCTACAAGACCAGTTCAGTGCCTGGACTTTTAGCAGTCACTTGCCATGGGTTTAACCCCCACCTATTCCATGGTTTAGTTAGGTAAATATAGTCAGTAATGACTGAATGCTGACTTGACAACACTCATTATTATTATTATTATTATTATTATTATTATTCATGAAAATGATAACAACACTCACCTGCCAGGGTTTAAACCCTTCTTATTATGTGGCTTATTATTATCATCATGTTTAAGAAAGTGCTGAACCTCTTTGGGTCATTCAGCACCAAAAACCCAAACATTTAATGTAAGTTACATACAAGGTTGCATCAGTAAAATATGAATACGTATTAGTGACAAAATAGATATTTGACACAAGTTATGTTGATCTTAGTAGATAAAACTATTACAGTTAAGTGAATGTTGATACAATACTGCATGATACAACTTTAATGTAAGTGACACTACCACTTACTCTAAGTGCATTTATTAGTACCCTAAGCCTAAACAAATACTGACAGTATGCTCATAGTAAGTGCTAAACCAGTAGGGATCAATGTGCAACATATTACAGCAATACACTTAGTAATAAAGGTATTATTACCCACAGTGTTAGGTAAAAGGTCACATGTGTAACTAATGTCATATTTTATTGTAGCAATGTTTCACTCTGCAGGAACAAAGCTCCTGCAAAACACTGCAACAATAAAACACGACAGTAGCTGCACATGTGTCCTTCTACAGTAACACTTGATGACAACACTGCAATGCAAGCAGCAACACTATCACTCAGTTACAACACTAAATAACTGTTCAGTGTAAACATTGTTCAGTATAAACATTGACTCAAGAATAAATTAATCTTAATATTTCACTAGTTTTCCTCAGCTCACAAAACAGCTACTATGTAATATACACTTTAAGAAAAATAAATAAATAAATGTAACATAGTGAAGAACAAGGTGATGATAGTAACAAAAACTGTAGGTAATGATAAACTGAATATTATAGGGAAGGAAGGAAGGGAAGAGATGGAGGGAGGAAGGGAAGTAAGGAAGTGCAGAATAAGTGGATGTATTTCAATATTATATTAGGAAGTGGACATGTCAGTAGACAGATGTATGAAAGACTAGCTGAACCATAAAACAGATGAGGGGAAAAAGACGCCTGGTTTATTGAGGTGTCTGCGGAAAAAAAAGCTCATCTATGGTGGTAAAAACTAGGACTATACCAGGATATAATTGAGAAGACAGAGGATAGGTTGTGGAGGTGGTATGGACATGCAGAGAGGGTGGACAGTGATAGGTTGATGAAGGGGATGTATAACTCTTAGAGTGGAAGCTGAGAGAAAAAGAGGAGTCATCCCAGGAATGGTTAGAGGGAGGAGGTACAAGAGGCTTGCAGTTTAGTGGCCTGAGCATCCGGTAGGCTTCTATGAGTGTATTAGAGGGGAGTGAATGGAAACATGTGTTTTGTAATGAACATACTGTTGGAGTGTGAGCAGTGTAACTTGTATGAGGGGATTTAAGGAAACTAATTAGCCAGACTTAGAGTCCTGGAGGTGAGAAGAGCAGTGATGCACTCTGAAAGAGGGGTGAGGATGCTGCAGTGAGGGGTAATCTGATTATGATGTAGCACATATCTGAAAAAACAATGAATGAATGAAGGTGAATATGCTTTCTTCTATGGGTCACCCTGCTGCCTGGGTGGAAGATGACCACTGAGTTTAAAAAATATTTATACTTAAAATAATTGTATTTTTTCCCTATAGAATATACAACTGCTCCCGGTTATACTTTTGGAAAAAAGTTGTATACTGGAATGATGATACAAGCCCCAGAACTCCATACACAATGTGTTGTATAAAGGGATGATAATACAAGCCCTAGAACTCCATACACAATGTGTTGTAAACAGGGGTGATGATACAACCTTCAGTACTCCATACACAATGTGTTGGTGGCCTGGTTGATCAGAATAACCAGGTCTGGGACCAGCTTACAGGAACAATGACCCAGAAACCATAAAGAGCAGACAACAGCTGGGTAGCTTTATGTTATACTGCAATTCTTCTCCCAAGCAATGTCGAATTTAATCTTGAGCATCAGAACTGAGGATGATGGACTTCCAGTTTGGTATAACTGACAGTTTGTCAACCTCCAGGTGTGTGCTGCACATAGGACAGTCCTCACCATCTTCCACAATCCTGAAAACAAGAAAAAGTTACGTTATAATAAATATTATACACGTATATGATAATGATTAAAGCGTCACCTACCAATACCGTGACTGGAACAATACACAAATAACCAGCGCACAGGAAAACTTATGATGATGTTTTGGTTCAACATGGACCATTTACAAGTCACACTAACACACGAAGGTAAGAGAGGGATGGACGAAGGCGTGATGGAAGAGGGATGGAAGAGGGAGGGAGGAGGGAAGAGGGAGGGAAGAGGGAAGAGGGAGGAAGAGGGAGGGAGGGAGGGAGGGAGGGAGGGAGGGAGGGAGGGAAGGGAAGGGAAGGGAAGGGAAGGGAAGGGAGGGAGGGTGTCTTGATGTTAAAGATTAAAGATTCTTTATTTCAGCATGATACAATGCTTGTACAGAGATGGTTGACAATTTAGGTGTACATGCAGAAACCCCCTTAATATGCAGAGCATTTCCAACAAACTTAAGGCTAATAAGGCAATAATTAATTGATTGCTTATATATACAATCTCTAAGTGGTTGTAACAATAAATTTAGGAATAACAATGAACATTTTTATCAAGTTTGGTTGTTATAAGGATTACAGGAAGTCTTATGATTACAGATAATGAGCATTCTAGCATTTTACATATTTTGTACACTTTCTTTCTTTCTTTCAACACACTGGCCGTATCCCACCGAGGCGGGGTGGCCCAAAAGGAAAAATGAAAGCTTCTCCTTTTATATTTAGTAATATATACAGGAGAAGAGGTTACTAGCCCCTTGCTCCCGGCATTTTAGTCGCCTCTTACAACACGCATGGCTTACGGAGGAAGAATTCTGTTCCACTTCCCCATGGAGATAAGAGGAAATAAACAAGAATGAGAACTAGAAAGAAAATAGAAGACCCAGAGGGGTGTGTACAGTGGAACCTCAAAAATCGAATGTACAGTGGAACCTCAAAAATCGAATGTATCACATATCGAACGTTTCGAAAATAAGACCATTTTTTCGGACAAACTGTGTCCCTATTATTGAATGCGCCCCTATTTTCGGACCGCCGGGTACGGGACCTGTCCGCTGGCCTGTTCTGTCCGCGTCCCCGCGCAGGCACCGTGAGTAATCTAGCTTTGTTCATGCTTGAGTGAACACTAACCTGCTATCTCATTCACACATTTTACGATTATTTAATTGTTTAGTGCTTGTGGGGCTGTGGAATAAGCTGCCATGGGCCCAAAGAAACTTGCTAGTGGTACCCCTGTGGTAAAGAAAGTGAGAAACACCATAGATGTGAAGAAGGAAATAATACAGAAGTATGAGATTGGAGTGAGACTTGTTGAGCTTGCCAGGATGCACAGAGGACTGTGGACAGTTATTTTGTGAGACAGAAACAGACGACTGTGGAGAGTTATTTTGTGAGACACAAACAGACGACTGTGGAGTTATTTTGCGAGACAAACAGATGATTGTGGACAGTTATTTTGTGAGACACAAACAGACGACTGTGGACAGTTATTTTGTGAGACACAAACAGACGACTGTGGAGAGTTATTTTGTGAGACAGAAACAGACGACTGTGGAGTTATTTTGCGAGACAAACAGATGATTGTGGACAGTTATTTTGTAAGACAGAAACAGACGACTGTGGAGTTATTTTGCGAGACAAACAGATGATTGTGGACAGTTATTTTGTGAGACAGAAACAGACGACTGTGGAGTTATTTTGCGAGACAAACAGATGATTGTGGACAGTTATTTTGTGAGACAGAAACAGACGACTGTGGATAGTTATTTTGTGAGACAGAAACAGAGGACTGTAGACAGTTATTTTGTGAGACTGGGGTCCAATGACTCTCAAGCTGGTCCTAGTGGCCTTAAAATGCAGAGAAGGGAAGCAACCCCAGAGAGGGCTTTGATACCAGAAGTCCTCATGGAGGGGGATTCTCCTTCCAAACAATAACCTCAACTCCCTCTCTCCTCCTCCCTATCTTCCAGATGCCATCACCAATCTTCAATAAAGGTAAGTAAAAATGTTATTTTATATTCTTCTTCTTTCTTTCAACGTACCAGCCGTATCCCACTGAGGCAGGGTGGCCCAAAAGAAAAAACTAAAGTTTCTCCCTTTAAATTTAGTAATATATACAGGAGAAGGGGTCACCAGCCCCTTGCTCCCGGCATTTTAGTCGCCTCTTACGACACGCATGGCTTACAGAGGAAGAATTCTGTTCCACTTCCCCATGGAGATAAGAGGAAATAAACAAGAACAAGAATTAGAAAGAAAATAGAAGAAAACCCAGAGGGGTGTGTATATATATGCTTGTACATGTATGTTTAGTGTGACCTAAGTGTAAGTAGAAGTAGCAAGACTTACCTGTAATCTTGCATATTTATGAGACAGACAAAAGACACCAGCAATCCTACCATCATGTAAAACAATTACAGGCTTTCGTTTTACACTCACTTGGCAGGACGGTAGTACCTCCCTGGGCGGTTGCTGTCTACCAACCTACTACCTATACAGTGGACCCCCGCTTAACAATCACCTCCCAATGCGACCAATTATGTAAGTGTATTTATGTAAGTGCGTTTGTACGTGTATGTTTGGGGGTCTGAAATGGACTAATCTACTTCACAATATTCCTTATGGGAACAAATTCGGTCAGTAATGGCACCTGAACATACTTCTGGAATGAAAAAGTATCGTTAACTGGGGGTTCACTGAATTTTGTACTTTTTTTTTTCTTAACAAGTTGGCCATCTCCCACCGAGGCAGGGTGACTCAAAAAGAAAGAAAATCCCCAAAAAGAAAATACTTTCATCATCATTCAACTCTTTCACCTCACTCACACGTAATCAGTTTTTGCAGAGGTCCTCAGAACACAACAGTTTAGAAGCACATACGTATAAAGATACACAACATATCCCTCCAAACTGCTAATATCCCAAAACCCCTCCTTTAGAGTGCAGGCATTGTACTTCCCATTTCCAGGACTCAAGTCCGGCTATATAAAAATAACTGGTTTCCCTGAATCCCTTCACTAAATATTACCCTGCTCACACTCCAACAGATTGTCAGGTCCCAAATACCATTCGTCTCCATTCACTCCTATCTAACACGCTCACGCACACCTGCTGGAAGTCCAAGCCCCTCGCCCACAAAACCTCCCTTATCCCTTCCTTCCAACCTTTTCGAGGACGACCCCTACCCCACCTTCCTTCCCCTACAGATTTAAATGCTCTCCATGTCATTCTACTTTGATCCATTCTCTCTAAATGACCAAACCACCTCAACAAACCCTCTTCAGCCCTCTGACTAATACTTTTATTAACTCCACACCTTCTCCTAATTTCCACACTCCGAATTTTCTGCATAATATTTACACCACACATTGCCCTTAGACCGGACATCTCCACTGCCTCCAACCGCCTCCTCGCTGCAACATTCACAACCCAAGCTTCACACCCATTAAATATATTTAATGGTTGTGAGGATAACAGATAATGAAAATAAGAATACATTGTTTTTCCTTATGTTTGTGGCAATGAGAATACAAAAATACAGTTTTATTATATTTAGTTGTTGTTGGGATATGTAAGTGAAAGAAGGTAGTTTTGAAGATGCTAGAAGAGACAGTGGCTCTGGAGATTTCTGGCAGGAAGTTCCAGATTTTGGGTCCTTTTTTGCACACTGAGTTTTTACAAAGGTTACGCTGGACACAGAGCATGTCAGAGATTTTTGTGCCTGGTATTATGTCTAGGGGTCCTACTGTAACTATCAAGGAAGTGCTTCAGGCCAGGATTAATATTAAAATTTATTGTTTTGCATATATAGGATGCACAGTAACAAGTAGATTTAGATCTTTGAAGAGTGTGTGGGTGTGGGGTGGGGGAGGTGTTGTTGTCTAGCAGGGGATTGTGTGATCATTCGCACTGCAGGTTGCTGCTGAGGTTATTATTGGCTTGAGGTGATTTGCTGTTGTGGATCCCCAGGCACAAATAGCATAGGTGAGGTAGGGGCAGATCAGTGAACAGTATGATATAAGCAGTGCTGTTTGTGGCATAATAACATATCTTGGAGAAGATGTCAACTGTTCTGGATATTTTTTTGTAATATGCTGGATATAGGTGTTGAATGTCAAGTTGCTATCAAGGTGTAGACCCAGACATTTTCCCTCATTATGTTTAGCAATAAGACTATTGTTGTACAAGAGTACACACCATGCTACATGGTGGTCAGCTTGTACAAGAGTACACACCATGCTACATGGTGGTCAGCATGTACATGAGTACACAACATGCTACATGGTGGTCAGCTTGTACAAGAGTACACACCATGCTACATGGTGGTCAGCATGCACAAGAGTACACACCATGCTACATGGTGGTCAGCTTGTACAAGAGTACACACCATGCTACATGGTGGTCAGTTTGTACAAAAGTACACACCATGCTACATGGTGGTCAGTTTGTAAGAGTACACATCATGCTACATGGTGGTCAGTTTGTACAAGAGTACACACCATGCTACATGGTGGTCAGTTTGTACAAGAGTACACACCATGCTACATGGTGGTCAGTTTGTACAAGAGTACACACCATGCTACATGGTGGTCAGTTTGTAAGAGTACACACCATGCTACATGGTGGTCAGTTTGTACAAGAGTACACACCATGCTACATGGTGGTCAGTTTGTACAAGAGTACACACCATGCTACATGGTGGTCAGCTTGTACAAGAGTACACACCATGCTACATGGTGGTCAGTTTGTACAGAGTACACACCATGCTACATGGTGGTCAGCTTGTACAAGAGTACACACCATGCTACATGGTGGTCAGCTTGTACAAAAGTACACACCATGCTACATGGTGGTCAGTTTGTACAAGAGTACACAACATGCTACATGGTGGTCAGTTTGTAAGAGTACACACCATGCTACATGGTGGTCAGTTTGTAAGAGTACACACCATGCTACATGGTGGTCAGTTTGTACAAGAGTACACACCATGCTACATGGTGGTCAGTTTGTACAAGAGTACACACCATGCTACATGGTGGTCAGTTTGTACAAGAGTACACACCATGCTACATGGTGGTCAGCATGCACAAGAGTACACACCATGCTACATGGTGGTCAGCTTGTACAAGAGTACACACCTTGCTACATGGTGGTCAGCTTGTACAAGAGTACACACCATGCTACATGGTGGTCAGCTTGTACAAGTACACACCATGCTACATGGTGGTCAGCTTGTACAAGAGTACACACCATGCTACATGGTGGTCAGCTTGTACAAGAGTACACACCATGCTACATGGTGGTCAGCTTGTACAAGAGTACACACCATGCTACATGGTGGTCAGCTTGTACAAGAGTACACACCATGCTACATAGTGGTCAGCTTGTACACCAGTACACACCATGCTACATAGTGGTCAGCTTGTACACCAGTACACACCATGCTACATGGTGGTCAGCTTGTACACCAGTACACACCATGCTACATGGTGGTCAGCTTGTACACCAGTACACACCATGCTACATAGTGGTCAGCTTGTACACCAGTACACACCATGCTACATGGTGGTCAGCTTGTACACCAGTACACACCATGCTACATGGTGGTCAGCTTGTACACCAGTACACACCATGCTACATGGTGGTCAGCTTGTACACCAGTACACACCATGCTACATGGTGGTCAGCTTGTACACCAGAACACACCATGCTACATGGTGGTCAGCTTGTACACCAGTACACACCATGCTACATGGTGGTCAGCTTGTACACCAGTACACACCATGCTACATAGTGGTCAGCTTGTACACCAGTACACACCATGCTACATGTGGTCAGCTTGTACACCAGTACACACCATGCTACATAGTGGTCAGCTTGTACACCAGTACACACCATGCTACATGGTGGTCAGCTTGTACACCAGTACACACCATGCTACATAGTGGTCAGCTTGTACACCAGAACACACCATGCTACATGGTGGTCAGCTTGTACACCAGTACACACCATGCTACATAGTGGTCAGCTTGTACACCAGTACACACCATGCTACATGTGGTCAGCTTGTACACCAGTACACACCATGCTACATAGTGGTCAGCTTGTACACCAGTACACACCATGCTACATAGTGGTCAGCTTGTACACCAGTACACACCATGCTACATAGTGGTCAGCTTGTACACCAGTACACACCATGCTACATGGTGGTCAGCTTGTACACCAGTACACACCATGCTACATAGTGGTCAGCTTGTACACCAGACACACCATGCTACATGGTGGTCAGCTTGTACACCAGTACACACCATGCTACATAGTGGTCAGCTTGTACACCAGTACACACCATGCTACATAGTGGTCAGCTTGTACACCAGTACACACCATGCTACATAGTGGTCAGCTTGTACACCAGTACACACCATGCTACATAGTGGTCAGCTTGTACACCAGTACACACCATGCTACATGGTGGTCAGCTTGTACACCAGAACACACCATGCTACATGGTGGTCAGCTTGTACACCAGTACACACCATGCTACATAGTGGTCAGCTTGTACACCAGTACACACCATGCTACATAGTGGTCAGCTTGTACACCAGTACACACCATGCTACATAGTGGTCAGCTTGTACACCAGTACACACCATGCTACATAGTGGTCAGCTTGTACACCAGTACACACCATGCTACATAGTGGTCAGCTTGTACACCAGTACACACCATGCTACATGGTGGTCAGCTTGTACACCAGTACACACCATGCTACATAGTGGTCAGCTTGTACACCAGTACACACCATGCTACATAGTGGTCAGCTTGTACACCAGTACACACCATGCTACATAGTGGTCAGCTTGTACACCAGTACACACCATGCTACATGGTGGTCAGCTTGTACACCAGTACACACCATGCTACATAGTGGTCAGCTTGTACACCAGTACACACCATGCTACATGGTGGTCAGCTTGTACACCAGTACACACCATGCTACATGGTGGTCAGCTTGTACACCAGTACACACCATGCTACATGGTGGTCAGCTTGTACACCAGTACACACCATGCTACATGGTGGTCAGCTTGTACACCAGTACACACCATGCTACATAGTGGTCAGCTTGTACACCAGTACACACCATGCTACATAGTGGTCAGCTTGTACACCAGTACACACCATGCTACATGGTGGTCAGCTTGTACACCAGTACACACCATGCTACATAGTGGTCAGCTTGTACACCAGAACACACCATGCTACATAGTGGTCAGCTTGTACACCAGAACACACCATGCTACATGGTGGTCAGCTTGTACACCAGTACACACCATGCTACATAGTGGTCAGCTTGTACACCAGTACACACCATGCTACATGGTGGTCAGCTTGTACACCAGAACACACCATGCTACATGGTGGTCAGCTTGTACACCAGTACACACCATGCTACATAGTGGTCAGCTTGTACACCAGTACACACCATGCTACATGGTGGTCAGCTTGTACACCAGTACACACCATGCTACATAGTGGTCAGCTTGTACACCAGTACACACCATGCTACATGGTGGTCAGCTTGTACACCAGTACACACCATGCTACATGGTGGTCAGCTTGTACACCAGTACACACCATGCTACATGGTGGTCAGCTTGTACACCAGTACACACCATCCTACATGGTGGTCAGCTTGTACACCAGTACACACCATGCTACATGGTGGTCAGCTTGTACACCAGTACACACCATGCTACATAGTGGTCAGCTTGTACACCAGTACACACCATGCTACATAGTGGTCAGCTTGTACACCAGTACACACCATGCTACATGGTGGTCAGCTTGTACACCAGTACACACCATGCTACATGGTGGTCAGCTTGTACACCAGAACACACCATGCTACATGGTGGTCAGCTTGTACACCAGTACACACCATGCTACATAGTGGTCAGCTTGTACACCAGTACACACCATGCTACATAGTGGTCAGCTTGTACACCAGTACACACCATGCTACATGGTGGTCAGCTTGTACACCAGTACACACCATGCTACATGGTGGTCAGCTTGTACACCAGTACACACCATGCTACATGGTGGTCAGCTTGTACACCAGTACACACCATCCTACATGGTGGTCAGCTTGTACACCAGTACACACCATGCTACATGGTGGTCAGCTTGTACACCAGTACACACCATGCTACATGGTGGTCAGCTTGTACACCAGTACACACCATCCTACATGGTGGTCAGCTTGTACACCAGTACACACCATGCTACATGGTGGTCAGCTTGTACACCAGTACACACCATGCTACATGGTGGTCAGCTTGTACACCAGAACACACCATGCTACATGGTGGTCAGCTTGTACACCAGTACACACCATGCTACATAGTGGTCAGCTTGTACACCAGTACACACCATGCTACATGGTGGTCAGCTTGTACACCAGTACACACCATGCTACATGGGTACTGGTCAACATGTTAATACCAATTCTTACAGCAATACTTACGTCACTTACTCTAATACAACATTTAACTATAATGAAATTTTAGAAATGCTCGTTTTTTAAGCAAGTCATCCACCTATACTAAGGTGGCCCAAAGAAAAAGCATTAACAGGTCTGGTAGGCCTGTTAATGCATTGCAATTCAAACAGCCTAGTAAGCAACACTCTGGCCTCCTTACACCTGTTGTCTTGTTCACCTAGCAAGCTAGTAGGTACCAGGGTGTTAGTAGACTGGTGTGGGTGGAATCCTGGGGGACAAGATTGAGGACCACAATGGAAAGAAGACAGACAGTCCCTCGATGATGCACTGACTTTCTTGGGTTATCCTGGATGGATAACCCTCTGGGGTTAAAAATCCAAACCAAATCTTACCTCGACAATCATTCATTCAACAGCTATCTTGTCTGACATACACAAGCATTGCAATTCAAATAGAAGAAATGGTTCAAAGCATGATATACAATACGGTAGAAGCACTTACTTTATTAATTCATTTCTGATGGCTGGGAACTTGCATGAAGGACACACAGTAACATCATCAGGTAAAATATGCCGACCCTGTTGAAGAAGAAGTGGTTGTTGTACCTTAGCAGTTCTGGGATCATTTCCTCCTTTGGCAGCATATAATGCAAATGAAATATAACAGGAATATGAACTAGTAAGAAATACACAGGAAATATGTACAGACCTAGGTAGTAGGAACCAGCAAGGGAGGTACAACTGTCCTGTGGTAGTAGGTAAGTAGACAGCAACCACCCAGGGAGGTACAACTGTCCTGTGGTAGTAGGTTAGTAGACAGCAACCACCCAGGGAGCTACTACTGTCCTGTGGTAGTAGGTTAGTAGACAGCAACCACCCAGGGAGGTACTACCATCCTGTGATGGTAGGTTGGTAGACAACAACCACCCAGGGAGGTACTACCATCCTGTGATGGTAGGTTGGTAGACAACAACCACCCAGGGAGGTACTACCATCCTGTGATGGTAGGTTGGTAGACAGCAACCACCCAGGGAGGTACTATCATCCTGTGGTAGTAGGTTAGTAAACAGCAAACACCCAGGGAGGTACTGTCCTGTGGTAGTAGGTTGGCAGACATCAACCACCCAGGGAGGTACTATCGTTCTGGCAAGTGAGTGTGAAATGGAAGCCTGTAATTGTTTTACATGATGGTAGGATTGCTAGTGTCTTTTTCTGTCTCATAAACATGCAAGATAACAGGTATATCTTGCTACTTCTACTTACACTTAGGTCACACTACACATGCATGTACAAGCATTTATATATTTGCACACCCATCTGGGCTTTCTTCTATTTTCTTAATACCTTCACGGCTGCGAGGGAAAAGTTCAACAGATAGGAGTATCGAGCAAGTACATATATGGTAACAATAGTTTGATTGCCGGCTACTTGTTAAGGTAGGGGAAGTCTAGCTCCCGCTATCCCCCCTTTTTCCCCCACCCTGAAAGTGATAGTTTGATTGCCGGCTGCTTGTTAAGGTAGGGTAAGTCTAGCTCTCGCTATCCCCCCCTTCCTTCCCCCCCAAAAGGTGACGTGTGGGGCTCCGGTCAAACAGTAATCACTCGACTCACAGCTCTCAGCACTACTCTTGGAATGACAGATTGAGTCACCTGCCAATCAATGAGAAGAATTGATGGAGACGGACTAAAGTCCTGAGACGTCCCATGTTGGATCTATCTACCTGTTATGTATAGACGCAGGACATAACCCCTCATCATAGCAGTGGTAACGAACCTGCTTTCCTGTCATCTGGACAAATTATTCACGGCTATACTGTGAAGAACGAGCCGGTGGGTTGTCACCAACACCTGCGACCCCCCCCACATCATCAGCAACGGCTACGATTTCAACAACACGCAGTGTCACCAACACCAGACACCCCAGTATCACTATATATATTAGCGTTGAGTTCAAATGTTATTTTTTTCATTTCAATTTTCATTTTTCTTTCAAATAGGATATACCTTTCATGTTTCCTTGTTTTATGTTTGCTTTAATAAATAATAAAGTGTTTATCTTTGTGAATTATTATTTCTTTTTCTATTCATTAATTTTCCTGAGGAGGAGCCAGCCTTGGTAATACTGTCTGAAGTTGTTACAGGGCTGAGTAAGCCTTCACAATGGCACACATAACTGCAATACAACACCTCAATTACTGGGAACACTTGAAGTTCCTCAACCTGTACTCCCTAGAATGCAGGCAGGAGAGATACATGATTATATACACTTGTAAAATCCTAGAGGGATTAGTACCAAACTTGCATGCGAAAATCCCTCCCTATGAAAGCAAGAGATTCAGCAGATGATGCAACATCCCTCCATTGAAGAGCAAGGGTGCCACTAGCATGATAAGAGACAACACAATAAGTGTCAGGGGCCCAAGACTATTCAACTGCCTCCCAGCATACATAAGAAGGATTACCAACAGACCCCTGCTGTCTTCAAAAAGGCACTGAACAGGCACCTAAAGTCAGTACCTGACCAGCCAGACTGCAGTTCATACATCAGGCTGCATGCGGCCAACAGTAACAACCTGATTGATCAGGCCCTGATCCACCATGAGGCCTGGTCACAAACTGGGCCGCATGGGCATTGACCCCCAAAACCCTCTTCAAGTATACTCCAGGTAATAGTTCTTGTTCTTGTTTATTTCCTTTTATCTTCATGGGGAAGTGGAACAGAATTCTTCCTCTGTAAGCCATGCGTGTTGTAAGAGGTGACTAAAATGCCGGGAGCAAGAGGCTAATAACACTTTCTCCTGTATATATTACTAAATGTAAAAGGAGAAACTTTCGTTTTTCCTTTTGGGCCACCCCGCCTCGGTGGGATACGGCCGGTGTGTTGAAAGAAAGAAAGAAAAAGAGAAACTTTTGTTTTTCTTGTTGGACCACCCTGCCTTGGTGGGATACTGCCAGTTTGTTGGAAGAATAAGAAGAATGTAGATGAGTAAGACACACAATATTATTTATGAGTAAGATACATGTGCAACAGTTGGGTATCTTCACTGTTGAAATGTTTGGCCTATGCAGTAGGCCTCTTCAATCAAATACTGAGAATGGATTGTAGGCAGTAGCAGTGACAAGGTAAATATAATGTAATTAGTGCATCAACCTTGGAGAAATAGTTGGATCGACCAGTTGACGTGTATTGGACAAGTGACGTGATTTGTCTACTCTTGAACATCATCAAAAATCGAACATTTCAAGGTACAGTACAGTGGAACCTCAAAAATCGAACTTAATCCATTCCAGGAGCTAGTTCTAAATTCGAAAAGTTTGAAATTCGAAGCAATATTTCCCATAAGAAATAATGGAAATACAATTAATCCATTCCAGAAACCCAAAAATATTCACACAAAAAATACATTTTATAGAGATTAATTAGTTTTACATACAACAAATACTATAGTTTTTAATTATGTATAGTAATACATATAAAATAACATTTTTACTTACCTTTATTGAAGATTGGTGATGGCATCTGGAAGATAGGGAGGAGGAGAGAGGGAGTTGGGGTTAGTGTTTGGAAGGAGAATCCCCCTCCATGAGGACTTCATGTAAAGCCCTCTCTGGGGTTACTTCCCTTCTCTGTCTTTTAATGCCGCTAGGACCAGCTTGAGAGTCACTGGACCCCTGTCTCACAAAATAACTGTCCACAGTCCTCTGTTTCTGGTGCCTCTTTAACATTTCCCTAAAATGGGACATGGTTCTGTCACTGAACTTGTTGCAAAGATGGCTTGTTTCAGCTTGCTCAGGGTGGTACTTCTGCACAAACATTTGGACATCATTCCACTTGGCACAAATCTCCTTAATCTTTGAAGAAGGCACCTCATCCACTCCCTATATTAACACCTTTCGCAACATCAGCTTCCTTGATTTGTTCTTTCTTTGCCAGGATAGAATCGATGGTCGACTTGTTTTTCCCATGCATCCTGGCAAGCTCAACAAGTCTCACACCACTCTCATACTTCTGTATTATTTCCTTCTTCACATCTATGGTTTTCTCACTTTCTTTACACAGGGTACCACTAGCAAGTTTCTTTGGGCCCATGGCAGCTTATTTCACAGACCCACAAGCACTAAATACAACGAAATAACCGTAAAATGCGTGAATGAGAGCGCAGGTTAGTGTTCACTCAAGCATAAACAAAGCTAGACTGCTCACGGCGCCTGCGCAGGGACGAAGACAGAGCGGGCGGCAGACAGGTCCCATACCCAGCGGTCCAAAAATAGGGGCGTGTTCGATAATAGGGACACAGTTTGTCCGAAAAAATGGTCCTATTTTCGAAACGTTCGATATGTGATACGTTCGATTTTTGAGGTTCCACTGTATATGTACAGTACTTTCCTTCGTGAAACCAATCAAAATTATATCTATTTCTGTAATACATCTTCCATTCTATCAAATGAAACAAAAAAAACGAGAAGACAATGATAAATACCATATGAAAATACACCACAGAGTTGCTGTTTTAAACCAGAAACAAAGTCGCAGTTTTTTCTCATTATGCACTGCTTGCTGTAGGATTTTTTTTATACTGCACACACTGACCACAAAGATCCATTCTCTCATATGTAAGCCTACCAGCTTTCTCCTGCAAGATCTAAAGCTGCTAGAATTTTGGCATAGTATTACGGGACTGACACTAGCTTCAATGCCATAATTTTATGGAACCGACACTGAAGGGGTTAAACACAAACAGAATCAAGTCCTCATTGTTGAATTATAAGGTTACTTACCGAAGCAATACAATATGGCAGAAAGTTCTGGCACCAGCCACACTCCAAGGGGGTCTCCTCAACTGGTGCTAAACTTACCGTAGCAACAGACCATGGCAGAGAGTTCTGGCACCGGCCACACTCCAAGGTGGTCTCTAACTGGTGCTAAACTTACCGTAGCAATACAATATGGCAAAGAGTTCTGGCACTGGCTACACTCCAAAGTGGTCTCCTCAACTGGTGCTAAACAAAATGGACAGGGTGACGTAGGCTCATCGTCTTCTGTCTTCTGCGGCTTGCGGACAATAGCTTCAATTTTTTTCTTGTATTTTTCATCAATCTGGTTACGTGTTTCTGAGCGCATCAGCATAGCAGCAAAGTTGAACGAGGAAATTTTCAGCCCTGAACGTTGACATTCAATCACAGTGGAGGTTAAGATAGGAACCATGTCTGAAAAATATGACAAGTATTGTCTGATTTAATATTCTTAATACCAGGGTTAGAGGTCATCCCTGGAATGGTTGCAGGGAGGAAGTAAAGAGGATTTTGAGTTCCAAGGGCTTGAGCATCCAGTAGGCATGTGTGAGTGTGTTAGGAGTGAATGAAGATAAATGGTTTTTAACGGAGGTGCTGTTGGAGTGTGAGCAGGGTAACTTGTATGAAAAGATCCAGGGAAAAACTGGTTAGCTTGACTCTAGTCCTGAAGGTGGAAGTACAGTGCCTGCACTCTGGAGGATGGGTGGGAATGCAGCACACTTTTAGAATGATGACAATTAAATGAATGATGAATGCATTTTCTTCTTTGGGTCACCTTGCCTTGATGGGAGATGGCCAATGAGATGGAAAAAAATATACACAACATAAAATGGCCAAGTGACATCCCATTCTCTTACTGATATATTTTCAAGTTTTACCATTTATACAAATTTTTTTTGTGATTCATTCATAGGATTTGTGTCTTATTTATAAGCTAGAACACCAGGAATGTCTTACTTATAAGCTGGAACACCAGGAATGTGTCTTTTTTTATAACCTAAAACACCAGGAATGTGTCTTATTTATAAGCTGGAACACCAGGAATGTCTTATTTATAAGCTGAAACATCAGGAATGTGTCTTATTTATAAGCTGGAACACCAGGAATGTGTCTTATTTATAAGCTGAAACACCAGGAATGTGTCTTATTTATAAGCTGGAACACCAGGAATGTGTCTTATTTATAAGCTGAAACATCAGGAATGTGTCTTTTTTTATAAGCTGAAACACCAGGAATGTGTCTTATTTATAAGCTGGAACATCAGGAATGTGTCTTATTTATAAGCTGAAACACCAGGAATATGTCTTATTTATAAGCTGAAACACCAGGAAAGTGTTTTTATTTCCTTATTTGATATATTCAACTCACGTGCTGGGAACTTCGATATATTATTAGCCACTCTGATGAGCATCCTGGCAGCTTTGAGGTGGTCACCACGCTTCACATGCATCCTGGCTAAAGTGTAAGAATGAAGAAGCATGAGTGCAGAAATCATGTCTGCTGGTATTCTTAGCTTCTGGCGCTGCAGTTCTCCATACATGCCCAGCAGCATGTCATGAGCATGGCGATAGTTGCCTGAAATCAATAAATAATAAATTAATAAAAATCCTCCGTAAGCTATGTATCATAAGAAATGACTAAAGTGCGAGCAGCAAGGTGCTAGTAACACTTTGTAAGGTATAAATTACTAAATGTTGGCAGCAAAGTGCTAGTAACACCTTCTTCTATATAAATCAATGAATGTAAAGAGAAAAAACTTTACTTTCTTCTTTTTTGGGTCACCTGGCCTCAGTGGGAGACAGCCAATGTGTTAAAAGAAAAAAATCTGCAATTACCAAACATAATAATGTTTCAGAGTGGGTAGGGGATGTGTAGATCAAGTATTTACATTGAAGCATATATTTTTTATTTTATTATTATCACACTGGCCGATTCCCACCAAGGCAGGGTGGCCTGAAAAAGAAAAACTTTCACCATCATTCACTCCATCACTGTCTTGCCAGAAGGGTGCTTTACACTACAGTTTTTAAACTGCAACATTAACACCCCTCCTTCAGAGTGCAGGCACTGTACTTCCCATCTCCAGGACTCAAGTCCGGCCTGCTGGTTTCCCTGAACCCCTTCATAAATGTTACTTTGCTCACACTCCAACAGCACGTCAAGTATTAAAAACCATTTGTCTCCATTCACTCCTATCAAACACGCTCATGCATGCCTGCTGGAAGTCCAAGCCCCTCGCACACAAAACCTCCTTTACCCCCTCCCTCCAACCTTTCCTAGGCCGACCCCTACCCCGCCTTCCTTCCACTACAGACTGATACACTCTTGAAGTTATTCTGTTTCGCTCCATTCTCTCCACATGTCCGAACCACCTCAACAACCCTTCCTCAGCCCTCTGGACAACAGTTTTGGTAATCCCGCACCTCCTCCTAACTTCCATATATGTGAACAGTATTTAGATAAAGGTAGGGAAGTTTTTATTGCATTTATGGATTTAGAAAAGGCATATGATAGAGTGGATAGAGGAGCAATGTGGCAGATGTTGCAAGTATATGGAATAGGTGGTAAGTTACTAAATGCTGTAAAGAGTTTTTATGAGGATAGTGAGGCTCAGGTTAGGGTGTGTAGAAGAGAGGGAGACTACTTCCCGGTAAAAGTAGGTCTTAGACAGGGATGTGTAATGTCACCATGGTTGTTTAATATATTTATAGATGGAGTCATAAAAGAAGTAAATGCTAGGGTGTTTGGGAGAGGGGTGGGATTAAATTATGGAAAATCAAATACAAAATAGGAATTGACACAGCTACATTTTGCTGATGATAATGTGCTTATGGGAGATTCTAAAGAAAAATTGCAAAGGTTAGTGGATGAGTTTGAGAATGTGTGTAAAGGTAGAAAGTTGAAAGTGAACATAGAAAAGAGTAAGGTGATGAGGGTATCAAATGATTTAGATAAAGAAAAATTGGATATCAAATTGGGGAGGAGTATGGAAGAAGTGAATGTTTTCAGATACTTGGGAGTTGATGTGTCGGCAGATGGATTTATGAAGGATGAGGTTAATCATAGAATTGATAAAGGAAAAAAGGTGAGTGGTGCGTTGAGGTATATGCGGAGTTAAAAAACGTTATCTATGGAGGCAAAGAAGGGAATGTATGAAAGTAAAATAGTACCAAGCGTGAAGCTTGGGTGGTAAATGCTGCAGCGAGGAGACGGTTGGAGGCAGTGGAGATGTCCTGTCTAAGGCCAATGTGTGGTGTAAATATTATGCAGAAAATTCGGAGTGTGGAAATTAGGAGAAGGTGTGGAGTTAATAAAAGTATTAGTAAGAGGGCTGAAGAGGGGTTGTTGAGGTGGTTTGGTCATTTAGAGAGAATGGATCAAAGTAGAATGACATGGAGAACATTTAAATCTGTAGGAGAAGGAAGGCGGGGTAGGGGTTGTCCTCGAAAAGGTTGGAAGGAAGGGGTAAGGGAGGTTTTGTGGGCAAGGGGCTTGGACTTCCAGCAGGCGTGCATGAGTGTGTTCGATAGGAGTGAATGGAGACGAATGGTATTTGGGACCTGACGATCTGTTGGAGTGTGAGCAGGGTAATATTTAGTGAAGGGATTCAGGGAAACCGGTTATTTTTATATAGCTGGACTTGAGTCCTGGAAATGGAAAGTACAATGCCTGCACTTTCAAGGAGGGGTTTGAGATATTGGCAGTTTGGAGGGATATGTTGTGTATCTTTATACGTATATGCTTCTAAACTGTTGTGTTCTGAGCACCTCTACAAAAACAGTGATTATGTGTGAGTGAGGTGAAAGTGTTGAATGATGATGAAAGTATTTTCTTTTTGGGGATTTTCTTTTTTTCTGGGTCACCCTGCCTCTGTGGGAGACGGCCGACTTGTTGAAAAAAAAAAAAAAAAAAAAAAAAAGTAATATTGAGTGTTGAGTGCAACAAGGCCACATGGAGACAACACTTCAGAGTTTTATATGAGTACCACAGGTTTGGACTTCACATTGCTACTCTCAGAGTTTTATGATAAAATATTTTACAAGTGTCACTTATATTGCAGTGTGTATTTATCAAATAGCATAATTATAATTCTTGAAAGTCTACTGAATTTTTTTTGTGCCTACTGTATTTTCTCTAAAAGTCCGTACTATCAAAAATGAGCATACAAAACTGGTCACTTTTTTTTTTTAACATGTTGGCTGTTTCCCTCCGAGGCAGAGTGACCCAAAAAAAAAAAGAAGAAAAAACTTTTACCATCATTCAACACTTTCACTGTCATTCATAAATAATCACTGTCTTTGCAGAGGCACTCAGATACAACAGTTTAGATGTCACTCTAAACAGCCAATATTCTGAACCCCACCTTTAAAGTGCAGGCATTGTACTTCCTATCTCCAGGACTCAAGTCCAGCTAACCGGTTTCCCTGAATCCTTTCACAATATATTACCCTGCTCACACTCCAATAGCTTGTCAGGTCCCAAAAACCATTTGTCTCCATTCACTCCACACTCCTGCATGCTTGCTGGAAGTCCAAGCCCCATGCACACAAAAAAACCTCCTTTACCCTTTCCCTCCAACCATTCCTAGGACGACTCCTACCCCGCCTTCCTTCCACTACAGATCTGTATGCTCTCCAAGTCATTCTACTTTGTTCCATCCTCTCTAAATGACCAAACCACCTCAGTAACCCCTCTTCAGCCCTTTAACTAATACTTTTGGTATCTCCACACTTTCTCCTAATTTCCACACTACAAATTCTTTGCATAATATTTACACCACACTAGTTACTTGTTATTTATTTTTTTAACACACCGGCTATCTTCCACAAAAGATACGGAGACCCCCCCCCCAAAAAAAAAAAAAAAAAAAAAACACTTTCACCATCATACACTCCATCACTGTCTTGGCAGAGGGATGCCAACACTACAGTTCAAAGTGGAAATAAATGGTATCAAATACCGACACAGTGGAAATATAAATGTGTGTGACTTGAAAAAGCTCACTGTGTGGGTGAAACGTTGTAAATAAAGGATCACATTATACTGCATATGTGTTTATATTTCCACTACAGTTCAAAGCTGAAAATATCCCCGCCTCTCACTTCTTATAGTTTCATTTATCACAGAGTTAATGTTGTCTGTACAGCCTAGTGTAGTAGTCCTCCAAACTTTTAGCATGAAAGAGCCAATTTGAAAAGCCAAATTTAAAAGAGGATCATATTTTGTATTTTTTATGAATAATAATAATAATAATAATAACATAAGAACATAAGAAAGAAGGAACACTGCTGCAAGCCCCTTGGCCCATGCAAGGCAGGTCCAATTCTCCCACCAGCTTAAGCCAATGTCCTAACCTAGTCAGGTCAGTCACATTCACTAAAGGAAGGAGCACGGCATCTGCCCTAGTAGCACAAGCTAGTCAGGTCCAACTCACACCCACCGACACCCACTCATGTATTTATCCAACCTATTTTTAAAACTACACAATGTCTTAGCTTCTATGACGGTACTCGGGAGTTTGTTCCACTCATCTGCAACTCTATTACCAAACCAGTACTTTCCTACATTCTTCCTAAATCTGAATTTTTCCAATTTAAAACCATTGCTGTGAGTCCTGTTTATGCTAGATATTTTTAGCACACTAATTACACCCCCTTTATTAATTCCTGTTTTCCATTTATTCCATTTACACTGTCCAGTGTGGAACCTACATAAAAGTGAATTCATAATTTGATGTAAGGGCCACATCCCCACAGGTTGGGGACCGCTGGTCTAGTGTGAAGTCTCCATACCTGAGTTTTGTTCCTCTCGTGCAATAATAATTGCAGTTTTGGCTGCCTCACGATATTGACTCTTAGCCATGTACAGACGGAACAAATACTTTGCATCCTGCAAAGCCAAAACAAATTAATTAACATTTATCCTTATGAAAATTTAATAATGACTGAAATTACAGGGAAGGAGGATCATGACTCTTTTCTGCACTTAGAAAGAGAGAGACAGTAAGTTTAGTGCTACTGCTGAGTAAGAAACAGAAGTTATATGAGTCAGCAGCCACCACTGACCAACAAGCTTATTCAGCACTTTTCTCAAAAAGTTATGTACTACAAAGCCACAAATACCAGTTAAAGTAATCGCACAAAAAAGACCCCAAGAAGGCCACACACATCAGTAAATATGTAATTACACTAGAGAAGACCATAACATTGAATGTAAATAATTAACTTTACTTGAAACAACTATTATGCTGAATAAAGATGAAGAGGTTGTATTAAGATGGTTGTGTATGGGACACAGACATAGCATATACTTCTTATATAGTTGTGTATGGAACACAGACATAGCATATACTTCTTATATAGTTGTGTATGGAACACAGACATAGCATATACTTCTTATATAGTTGTGTATGGAACACAGACATAGCATATACTTCTTATATAGTTGTGTATGGAACACAGACATAGCATATACTTCTTATATAGTTGTGTATGGAACACAGACATAGCATATACTCCCCCTACATATACACTCTGCTCTGGTAGATGTATTTGTGACTTAATGAAGTCTACTGTGTGGATTAAACATAGTCAATAAAGCATCACATTATATTGCATTTGTGTCTATTTTTCTATTAAATTATCCACTTTTACTTAGAAGGGAGGGGGTTGCCACCCTATAAACTATGCAATGTAAACAAAACAAGGAAACATTCACCATCATTCATGCAGTAACTGTCTTCTCACAAGTGTATAATTATCACAATTCAAATGAGCCTCAGAAGTGTCAAATCCTCACAACTACTGCAGTGTGAAGACACTCAGGACCTAAGTCCGGCTAACAAGCTTCCTAAATCCCTTCATAAATGTTACCTTGCTCACACTAACAATACCCCTGGTGAGGGGCTCTTGATTTAGGGAATTGGATCTGTGCTCCAGTTCCCTGAATTGAGCCTGAAAACCTTCCATCCCCTCCCCCATGCGCTGTATAATCCTATGGGTTTAGCGCTCCTTCATGATTATAATAATTATAATCACATAAACAATAGGGAAATTTAAAAACAAAAAAGAGCCTGTTTAATGTACTTTAACCCATAAACGGTCCAAACGTATATATACGTTTTTTCAACATTTGAAAGTGTGTAAAAAAAGTAGATCTTCTTTTTGTTTTTCTACATTTGAAAATGTGTAAAAAAACTTTGATCTACCTTTTTTTTGTTATACAGTGGACCCCCACATAACGATTACCTCTGAATGTGACCAATTATGTAAGTGTATTTATGTAAGTGCGTTTGTACGTGTATGTTTGGGGGTCTAAAATGGACTGATCTAATTCACAATATTTCTTATGGGAACAAATTCGGTCAGTACTGGCACCTGAACATACTTCTGGAGTGAAAAAATATCGTTAACCGGGGGTCCACTATATTTGAAAATATGTAAAAAAACTAAGATCTACTTTTGTAGCACTACACATGTGAACGTAGATCTGCTTGGACTGTTTACGGGTTAAGAATATACAGAAATTCCAAATAAAATATTGAGAACTGCAACCAAGGATATGACACTCATTTTCAGAGTGTATATATATATGTAAACTACACCATAAAGTCAAATTACTATTTGAAAGCAGTGGATGGGTAAGCCATTGGAAGGCCTCAGTCAGATGACCAAAACCTCCAGTGGCGGGTCATCACATAACTAAGACCCACGTCAGGAAGCACTTGTCCTGTTTCCTGAATGTGGCATGCTAAGAGTATGTTACATTTAAGAACATAAGAACATAAGAATGGAGGAACACTGCAGAAGGCCTACTCGCCCATGCAAGGCAGGTTCTTATCAAAATGACCTCTACCTTAAGCTACTCAAGAAATAACTCCCGTACCCAATGACACCAATCAAACCCAGCCCCTCCCACTCATATATTTGTCCAGTCTCTTCTTAAAGCTACCCAAGGTCCTAGCCTCTATTGCCCCACTGGGAAGACTGTTCCATGCATCTACAACTCTGTTAGAAAACCAGTACTTACCTATGTCCTTTCTAAATCTAAATTTATCCAACTTAAATCCATTATTTCTGGTTCTTACCTGGTTCGACACCCTCAGTACTTTATTAATATCTCCCTTGTTTATGCCCGTCATCCACTTATACACTTCAATGATATCTCCCCTCATTCTACGCCTCTCCAGAGAGTGGAGATTTAAGGCTTTAAGTCTATCTTCATACGGGAGGTTCCTTACACAGTAAATCATTTTAGTCATTCTTCTCTGTATGTTCTCTAATGAGTCTATATCCATCCTGTAGTAAGGGGACCAAAACTGAGCAGCATAATCTAAATGAGGCCTCACTAGTGATGTATAGGGCTGTAAAATAACTTTTGGACTTCTGTTACTTATACTTCTAGAGACAAATCCAAGTAATCTGTTGGCCTTGTTGCACACACTAAGGCACTGCTGTCTTGGCTTTAGATTTCTGCTTACCATGACTCCCAAGTCCTTTTCACATTCTGTATGATCAAGCTCTACTTCACCTAGATTATAGCTTCAAGGGTTATTTTCATTACCAAGGGCAAGTACCTTACACTTATCCACATTGAACTTCATCTGCCATTTTTCAGACCAAGACATTAATTTGTCCAAATCATCCTGGAGTTCATTGATATCCTCCTCCGAGTGAATTATACGGCCTATCTTTGTATCATCAGCAAACTTACTCATATCACTCGTAATCCCTTATCAAGGTCATTAATGTAAATTATGAACAAGAGAGGGCCTAAAACTGATCCTTGTGGACTGTTACTAGTGACTAATCCCCATTCAGATTTCACTCCATTAATGGTAACTCTCTGCTTTCTATTGGTAAGCCATGCCTCTATCCATGCTATAACTTTACCTCCTATACCATGAGCTGCCACTTTTCTTAAGAGTCTCATGTGAGGTACTCTATCGAAGGCTTTACTAAAATCCAAATAAACAATATCATATTCCTTATCACTGTCAACTGCCTCAAATGTTCTACTGAAGAACGTCAGTAAGCTTGTCAGGCAGGAATGACCTCTCGTGAATCCATGCTGAGATTCATTTATCAAGTTATGCTCTTCAAGGTGACTTCTGATAATGTCAGCTATAATTGATTCTAATAACTTGCCCACTAAAGATGTCAGGCTTATTGGACGGTAATTTGAAGGAGTGGACTTATCCCCTGATTTGAATATAGGAACCACATTAGCCATCTTCCACAACTCTGGCACAACACCGGTAAGGATGGATGCATTAAACACACTTGTTAATGGCTGACTAAGCTCCGTCTTGCATTCTTTAAGTACCCTGGAAAACAGCTCATCGGGTCCCGGGGACTTATTTTGCTTCAGTTTGTCTATCTGTTTAATAACCATGTCCCTCGTGACAGTAATATTAGTTAATTTAAATTCATCAGGAACTAAATAATTGTTAATTACTGGAATCTCATTTACATCTTCCTGTGTAAAAACTGACAAAAAATAGTCATTAAATAAGGAACACATTTCCAGTTCATTATCCGTCAGCTGTCCATTCCCAATTTTCAGAGGTCCTACTTTTTCCTTCACCTTCGTCCTATACACTTGAAAGAACCCCTTTGGATTAGTCTTTGATTCATTAGCAACTCTAATTTCATAGTCACGTTTAGCCTTTCTAAGCCCCTTTTTTACTTCTCTTTTAACCCCTTGACTGTCGCAATCCTCAATCCTGAGGTGTCTCCTGGTGTCGCAAAATTTCAAAAAAAAAAAAAAAAAAAAAAAAAAAAAAAAAAAAAAAAAAAAAAAAAAAAAAAAAAAAAAAAAAAAATCTTATGAAATGATAGAGAATCTTTTCCCGATTGTAATGACACCAAAAAAACGAAATTTGATGGAAAACTGACAGAATTATGCTCTTGCGAAGTTAGCGACCTCGGCGATATTTACAAATCGGCGATTTTGCCCACTTTGAGCCCTATTTTCGGCTAATTCCACTGTTCCAGTCGACCAAACTCATAGCTATTACTTTAGAACTCCATTTTTTCTATCGATTGAGTACAAGAAACTGCCCATTTACCGATTTCAACTACCCAATAATGTGGTCAGAAATTTGCAATTTGGCCAATTTCACGAAAATTAAAAAATACGACAATTTCAAAATAAGGTCCAGAATAAACAATGCAGACATTCCTGGCTCTAAAATAACATTTTCTTTGTTCATCAGTCATGTCTCCAGGCCCCTCTGATATTACTCTTGCTTTCTATTTTGAATTTTTATTCAAACAAAAAATAGAAGACTTACTATTATGCAGACTACTGCAATACTGTAATAATTGTATAAATAACATCAACCTATTCTTGACTACATATTAGAATGGCTAGTTGGACATTTATTGGACAATGACATCATTTGTTTACTTTTGAACATTCGCAAAAATCAAACATTTCCCCTACTTTGAGCTCCTTTTCCAGGTTCTTTTTATAGTAAAATCAATCAAAATCACCTCTATTTCTATAATATGTTTTCCATTCTATCAAATGAGACCAAGAAAACGAGAATACATCCGTAAATACTATACGAAAATAGACCACAAAGTCGGCATTTTAATTAAAAAAAACGGTCGTTTTTTTTTTCTCATTATGCACTGCGTGCTCCAGGATTTTTTTTATATGGTGCACACTGACCACACAGACCCATTCTCTCACATGTGGGCCTACCAGCTTTCTCCTGCTTGATTTGAAGCCGCTAGAATTTATGAGTATATATACGTCAAACACGGTACCTCGTAAGACGTATATATATGGCCGCGACAGTCAAAGGGTTAAGCTGAACATATTGGTCAGTAAGGTTAACCTCTCCTCTTCTGATGTGCCTATAAATTTCCCTTTTCTCCCCTAATAGATGCTTTAGCCTCCTGTTAACCCATTTGGGATCGTTATTATTAGACCTAATTTCTCTCTGGGGAATGTATATACTCTGGGCACGGTGTACATTATTATCATAAAAGCAGATCCCTTCATAATCATAAGTATGATCATCGTCAATAAAATCATTAGCTAGATAACCCCAATCAAGATTAGACAGGTGTTCCCTAAGTCCATTATAATCGGCAGAACAAAAATCAGGGATTTTTACTGTATTATCATTATTCTTGCATTCCCAGTTAATGCTAAAAGTGATGGATTTGTGATCACTTGCGCCAAGCTCTTCAGTGATCTCCAAATTATTTACGAGTGTTTCCTTATTTGACAAGACTAGGTCTAGCAAATTATTACCCCTTGTAGGCTCTGTTATGCACTGCTTCAGAAAACAGTCCTGAACTGTTTCCATAAAGTCACTGGACTCTAGATTACCTGTCAAAGAATTCCAGTCAATTTGACTAAAATTAAAGTCCCCTACTATGACTATGTTATTGTGTCTAGAAGCCCTAACAATTTCATCCCAAAGAAGTCTCCCTCTATCGTGATCCAAGCCAGGAGGTCGGTATATTACACCTAGAATTAGTTTTTCTTGACCCTCTACAAACTCTACCCAAACAGATTCTGTTACTGTTCCATCTATTTTTATACCTGTTTTCATGCAACAATTAATATTTTCTTGAACATATAATGCAACTCCTCCCCCCTTCCCATTACATCTATCCACACGGAACAACTTAAACCCTTGAATATTACACTCAGCAATCATATCCCGACTCTTTAAATCATATCACGTTTCAGTTAATGCAGTGATATCAAAGTTCCCAGCACATGCTACCAAACGTAGTTCATTAATTTTATTTCTTGCACTTCGACTGTTAGCATAAAATACCATTATATGTTTTTTCTTGTGCACATTTTTCCAATTCATCTTTGTTTTTACACAATTTCTGAAATTATCATTACCCAGAGTAACTCCATGACAGTTACTATTAAGATTCTTAATATCAGAGCATAAGTCAATATATCCATACTCATTATTTATCATTTCTAAACCCATACCTCTAACTAATCCTAGTTTAAAGTCCTAACAACCCCCTCAACTGAGCTAGCAAGAAAACCCACACCTGCCCTGGATAAGTGAACCCCATCCCTGGCATACATGTCATTTTCGGCCATAGAAGTTGTCCCAGATGTCAATGAATGGTACTGCATTATCCTTAGTGTTTATCCAGCCAACAATTAATACCAATTGCTCTGGACAACCATTCATTACCAACACCTCTTCTTGGCAAAATGCCACATATAACAGGGCGCCCCCCCTTCTTCCTAATTATGTCTATAGCTGTCCTGAACTTTCTAACTAAATCCTCACTTCTACGCTTGCCTACATCATTGCCTCCAGCAGAGGCAAATAATAGGGTTGATCCCATTACCGTTCATGATGTTGTCAAGCCGGCTAACAATGTCCTCCATCCCAGCCCCAGGAAAGCAAACCCTCTGTCTCCTACTCCTGTCCTTCAAGCAGAATGCCCTATCCATGTATCTAACCTGGCTATCCCCAACAACAACATTCTTACCTTCAATGGCGTCGTTCGTCGTGACGTTCCCAGTAGTCGACTCACATTCGTCGGGTAGCACGGAGAATGCATTAGATGTTTCCACAGCAGTCTCTTTCTTCATCGTTTCTGTCTTTCCATTCTTCTTGATCGTCAACTTCGTTCCATGTTGTCCAGCCACTGACCACGTTCCCTTCTTGACCTGAGGACTCAAAACAGGAGGACTACTACGAATCCTCTTGTTTTCCTCAGTCAATCGCCGTATCTCCATCTTTGCTACTCTCAATTCTTCCTTAAGCTGCTGGTAAAGTTGCTCGACGGAGGGCATCTTGGTTCAGTCCACGGATAGCACACAAAACACTTCTTCACAGAGTTAAGTACAGGTACCACTGAGTTAAGTACAGGTCACCACTGTTAAGTACAGGTCATCACTGTCATATGTCACACTTCCATATAGGCTGTCTCCCAACCAGTGAACCAGGTGCTAAGGGTTTGACGATCATAGGGTAACAGTCATTAAATCAGTACCTTGGTTCATTGGCCAATCACAGGCAAGCCCGCCAAAGCTGAAGTAACATGGTTCACTTGTGGCAAGCAAATTGACAGACTTGCCTGAGCTGCTGGTTGAGCACGGTGTACTCTCTCTCTGGCTTCTGCTTTTACCATCTTTTTTCACCATGTGGTACACTTACTATTCAACCTCTGTACATAATGTACATACTTGTATATATTTGGCATATTATATCTGGTGAAGGAGTTCATTTGCTCCACTTTAAAACCCATTACGACCAGGTCGCAGGCCATACTATACCTGTGTTCGTAATACTGACAAGTCATACCTAACCTAACCTACCTCAATCTGCGTGCTGTTACACTAACAATACAGTGGACCCCCGGTTAACGATATTTTTTCATTCCAGAAGTATGTTCAGGTGCCAGTACTGACCGAATTTGTTCCCATAAGGAATATTGTGAAGTAGATTAGTCCATTTCAGACCCCCAAACATACACGTACAAACGCACTTACATAAATACACTTACATAATTGGACGCATTGGGAGGTGATCGTTAAGCGGGGGTCCACTGTACTTTGTATATTATACTTTTGAAATGTGGATGACATGATTACTTATTAAATCAACTACAGCCTATCCTCACTTAACAACGTACTCCTTTACCGAAGCCTCAGAATTACGACGGGCTCTCTGACCAGTATTCATACCTAAATAATGTATATCAGAGCTGACTTCCTCTATTCTGCTTATTTCAATATACAATACACTACTGTATAAACATTTCAAAATATACCAGAAATGTTATAAATGGTTCAAAGGCGACATTAAAACAACATAAAAAATGGCTGACACACACTCACTACCATTATAGTATGCTCCTCACTTAATGAAGAATTCATTTAACGCCTCGGTCTTAGGAACAGAACTCTGTTGTTAAGTGAGGAGAGGCTGTATATATTACTCTAGTACTGTTTTGTATAGAGTACTTGTAGTGTAGCATGATACTCTTCCAATTACTATGTATCAGTGATCAGCAGCTGACACTAGTGTCATCACTTGTGATCAGTAGCTGACACTTGTGTCATCACAAGTGATCAGCAGATGACACTTGTGTCATCACAAGTGATCAGCAGCTGACATTTGTGTCATCACATGTTATCAGTAGCTGACACTTGTGTCATCACAAGTGATCAGTAGCTGACACTTGTGTCATCACAAGTGATCAGTAGCTTACACTTGTGTCATCACAAGTGATCAGTAGCTGACACTTGTGTCATCACAAGTGATCAATAGCTGACACTTGTGTCATCATATGTGATCAGTAGCTGACAAAAGTGTCATCAAAAACAGGTCAAAGTGCTGGTGCTCTACTGTATTTCTATCATAAACTGGGTATTACAGCTACTCAGTGTGTTTATCTCACAATTAACAGACAAAGTATCAAGCTTACATCACTTCTTGCAAATCATGGACCGGGTGGGACTTGAACCATGGCAAGTAAGTGCTAAAACTCACAGGCCAGTGCATTAACAACTGTACCAGTAGCTTTAATAAGTCATACAACTAGGTATATTTCTATACACTACAGGAAGGTTAGCATGGGCCACCACTGTGACTACAAATATTTACAAATATTTACAGACAAATCCCACACCAGCGTGGCTGTGTCATACTCTAGCTCAAATCCCTTCAAAGCCAACATCATGACTTAGGGACTCATAACATGATTGCAAAGAAGTCTGTTCCATGATTTGTTGCAACTGTGTCATTACGATTTCCTTAGTCATAATTTTTCCAATAAATGGTCCACACAGGATTGTCCCTACTGATATATAACTCAATATTTGTCTACTTTGTGAGCAGCATATTATTATTATCTAACCTAATCTGAAAAATCTTTAGCAATGAGCTTAAAGTGAACGATATTCTTACTTTTGGAATACCGTCCAGTTCACCCATCAAGAAGTCAATAAGCTGGCGCGTCAACCCCTCGTCACTTGCTGCTGCAACAACATCAATAGCCAACTGTATACTCTCTGAGTCTTCAGCACCAGAGCCTTGTGATGCTCTCATCAAATGCTTCACTGCCTGCAACAAATTATATGCTTCATTTTTATTATTAGTCTAAAACAAAGCAACATATGTACAACAACTTGTTACAAGTTGATATACATTTTCCTAACTCCTTCTGTATAAATTACTAAATGTAAAAAAGAAGAAAACCTTGGGTTTCTTCTTTTCTGAGTCACCATCTCAGTGGCAGATGGCCAGCATGGTAAAAATAAAAATCCCCTGTAGATTTTAATTTCAATTTCTCTGCATTTAATTCAAAGGTAATGTTTAGAATCACATCTCTAAGATAACTAAATTATTGCATTTTTCATTCTAATCAATCCATATTTTATGTCTTCACTGTGTACTTATATACACCCATAGAAAAATCTCTATTTGATAGTAGTTAAATACTGAGTTTTCTGCTCAATAACCCATATGAAGACAGAAACCCTGCTGAAAAGGACATCAGTAGAGGGCTGCTGTCTATCACCCTACTAATACAGGATGGTAGTACCTCCCTAGGTGGTTACTGTGTACCATCCTACTAACACAGGATGGTAGTACCTCCCTGGGTGGTTGCTGCCTACCATCCTAACACAGGAGGGTAGTACTTCCCTGGGAGGTTGCAGTCTACCATCCTACTAACACAGGATGGTAGTACCTCCCTGGGTGGTTGCTGCCTACCATCCTAACACAAGAGGGTAGTACCTCCCTGGGTGGTTGCTGTCTACCATCCTAACACAGGAGGGTAGTACCTCCCTGGGTGGTTGCTGTCTACCATCCTACTAACACAGGAGGGTAGTACCTCCCTGGGTGGTTGCTGTCTACCAACCTGCTAACACACTGTGAGTGTGTGATTAATGTGGGAGTTCTAAGGTGGTATTTCAATAAGAAGGGGATATAAAGTGATAGTAACATATTACAGCACTTACTTTAGGATAAATTCCAGCTAAATAATAGAATTTCCCTGAGAGGAAGTGATTTCTCTCATTTTCAAAGTGGAGCGCAACACTCTTATAATCTTCAGGTGTGGCATCTGAGCCAAGAATGTCAGCGTACAGTTCCATCTTGCCATGAGTGCGAGCCAACTGAAATGCTTCGTCGGTACACTTGGAGAGAACTAAAAACTGAATTGCTGAGTTGTAGTCATTTAACTTCTGGAAGAATCTGCAAGTTACAAGACAAAAAATGTAATTATACTCAAATTAAATCTGCCTCTATTTTGAAACTGCCATCAATGGGTGTCCAGCAGTGTCTTAATACAAGATCAGCCTAGTTCAATAGGCCAAGAAAGATTAAAAAGGCACAGTACCGTGAGTGGAACAATACACAAATAACCCGCACATAGGGGAATGACACTTATGATGACTTGTTAATTATCCAAGTCAGACCAAAACATTGTCATAAGTTTTATTGTGCTATGTGCAGGTTGTGTATATTAAGAGGATAAAGTCCAACAAGTGCCAGCATTAACTTGTAACACCTGCTAGCTCTCCAAAAAGTTTTATGTTTCAACTTACAGAATAAGCACTACAGTACTACATTACTGTATTTTTAATACACACAATGAAATATTTAAAATGAATACTATTTTTTAAAAGGGTTATGGAATTCCAAACTTCAGAAATCTTCTGCAAATACAGTAATCTTACTTAGCAACCATTTTTGCTCCTTCAACACTCTTGGTCTCTCTAACAATTCTAACAGCTTCTTCCGGGGAGTGTAAATGATGTAAAAGGAGACGTATCACAGACTCATAGTCTCTTGCTGACTCATAGTAAGTTGCTGCCTCCCGGTACTGACCCTCTGCTTCCTTAGCTTTAGCATACTGAAAAAAAAGTAAGCAAGAATCTTAAACATGTTTCAGTATGTATTGTAAATAACAAAAAAGGCACAAATAACCCGCACATAAAAGAGAGAAGCTTACGGCGACGTTTCGGTGTGACTTTGTCAATGGTCCAAGTCGGACCGAAACGTCGTCGTAAGCTTCTCTCTTTTATGTGCGGGTTATTTGTGTATGTATTGTAAACTATAATTTTTTAACACATCAATTGCTAACCACCAAAGAAATGTGTTCACTAACTCAGCTTTTATCTACAAGTTTCTAGCCACATAATTTACAAAAGAGTTCTATAACCCCAAACAGTTGTCAACTAGTAAGTGTATCTCATGACTTTATTCAAAATGAACTAAGCAGGTTAAACCCAACTAAGAGCACTGGCCCGGATAACATCCCGTCTTAAGTTCCTAAAAGATGGTGCTTCTGAACTGTCAATCCCTATTGCTCACATAATAAATCTGTCAATCACCACTAATACCGTACCGGGGGGGTTCAAGGAGACCAGAGTTACTCCTATCTTCAAGAAAAATAGTAGGTCTGATGTAAGCAACTATAGGCCTGTTAGTATACTCAGTATAATATCCAAAATTCTAGAGAGCGGTGTACTGTCAAGTAGTTAACCGTTTCAGGGTCCAAGGCCCAAATCTGGAGTCACTCACCAGTGTCCAAGAATTTTCAAAAAAAAAATTTGTTATTTTTTCTTATGAAATCGTAGAGAATCTTTTTGTGAAGGTAATAAAACAAAAAGTACGAAATTTGGTGGAAAATTGACGAAATTATGCTCTTGCGAATTTTGATGTGTCAGCGATATTTACGAATCGGCGATTTTGCCGACTTTGACTCCCATTTTAGGCCAATTACATTATTCCAATCAACCAAATTCTTAGCTATTTCACTAGTATTACTTCTATTCTATCGATTGAGCACAAGAAATCGCCAAGTCAACTGTTTCAACTACAAAATAAAGTGATCGGAAATTGTTAATTTGGCCAATTTAACACAAAGTTCAAAATATTCCAATTTCAAAATAGGGTCCAGAATGAACAATGTAGGCATTCCTGGCACTAAACTAACATTTCCTCTGTTCATTAGTTATGTTTTGAGGCTTTACAAATAAATTCCATTTTGATTTTTTATTCACATAATGAATTTTTATTCACACCAAAAAATAGAAGATTTACTGTTATGCAATACTGTAATAATTGTATAAATATCATCACCATATTTGTGAATGTATATTAGACCCACCAGCTGGCGTGTATTAGACGTGTGAGGTCGTTTGTTTACTCTTGAATATCGGCAAAAATTTAACATTTCTGCTACTTTGAGCTCAGTTTCAAGCCATTTCCAGTGCTAAAACCAATCAAAATCATCTCTATTTCTGTAATATGTCGTCCATTCTATCAAATGAGACCAAGAAATCGCAAATACAACTATAAAAAACATACGAAAAAACACTGCAAAGTTGCTGTTTTAATCGAAAAATCATGATTTCATTTTTTTTCTCTCATTATACACAGTGTGCTGCAGGATCTGTTTTATGTGGTGCACACATACCACATAGATGTATTCTCTCATATCTAGGCCCAAATGTACCACTCACAGTTTATCAGAGTGAGCTGAGCTCATGGCGTAGATCTACGGTTTGGACCCTGAACGTAAAGCCGTAGATCTACGGGACGGACCCTGAAAGGGTTAAGTACCTTAATGACAACAACATTCTCCATAGCTACCAATCGGGCTTTAGAAGATCTTACTCAACCGACACCTCCCTAATTAATCTGATGGATTACCTGAGAACTGAAATGTCAATGGGGAACCTCATAGGTATGGTGACCTTAGACTTGCAAAAGACCTTCGATACTGTCAACCACAATATATTATGTAAGAAACTTCAAGCTATCGGTATAGGTTCTGTAGACTGGTTTAAGTCCTACCTTAGCAACAGGAGACAAATTGTCAAAATAAACAAAATGGAATCAGAACCCCTGCCGATAGCATGTGGAGTTCCCCAAGGTAGTATTCTGGGTCCCTTATTATTCTTATGCTATGTCAATGACATGCCTATAAGTGTCAAGTGCAAACTCCTACTGTATGCAGATGACAGTGCTCTGTTAGTGTCAGGTAAAGACCCACAAGATAAAGCTAATGTATTAACACTGGAACTGGAGTCCTGCAGCAAATGGTCAGTAAACAACAAACTATCATTACACCTCGGGAAAACTGAAGTCATTTTCTTTGGCATGAACCATAAACTGAGAAGGGTAAATAATTTTAATGTCCAGTGTAATGGGGAGCCCATCAATTTGGTTTCATCAGTAAAATATCTGGGAATCCCCTTTGACCCATGCATGTCAGGAGAATTGATAGGGAACAGTGTAGTAAAGAAAGCGAATGCCAGACTGAAGTTCCTGTATAGACAAGCACAGTGTCTACCTACTGAGGCTCGCAGGACCCTATGTCTAGCCCTTATACAATGTCATGTGGATTACGCTTGCTCTTCATGGTACTCTGCCTTGACAAAAAACTGAAAGATAAACTGCAAATCACCCAGAACAAAGTTGTAAGATTCATCCTGGGCCTGGGTCCAAGAGAGCATGTAGGCCAGAATGAATTACAGCAGTTGGATATGCTGAATGTTGAAGACAGAGTAAAACAACTGAAGCTAAATCGTGTTTATAAAATTGCTCACAAACAGTGTCCAGAATATCCTGCTGTCAATTTTGTCAAGGCTGGGAGCCAAAGCAATCATAGTACTAGGGGGAGAGAGCACAACTTTGTAGTACCCACACTCAGTGGCCAGGCTTCAAATGCCTTTTATTGTACAGCAATAAAGGAATGGAACAGACTGCCTGCATATGTCAAAGCCAGTCATAGCATGAACCAGTTAACACACGTTTAATTTTACCTTACTCCTAGTAATGACCCTCGTATTGTAGATAGTCTTAATGATCCCTCGTGTAGTAGATAGTATTTTTAGTATAATAATAAGATGTTATCTTCATTATAGAATAATAATAAGATATTATAACCTTTATATTATAATAATAAGGTAAAAGGACCCCAATGGAAATAAGTCACTCTGTCTGACTTTTTTGGGTTATCCAGGTTCTCTACACATATGCTGCTATGTATGATAATCTATGTAACTGTATTTGTGTATATCTGAATAAACTTGCTTACTTACTTACTTACTAACATCTTGCTTGTTAAACATATTACTCACCCAGAAAATATATTATATGAGGTAACACTGTGACCAAGAATGTGCTGCATAAACATACACAGTATTCATTACTAACACATTTTAACTATATATAAAATACTTAAATACCTCTTTCAACAAATCTTCAGAAATCATCTATCTATTAATGTGTCATTGAAAAATTATAGATAAAAATATCATTATTTTATTCATGCTGAAAGACTATAACCATAAGGGTCATAAAATGCCTGAGGAATGATAGTACTGTATAATCAGGTTAGAACCAATGAAGAGCAGAGTGACCCATTTCCTTGGATCAAGAGCCCTTCACTAACATCAAGGGCTTCCCCTTGAAGGGATGAAAACAATGTGCAGAATGTGTACTCACCTGGAGATGCATCTTGGGAGAATTAATATTGACCAGGAGCTGTCCCACCTTATTCCAATTTTTAAGACGAATGTACAGTGCTGCAGCTTTTTCATTGAAATTACCACTCTCGTAGAGCACGGCAGCCTCCGAATATTGCTGTCAAGTGTCAAGTGCATGGCGGTTAGTCTTCAAAATAACTATGAGAAATATTCACCATATAAACTACCAAGAAACACAAACAACTACACATGGTCCAAATGACATTGTCAGTGACATGATTGACAAGACATGACTGAAATGATGTCAGTGACAAGACATGACTAAAGTGAAGTTGTCACTGGCAAGACATAATATAAAAATCACAACAATTTATACAGTGTATAGTTGGCAGTGTTAAGCCTTGCCACCATATCCTCATATCTCACCTTTTTACTCTCTAATATCTCTGCACATTCCCTCTTAAGCATACGGTTGTTCATCTCTGCTGCAATGTTGACGCCTCGCCTGATGTCGCCACAGCGTATTGCCGTGCGAGCAATACCAGCTTTACATGCTGCATTATGTTCCTCGGAGCCACCAGTATTGACCACTCCTCGCTCATAGTGGGTTAGGGACCCTGGGTAGTCACCTCTGTTGTATAGTTCACACACTAATAATCTTAGGATTTTGTTATGTCATAATCACTGATAAAAAAATAGGAGGAAAAGCCCACAAAAATAAAAAAAAAAGAACTGTAAAACATGGAGTAGAAAGAATATGTTTACTTTTGGTATAACCAAGAGATTTCTCCAACTGAATATTCTCTCTGATTGACACAAATAATCACATCATTTCTACTCTGATTTTCTGGCCATGTGAGATTTACCTCTTTATATAATCTACATGCACATATTTTTTTAACACAACGGTCATCTCACACCGAGATAAGTGGCCCAAAAGAGAAGAATCACTTTAGCCATAATTTATAAAGTTTTTCTTCTTTTTACATTTAGTAATTTATAAAAAAGGTGTTACTAGCCCCTTGTTCCAGGCATTATAATCGCCTCTCACTGTATGCACAAACACATATTCATACACAGTGGACCCTCTCTTTTCGCCAATCTCCGTTATTGCCGATTTCCGTTTTTGCCAACTTTTTACATCAAAATATTGGTTCTGTTTTCGTCGATATCCTCCATTATCGTCGATGGTACGGAACCTGTCCAGTACCCAGAGTGCACACAAAGCCGCCTCTCACATGCATTCTCAGGCAGTGTCGTGTTGTTTCTCGGTGAGAGAACATCCTGCGAGGTCATACGAAACATTCTGTAATAATCCATTGTTTTGGCACTTGTTTATTGTGTATGAGTGCTAAATAAGCCACCATGAGCCCAAAGAAAGCTTCTAGTGCCAGCCCTTTGGTAAAGAATGTAGGAAACACGGCAGAATTCAAGAAGTTTGTAGAAAAATACGAAAGTGGTGGTGGTAGAGGGTGGTAGTGATGGTGGTAGAGGGTGGTAGTGGTTGTGATGGTGGTAGAGGGTGGTAGTGGTTGTGATGGTGGTAGAGGGTAGTAGTGATGGTGGTAAGGGTGGTAGTGATGGTGGTAGAGGGTGGTAGTGATGGTGGTAGAGGGTGGTAGTGATGGTGGTAGAGTGTGGTAGTGATGGTGGTAGAGTGTGGTAGTGGTTGTGATGGTGGTAGAGGGTAGTAGTGATGGTGGTAAAGGGTGGTAGTGATGGTGGTAGAGGGTGGTAGTGATGGTGGTAGAGGGTGGTAGTGATGGTGGTAGAAGGTGGTAGTGATGGTGGTAGGGTTGTGGTAGTAGGTTGTGATGGTGGTTTGAGGTGGTAGTTGTGATGGTGGTTGTGATGGTGGTAGAGGGTGGTAGTGATGGTCATAGAGGGTGGTAGTGATGGTGGTAGTGGTTGTGATGGTGGTAGAGGATGAAAGTAATAGAGATCTGTGCAATGTGGAGCAGGATGGAAAGATTTGTGGCATAAAAAACAAAGAAAGGAAGTGACCCTGGATAAGGACTTGGTACTTAGAGTCCTTATGGAGGGGGATTTCCCCTTCCAAAGAATATCATCTCTTCCCTCTCCCCTCCTCCCTGTCTTCCATCCACCAACAACATCCTTCAATAAAAGTAAGTGTCATGTTGAATGTTCATTCTTTTGTGCATGTAAATCTATCTTTAAGGTAAAAAAAAAAATTTTTTTTTAATACTTCTGGGTGTCTGGAACGGATTAATTGGATTTACATTATTTCTTATGGGGGAAATGGTTTCAGTGTTTTGCCACTTTCCGTTTTTGCCCATCTCTCTGAAACAGGTTAAACACGAAAACTGAGGGTCCACTGTATATCTATACAGCTCTTGATCATTGCCTGATAATGGCTTAAAACATACAAGCAATAAGAAAACAATCACAATACCATGGCTGGAGCAATTTACAAAATAATCTGCACTCAGAAGAGGAGAGTTGTGACATCCAAGTGATCTTCAACGGCAAGAAAAAAAAATACCCAATGACAATAGTTTTGGAGTGGTTGGTGCTTTTATTTAATAAATGTATAGAAGAGGTACCCAGGGATTGGCAGAAAGCATGCATAGTTCCTTTGTATAAAGGCAAAGGGGACAAAAAAAATGCAAAAATTATAGGGAAATAAGTCTGTTGAGTATACCTGGTAAAGTATATGGTAATGCCAAGGCATAATAGAGGCTCTCTTTGCATTGCAACTCACTATTGTATATACACAATCTCAATGTACTGTTTGCAAAGACATTAAATAAATAAATAAATAAAATAAATAAATAAATAAGAGTTATTACTGAAAGAATTAAGAGTACGACAGAGTGTAGAATAGCAGATGAACAAAGAGCCTTTAGGAAGGGTAGGGGGTGTGTGGACCAAGTGTTTACAGTGAAACATATAGGTGAACAGGATTTTGGTTTTTGTGGCATATATGGATTTGGAAAAGGCATATGACAGGGTGGATTGGGGAGCAATGTGGCAGATGTTGTGAATGTATGGAATAGAAGGTAGCTTACTGAAAGCAGTGAAGAGTTTTTATGAGGATAGTGAGGTTCAAGTTAGAGTATGTACCTGGAGATTATGTAGGAGTACGTATGTAGAAGAGAGGGAGATTATTTCCGAGTAAAAGTAGGCTGTCGACAAGGATGTGTGATGTCACTATGGTTGTTCAATATATTTACAGTTGGGGTTGTAAGAGAAGTAAATGCTGGGATGTTGGCAAGAGGTGTGAGGTTAAAAGATAAAGAATCTAACACAAAGTGGGAGTTGTCACAGTTGCTCTTTGCTGATGACACTACTTTTGGGAGATTCTGAAGAGAAGTTGCAGAGGTTGGTGGATGAGTTTGGTAT
>NC_069486.1:8746151-9118651 GCF_026875155.1 Cherax quadricarinatus
GTATCCAATTTTGGCTACGCCGCATCCCCTTCCAAGCAAAAAGATATTGTTTTTTTTTTGGGGGCCCCCTGCCCAGGTTGACATACGGGGGCAATGAACAGGCAGACACTGCGGGCGGGGGCCCAGCAGTACATGCCCTACCTTTTTCATATAGGGGGTTTTTCCTTTAGGGAAACTTTTTTTGCTGCATAGCAAACCCACCTTCACACCCTTTTGGCAACAATTTGGTCAACTCTCTTGGAAACCCAACTTGACCCAAAATTAAACCGATTATGGGTTCCTGGCCGAAATTTTTGCCCCCCCCCCATGCCGGGGGGGAGACTACTCTCCCGTCTTTCGCTTGGCCCCAATACCCCGTTTTTACTCAGGGTTTAATCTCAGGGAGGGGCCCCCTGCCCTCTCTCGAAAAATTGTCGGGTTTCCCAAATTATTTTTTTGGGCCCACATTCTATTAGCCCTGCCCCTTTATCCCCCCGACACGCAAATATACCCCAACCGTCTTCGTTTCCCGCTGCTCCCTTTTAAATTTCCCGTTCTCGCTGATGGACCCACCTTTAAACGGACACACCATTGTTTTTTTTGACAACACTAACTAACTTCACAAACTCTGAGATACCTTCCCCTTTCTACCTCAACCTCTTTTTTCCCCGTCTACCCCCACACTACCCCCCTGCCCCGCGTTTTCTGAACCCCTACTGATCATCCCTTTCCCCCCTTCACTGCCCAATACCCTCCCCTTTCCTTCCCTACCCGCAGCGCTGTATAGCCCATGGGTTAGCGCTTCTTTTTGATTAAAAATAATAATATACAAATATGTACCTGTCCCTTTAATTTATGCCTTCACTCAGGGGATCCCCCTTACATATTATAAAAGAAGTGTACAAAATTTAAATTATACATAAAACCTCTACTTACAGTTTAACCCATTCCGGGACCTTGCTTGCAACTGATTTCCCTATTTTCCCAAAAATCAATTTTCCTCTTTTAAATTATTGAAAGGGAATTAATTGGGTTCCGGTGGAATTCCGGGCATGGAAAAACTTCAAAAATTTTCCCCAAAATATCAACTCAACCCTTACTTATCTCTCAAAATTCTTGTAATTTTACATAATAGAAACATTTTAACACTAGAAGGGAATAAAATACATGTCTTTGGGTAAGGGGCTGTGGTGGTACAGCACCATTGTTTTTTGGGGTTTATGGGGCCCCACCACAGTGGCCTTTCCTGTTTCCTGACTACATGTGTAGAAAACCTAGGATAACCCAAAAAATTTCGGGCCCGAGTGATTACAAGTGCAACACTTTTTAAGGGCTTCACTTAATTGCTAAACACATTAATGCTCCCATTTAATTTGCAACCTTTGCCACGGCTGCTTAAAGTTGCCCTCCCCACTACTACCTCTTTGTTGTCACCACGGGGGGCCCTTCATGTTGCTCCCACGGCTGTTTCATGTTTTTCTGGCACTGCGCTTCATGTTTTCCACTGTTTCTTCATTTTTTCTGTCACTGCTGCCCCATGTTGTCTGTCACTGCTGCTTCATTTGCCCTGTCACTGCCCCTTTCTTTCCCTGCCACGGGTATTTTCCATAAATTCACCACTAAATGTCCGCCAAAGATACTTCAATATTTTGAGCCAATTTCAAGGTACTTTTCAAAAAACCAATTAAAATCATTTTTAAAAATTTTTTTTATAATTTTTCCATTCATCACATGAGACCAAATAAAAAAAAATAAAAACCCAAAAAACCCATACGAAAGTGTCCCGCTAAGGGGGGGGCCCAAAGCTGAAAGTGAACTCCTTTTTTATGATCTTTTTTCTTTCATTTTTGGGGTACGTTAAGAAACATCTTTCATCTTACTTTGCCCAATTTTTTCAATAAAAAGGTCCAACAAACCGCTGAGATCAAATTTCCCGATCAAGACAAGACCCCCCCTCACCAGTGTAAATTTAAACCTTTCCTTTGGGCCGGGCTCGCATCTGGAAATTTTGCTTGCGCCCGGGAAAGCAAAAAATCAAAAAAACAGCTGCTCGTATCTGGAAAAATTTCCGCACGTGGACCACTCGAAGTAGGGGTTCCCCATTTGTAAAAGGTTTATTTTAAAATCAGCTGAAAAACACCTGTTTCTAAAAAACCAGAATCTTAGTAGCACAAAACCCTCGGGTAAAATAAACATGCACTTTATAAAAAAAATAAAAACAGCCCTTAGAAATAGTGCAGAAAATTAGTGTACATTTTAAACCCCCTTGACGGCCCAAAACCCCAAATCCTGAGGTGTCCCCTGGTGAAAAAATTTTTTCAAAAAAAAAAAAAAAAAAAAAAAAAATTTTTGTGAAATGATAGAGCTTTTTTTCCAATTTTAAAGGACACCAAAAAAATTTAAATTTGATGGAAAATTTAGGAAAAATTACCTCTCGCGAAGTTGAGCCCCAAATGATTTTTTAACGAATCTGCGATTTCCCCCATTTTGGGGCCCCTAATTTCGCTAATTCCATTGTTCCCCCAAACCAAATTTTAATAGAAATTTTTTATAGAACTCCATTTTTTTTCATTAAACTGATACAAGAAACTCCATTTCCCGTTTTCCCAACTACCCAATAACATGGTCAAAATTTCCCAATTTGGCCAATTTCCCCCCAAAATTAAAAAAAATTTTTTTTTGCCAATTTAAAAATAGGGTCCAAATAAACATTGCAGACATTCCCTAAACCAAAAATTACATTTTCTTTGTTTTTTTCCCATGTCCCACCCCCTCTGATTTTACTCTTGTTTTCTTTTTTAAATTTTTTCATTCAAACAAAAAATAGAAGTTTTTTTCTGTTATGCAGACTACTGAAATTTTGAAATTAAATTTTGTACAAATGTCAACCCATTTGTTACGGCATTTTTAAAAAGGCTATTTTGGACATTTATTGGAAAATTTAATCATTTTTTTTAATTTTTGGGGACAAGGCAAAAATCAAACTTTCCCCTACTTTGGCCCATTTAAAGGTTCTTTTAAAAATCACCTCTTTTTTCAAATAATATCTTATAAATTCTATCAAATAGACCAAAAAAACGGAATACCCCCAAAAAAGTACATACGAAAATGCACCAAAAAGTTGGCTTTTAAAAAAGAAAAACGTCTTTTTTTTCCCATTATGCACTGCATGCCGCGGTTTTTTTTTGTGGGGGCACACTGACCACCAGCCCTTCTCTCACATGTGGGCCCTCCCAAATTTTTCCCCCCGCTTGTTTTTGAAGCTGTTTAAATTTATGCGTATAAATCGTCGGAAATGGTGCTTTTCCTGTATAAAAAACGCTTTAAACCCTGTTAATTTGATAAACAGGCGTGTTTTGGAAGAAAATGCCAACAGGGCCTACATTACCCCGGGGGAAAAGGGACTCCCAGGGCTTTAAACCCAGAAAAAACAGGGTGACATTAATGTTGTTAAATAATTTACAGTGAATTTTAAAGTGAAAGCCTTTATTTTTGTATCACTCTCAAAATGAAGCCTTTTTTGGTATCCCCCTCTGAAACTCCCCGTGTGTTCGGAAAAAAAATATCTTAAGGGAAATTTGTGTGGGTGTGGGGAAACAAACAGTAAGGGAGGGGCACAAAGGGAATTTTTTTTGGACCGGGTTTTTTGGTGTGTTTGGGCCCCCCGGGGAAAAAAATACCTCCAGGGAAAAAAAAATTGCCACCAAGTGCCCCCTGGGAATGGACAATTTTCCCCGCTCATACAAATTTTCCCAAAAGAAAATTTCAGGGGAAAATTTGGGTTTTTTTAAATGAATTTTTTTCCTCCCCCAAAAACAACCCCTTTTTCCTTCACCCATGGGCCAGCAGTCATTTCAAAAATTTAAAAAACCTACACAAAACATTTTAAAAGTGTTTTTAAGTGACCCAGACACCAGTTGACCCCTAAGAGATTTTTGGGAAAAATCACTTCAAAAATTTCCCAGTTGTGTAAACTTTTAGGGAAGGGTTGGGGGGGAGGAAATAAAAAGGACCTTTTAACTCTGCTTTGGGGGAAACTGGGCCAGAATGTTTAAAAAAAGGGATTTTGAAGGGGTTTTGGGGCTAACCCCCCACCCTCAAAGTTTTTGTGTCATTTTGGGGAAATCCTTGGGGGTTGGGGGTTTGTGAAAGAGGATGTGGAAGAGTTGGGCAGAAAACGAGGGAAAAACTAACCACGCAGACCCCAAAAGCTTCAGGAAACGCCAACAGATCACATCTCAGAATTTCTTCAGAGCAGGGTGAAGAGAGCCCGAGGGAAATGACTTCATCAAAGGGTTAGGGGAAAAAGTGTTCAAAGTTTACCCAAAGGGGGCAAAAGGGTTTTTTCAAAGAATTTTATCCTTTCCCCAGAGTTGAAGCTGCATTGGCATAAAGGATAATTTACACCCTTTCCCATTTTTTGGGAAAACCTAAAGGGGACATAGAAACGAGCTTTTTGGGCAGCTATTTTTGCGACAGGGGTCCAGCGACTTTCCCTTTTTAAAAACCCGTCCCTAGTGGCCCTTAAAAAACCGAGGGGGGAAGTAAACCCCCCCAAAACTTGGTACCTGAACCTTTTGGAAGGGAAACCCCCCCTAAACAAAAGGCCCAAATTTTAATTTCCCCGCTGCTGCACTTTACTCAACAACAACTTCACAATAAAGGGAGGTTTTGGCATTTAAATTTTTGTTTTTTTGCATGTCCCATTCCTTTCCAAATAAGGAAAAGTATATTTCCCTGTAAAAATTAAATTTTTTTTAGACTTTGGGGTTTAGGAACGGTTAATTTCCCATTTCCATTATTTCTTTTGGGAAAATTAACCCGACCAACGGGAATTTTTTTAACCAACGGCACCGTCTGGAACAGATTAACCCCTAAATTGGGCCCAAAAAAAAATACTTTTTTTCAAAATTTTTAAAGTATTTAAAAAATAATCTTTTTGGGTTTTTTTTTCATTTGAAAATATTTTAAAAAACTTTGATCTACTTTTTTTTTTTTTTGTTTTTATTTTTAAATATTAAAAAAAAATAATCTCTTTTGTAGCACTACACATGGAACGTAGATCGCCCTTGGGGCCGTTTTTCGGGTTAAGGGCCCTTGTTTGGGTCCCACTGTATTTTTTTTTAAGCTTCCGTAACCCTTTTTCTTCTTCCCTGTACCCCCTCCCCCCGCCCCCCCCTCTCTCTCTATAACTTTTCATTTTTTTGGGTTTCCTCAATGGTACAAGTTTCATACAAACTTTGTATCTTTTTGTATTCACTTCTCTAGGCACTGGTGGGGGTTTAGGGGCCATGTCTGATTCCCCGGGGAAAGTTTGATAGTTTTTGGTTTAATTTTTCCCAGTCCCAATTTTTATGGTTTTTTAAAATTAAAAAAAAACTGAACATCCCCTCCTAACCTTTTTTGAAGCAGTTTCCCACCCCGATTTTTAAAACTATTTTTAACCTTTTATGAAAGTTTTTGATCAAGAAAAAAGTTTTTTTAACGTCTCGATCAGTTACTCGTTTTTTGTGAAAAATCAAATCCAGGGGATTTCAAAATCTCGGGGATCAAAATTTCCTTTGGTTAAAAAATACTTTTCACAAAGCCTCAAATTTGTTCCCTGGTATATGCCTTTTAGCCAGGTTCATCCCCGGAAAAGTTTTTTGGTAAAAACATTATGTTTTCTCCATCTTCCTTTTTCATGAGGGAATTAAAACTCCAAGGATAAAAAAATTTGGTGTAGGGTTTTTTTAAATCTATCCAAAACAACTATCTTTAAATAACTGATCTGTGAATTTTCCCCAGCAATTGGGGATGGGGTTTGTATACTAGGATAATTAACCCGAACCTATTTTCAACTTCAAAGGGCCCAGAATTTTTACTATATTTAATTTTTAGAAATTTTTCACTTTCCCTTTCAACAAAGGGAAACCTTTACATAGATTCCTACCCCCCCTGTAACCTATTGATTCTATCACATCTAACATTTTGTAATTTTTTGTCTTATCTCTTGTCCAAAACATCCCTTTTTTTAAGTTTTGGGTTTTTGTAAATGCTCCAGCCCTGGGATTTTCTTCTGTTTGGGCCAGGGCATAACTAAAAATTTTTCATTTTTTTTTTCATTTTTAAAACCCGAATATATCAAATATGAAGCAGGAATTTTCCTGTGGGATGTTTTGTCTCGCTTTTGTTTTCAATTTGTACCACTGGAGTGTACTACCTGGGATGTCCCCTGGTGGGACCACCCCGGTTTTTCCCTACTGGCTTCGTGTTTTGGGTTTCTTTTTTCGGCCTTATGAGCTTTATACTTTTTTTGGTAACCCCCTTTTACCGCCCACCTGTCCTCTCTGTACCATTTCCCCCCGTTTTTTCCTCTTTTTTGTTTTGATCTTTTTTTCTTTTTTTCTAAAAAAGAATTCCCGGGTTTAAATTTTCCCCCTCTCTGCTAACTTGTATGCCACATTCCTTTTATTGGTTTGGGCGGGCAGCTCAAATCATAAAAACTCGGATTTTCGTTGAAAACTTTAAAAACAATACTTTGGGTAGAAGTACCTGCACCCCCTTTTTTGAAACACACTTTTCCCCTTTCCCCAACATGTTGGGACATTTTTTTGGTGTTTTTTTCCAGCAATCTCTGCCCTATAGGGACATACCTTTAGCAAATATCGGGAAAAAGTTTTGACTTTTCCTATATTTGTTGATTTTTTGTTTTTCCCAAGTTCTGCCACCTATCGAGTTCTCTTTTTTACTTTTTTCTAGGGTAATTTCTTTCCCCTTTTCCCCCATTTTCATTTGTTCCTGTCTAGCTTTTCATCCTCCCTTTTCCCCCTTTTCCCCATGTTAAGTACCCGTTTCATTCTTTTCCAACTTGCCCCTGTATGATGTTTTTCCCCTCTTTCTTCCACTCCTTGGTTTCAAAACCTAATTTCAATTTTTCCCCCTTTTTTTTTTCCTTTTCCCCCCTTTTTCCCCTCTTTGTATAACTCTGGGAAACTTTCCCTTTAAAACTTTTATTTCCTTTTTTAGTTTTCACTTTTCAGTACCTCTCTTAAAGCTTAAAACCCCGTCCCCTTTTACTGGGGAAATCCCGAAACGACTCTCGGTTTTTTTTCATTTGTCATGGTTTCAAAGAAATTTTGTACATGATATTGGGGATATTTTACCAAAATAAATTTTACAATCAATGCCCCTATGTTTCTCCCAAAAATTTTTAATATACAACAGCCCTTTTTTCCTGGCCAATTTATTACTTTTTTGCAGGTGTTTTGTTGGGGGAAAGGGGGTTTTATTTTTGTGTGGCGGGTGGTGGGGGGGCTTGGGAAGGGGGGGGGGGGGGGGGGCAGTGGGTCCCTTTGGGGAAGGTCAGGAAAGATAAGGGGGGTGGGGGGGTTTGGGGGGTAAACGGGAATAGGGGGCTGTGGAAAGAAGGGGAGGAGGGAGCTAAGGGGGGGGGGATTGTTTGGGTGGGTGGTTAGGATCCGGGAATGGGGTGGGGGCACCAGGCGGGGGCCTGGAGGTGGGGGAAAAGGTGGGACATTTCGCACTTTTTCCCATATAATTACTCCCCGTTTTACACTACAAATTGGGGTTTAAAAGGGTTAACTCTTAAACCCCAAGTTCGGTTTTTCTAAATTACTGCCTAAATTTTATTCTTTTTTTCTCATTAAAATTTCTTTTACGAAAGTTTTTCAAATTCACTGTCACCTCTGAAAAAATAACTTTTTCCTGGTGATGGGTTTACCCATGAAAATTAAGGGGGGTTTTATTATGCACCAAAATTTATTAAATTCCTTTTGAAATTTAAAACATCCTTTCCGGGGCATAACATCTAAAGGGCCCAGTTTTACTGTATAACTCTTTTTCCAAATTTATTCCTCCCGACCAAATCGAAAAATTTTTTTGGTTTACCCCGATCTTAAATGTTTTCCCTCACACTGGCTAGAAAATGGGTATTTGTATGGGGGGATATGGTGTTTTTAGATTGAATTGGGAGGCCTGATGGCTGCCCGGCAGCACTGCCAGACCCTATGGCTACACGCACCACCCCGCAGGGTACTGGCACGCCCTCATACCACCACATGTTTAACCTTTAAGGGGTCCCTAGTGTCGAAAAAAATTTTTAAAAAAAAAAAAAAAAAAGAATTTCTTATGAAATGATGGAGAATCTTTTCCCGATGGTAATGACACCAAAGAACGAATTTGTGGAAAACTGAAAATTTACGCTCCTCGCAAATTAGCGACCCCCGCGAATTTACGAATCGGCGATTTCACCCCACTTTGAGCCCTATTTCGGATAATTCCATTGTTCCAGCAACCAACTCATTGCTATTCTTTAGAACTCCATTTTTTTCAAATTGATGAGTAAAGAAACTGCCCATTACAATTTAAACACCCAGTAACATGGTCAGAAATTGCAATTGGCCAATTCACAAAATTAAAAAAATATGACAGTTTCAAATAGGGTCCCCAAATGACAATGCGACATTCCTGGCTCTAAAAACTTTTCTTTTTCATCAGCACCCCTCCAGCCCTCTGATATTACCTGCTTAAATTTGAATTTTCTATCAACAAAAACTAGAAGATTTACTGTTATGCCAGACTACTGCAATATTGATAATTGTAAAAAACACGCAGCAGCCAACAGGCCTGCCAGTGTTCCATTTTTCTTAGTAATTTACACTTGTATACGGGTACTTAGTGTACATGTGAAAAGATAAAATTTAAACAACAGAAATATAACAGTGATAGACAGAAATATAAACAGATATAGACAGAAATAAAACAGTGATATAGACAGAAATATAAACAGTGATATAGCCCAGAATATAAACATGATATAGACAGAAAAAATAAACAGGATATAGACAGAAATTAAACAGAATATAGACAGACATAATAAAAAGGAGGGTTTTAATGTTGCATTTAAAAACTAGTGTAAACACCCTTCTGCGAAACAAGTGATGGAGTGAATGAGGTGAAAAGTTTTCTTTTTCGGCCACCCGTCCCTTTTGGGGAATCGCCGGTTGATAATAAAAAAAATAAAAAAAAAAATATATAGACAAAATATATAGACAGAATATGACAGAGTTTACAGACAGAAAGAGATAAAACAAGATATAGAAAAGAGGGGAAGAGAGCAAAGCCAGCAAGTCAGCCACCCGGGGCCGGCCAGCCTGCTGAGTAATAAGAATATAAGAAACAAGGAACACTGCAGCAAGCCTACTGGCCTATGCAAGGCAGGTCCATCCCACCCCCTGGCTTAGACCAAGTAGTCGGGTCACATCCACTGAAGGAAGGAGCATGGGATCAGATGTAGTAGCATAAGCTAGTCAGGTCCAACTCACACCCACCCACACCACTCATGTATTTATCTAAAACCTTTTTTTACTTTCTCTTAACCTTAAATGTCCCATAGCAGCATCTACGTACAAATGCGTAGTGCTCCAAAAGTAGATTGTTTTTTCTTACATATTTTTCAATTATAACAAAAAAAAAAAAAAGTCAAAATTTTTTTTTTTCTGCACTTTTTAAACTGTAAAAAATAGAAAAGATCTACTTTTTTTACATTCTAATGTTGAACTAAACAGATCTACATTTGGACAGTTTAAGGGTTAAACCCTTTAGGTTTCGGCCGTAACTAGTACGGCTTCTACACACCAGGGTTTTTGGCGTGACTAATACGCCTAAAATTCTAGCGCCCTCAAATCTAATGAGAGAAAGCTGGTAGTGGCCTACATATGAAAGAATGGGTCTATGTGGGTAGTGTGCGCAGTATAAAAAAAATCCTGCAGGCACAGTGCGTAATGAGAAAAAAACAACTTTGACCATGTTTTTGGACATAAAACAGTACTTTGCCACTGTATTTTTGTATGTATTTATTGTTGTATTTCTAAGTTTCTTGGTCTCATTTTATAGAATGGAAGACATATTACAGAAATTGAGATGATTTGTGACTGTTTTACAATGAAAAGTACTTGAAATTGAGTCAAATTAGCAGAAATGTTCGATTTTTACATAGTTTCAAAAGTAAACAAATCCATGCAAGCATCCAGTACACATCAACTGGGAGTATATGTTCTTTCACAAGATGCGCTGATATTAATTTATACCATTTATACAATTATGACAGTTGTTGCATACAGTAAATCTTCTATTTTTTGTAAGATTAAAAATCAATGTGGAAAGCCAAATAAATTTAAGAGGGCCTGGGGATGTGACTAACGAACAGAGAACTTGTTATTTTAGTGCAGGAATATTGGTCTTGTGTATACCTGGACCCTATTTGGAAATTGGCATCCCCCCCTATTGATTTGTGTGAAATTGGGAAAAATTGCTTAAATTCTGACCAGCTTTTATTGATAGTTGAAATCTGTAATTGGGTTGTTCCTGTACTCATTTCGATAGAGAAAATGAGTTCTGGGCAAAATGGTTAGATTTTTGTCGAATATGTACATTGGAATGCCGAAATTAGGGCTCAAAGTGGGCCCAAAATCGCCGATGTGTAATCATCGTTGAGACTGCTAACTTCACGAGAGCATTAATTCGTAGGTTTCCATCAAATTCATACTTTTGGTGTCTTATGATGGGGAAAAGAATCTCTTCTTTTTCATAAGAAAAATTATTATTTATTTATTTTTTTTTTTTGAAATTTTGGCGGCCCTGAGAAACAGTCTCTGAGAGGGCCTGGCGACCCCCAAAGGGTTAAATTGGATATGTATGGCTCAGTTCAACCAGCATTAAGTATGTTTGGTCTATGTTGAGAGTGGTTTGTTGGTCATCATCCAAAATATATGTGGACCCCTCTTGGTTTTTTGTGTTTAATCCGTTCAAAGCAATCGGTTGAAAAAAGTAACCATTGTCCCTATAAGAAATCAACGTAAATTTATTAATCCTTTCCAAGTCACCCGGGGGATAGTATAACAAAAAATCAATTTTTTTTTTTACCCTAATGATAAATTTGCTTGCACAAAAGAATGAACATTGGAGCATGACAACTTACTTTATTGAAGGCTGTTGTTGATGGATGGAAGAAGGGAGGGAGAGGAAAGAGTGGCTATTGTTTGGATGGTAAGGGAATCCCCCTCCTTAACCCTTTCAGGGTCCCCATGCTCTCTCCCAGACTTGTTCTCAGGGTTGCAAATTAAAAAAAAATATTTTTTTTCTTATGAAAAGATAGAGTTTCTTTTCCCAATCATAATGACACCAAAAGTATGAAATTTGATGGAAAACTTACGGAATTATGCTCATCTCGATGTTTAGCGTGTCTCGACGATGTTTAGCTTTGGCGATTTTGCCAACTTTGAGCCTATTTTTGGCATATTCCCTGTGACTAATTGACAAAAATCATAACTAATTTCACTAGAACTCTATCCGAAGTGAGTACAAAGAAACCACCCGTTTACCGATTTCAAACTATTCCAATAAGTGGTCAAAATTTAGTACATTTTCCCGATTTCACACAAATTTCAAAGATGGCCAATTTCTAAATAGGGTCCAGAATAAACAAAGACAGAATTCCTGCACTAAAATAGCAAGTTCTCTGTTCATTAGTCCACATCCCCAGGCCCTCTTATATTTATTTGGCTTTCCATTTGAATTTTTATTCTTACAAAAAAATAGGAAGATTTACTGTTATGCAGACTAATCTGACATTTGTGTAGAAATGGTTTAAATAATTATCAGCGCACTTGTGTAAGAATAGTTGACTCACCAGTTGACGTATATTGGACGCTTAGATGTTTTGTTTACTTTTGAACTTTGGTAAAAATCGAACTTTCTGCTACTTGAGCTCAATTTAAGGTACTTTTCATTGTAAAAACCAGTCAAAATCATCTCAATTTCTGTAATTTGTCTTCCATATATAAAAGGTGACCAGGAAATACTAGAATACAAGAATAAATAACATACGAAAAAATAGTGCAAAGTGCTGTGTGAATCCAAAAACACGGGTCAAAGTTTTTTTTTCTTATTATATACGCATGTGTGCTGCAGGATTTTTTTTATACTGCGCACGCTGACACATAGACCCATTCTTTCATATGGAGGCCTACCAGCTTTCTCTTCACTTGATTTCAGGGCGCTAGAATTTAGGCGTACTAGTACTCAAAAACACCTGGTGCGTATGCCGTACTAAGTACGGCTGAAACCTGAAAGGGTTAAGGGACTCAGGAACCAAGTGCTTATCAGAGGTCACTTCCATAGCTTAAATTTAGATTTCCATGTAGAAAGCATGACAAATATTAGCTCTAATTACAATGGTATAAATGAAACAATTTAACATCCCATTTACTTTATTGAAAGACTTTAGTTGGTGTATGGCAGATGGGGCAGAGGGCAGAGAGGGAGGCGATTTTATTGTTGGAGATATTGACTCTAACATAAACTCTATGGCTTAATTATCTATCACAATTCAATAATATGACATAATAAACAATATTGTATAAACATTAAAACATGACATGTACTCTAGTAAGAATAAATAAGTCATGTCAAAGTAAAAGGACACAAGTGCAACTAATGTGAATTTATTGGTGGCAACGTTTCGCTCTCCAGGGCTTTATCAGCCTTACAAACAATTACTGACACAGAGGGTATGAAGGCTACAGGTGGGTGAATACTAGTGAGGTACCATTTCGATGTTCAATAGTGGTAGCTAGTTGTAGTTAGTTGTTAGTGGTTTGTGACAAAAGTATTACATACCCTATACTATACTACCACTAGTGAACATCGAAATGGTACTATCACTAGTATTCACCTCGCTCTGAGCCTTTATATAACCTCTGTGTCCATGTATGTTTGTAATGGCTTGATATTATAAAGCTCCTGCGAGAGCGATAAAAGTTGCACAATAAATGGTCACATTAGTTGAAATTGTGTCCTTTTACTTTACATATTGTCAGGTAATTCTACCAACTTTATTATAAAATAAGTCATGTATGTCATAGAGGTGTTTTGTTTGTTGTTGGGTGTATAAGGGCCACTGAGAGCATAAGCGTACATAATGGTGGTGAGGCTGCAGCTGAGGCGTGCTGTTTCTGTACGCCCTATATACTCCAACCAAACATTGGAGGTGTTAGTACAATTGTGAGTCATGAAGAATGCACCCTCTACCACCATCCCCCAAACAAACCACTACACCTCTACACCATCACTATCCTTTACCACCAACACTACCACCCTCTACCACCAACTCTTCTCCCTCTAGCCACCAATCACCTACCACCATCACAACCACTCTCTACCTCAATTCACAATCATACCACCCTCTACCACCACCATTTCGTTATTTTTATACAAACTGTTTCTTATGTATATCGTTGTTTCTCCAATTCTTTGCCAAAGGGCTGGCATAGTAGCTTTCTTTGGGCCATGGTGGCTTATTCAACAGTCACACACAATAAAAAGTGCCAAAACAATGGGATTATTATGGAAATGTTTGTAGACTGGCAGGATATGTTCACTCAGAGAAAACCTCGACACTGCCTGGGAATCGTGTGGGAGGCGACTTTGTGTGCATGCTGGGCACTGGGTAGGTTCACACCATTGTTGAAACTGGAGATTTCAATGAAAACGGAACCAAAAATATTGATGGAATAGGGTCGAGAAAAGTAGATATCGGCTTATAACAGAGATGATGAAACGGGAGGGTCCACTTTATATATTTTTAGCAGCTGTTGTTTACATTGTCTACTTAATATAGGTGGGTTTCTGTGCAGGATGTGACAGAAGGTAGTGTCGTGTGTGAATAGATAATGGTTTAAGGAGTTGAGATGCATTGGGGAGATCCTTGATTGTAGATGAGAAAGAGGAGCTGGGCCTAGGACACTACTCTGGGGTTACTCACAGCTACGCTCGGATAGTGGAGTTGACTCCGTTTTTCTGTGTACATACTGGTGTCTACGTTCAGATAAGATTTTAGGTAGTCTGATGCGTAATGATTTAGTTTTAGGTGCAGGAGATTGTCGTACGCTGTAATCAAATGCTTTATGTAGGTTAATAAAGAGCCCCCAGAGGATATTCATTTTATCGAGGGCTGTATATATTTATTTATTTATTAATTTGTACATGATAACATAGAAGTACAAGGAAATAGAGTGGTTAAGTGTAACATACAAAGAACCTTGTATGCAGAGCATTTTACGGCAGGCTTAAAATTAACTTAAGATTAACTGAGGCAATGATATATTCAGTGGTAAACATGTTGTAACAGTGTAACAAATTAAGCAACTAATGAGTATTCAAAGACAGGTCATATGGTCATTTATGTGTTGCTGTGCATTCAGGGAGAATGAGTATTTCTGTTAGGGAATATAATTAAAAATAACGAAGTTTGATTGGGTCTAGGTGTAAAATTTATGAGATACAATTATTCAGTATATATTTGGTTGTGGGTAAGTAATGTGATTTATTTTTTAAAGAAGTGCGGCCTAGCAAGTTTAAAGACAGTGTTTCTTTTATATTCACAGGTAATAATTCCAGGATTTTTGGGCTTTTATGTGCATTGAGTTTCTGCACAGTGGGAGATGGACACGAGGGAATATCAAAGAGTGACTTCTGTGTCTGTGTTATGGTCATGTGTTCTGTTGAGGTTGGTAAGGTGACGTTTAAGGGGAGGGTTTATTACGAGTTAAGTGTTCTATGTATTTTGTAGGGAAATTATAAGTTGATGTTTTGGTAATGGTGAGTAGGTTTAGTGTTTTGTATATTGGTGAGTGTGCTTGCTTGTAGGGGGAATTTTCTTTCTGACTGCACGCCTTTTGTTGGATTAATTAATGGTCTGAGATGGTTTGTTGTTGTTGTGCCCACTGCACAAAATTTAATAGGTGAGATAGGGGTAAATAAGTCGAGTGATATAGGCGCCAGGAGGCTGGACTGTTTATGGAACATCAGTACATATCTTCGATAGTATGCCTACGGTCTTGATAATTTTTTGGAAATTTGTTGTATATGTGTTTGAAATTTGAGTCTATTATCAAGGTGGATTCCTTAGAATTTTCCCTCTGTGAGCTTTGTTGATACCGGTGGATCCGTTTATTCTTTATGTTAAAAGGGACATCCCGTAGCTATGTACCAATGAATGAAGTAGGTTGTGTCAATGTTGGAATAAGTTGTTAGTCCTCATTAGGTAGGTATTTTCTGTAATTTGGTTTCAGTGTTGGCTAGCATGACTGGGCTAGGGTGAGAGAAGACGTATGTAGTGTCATCAGCAAATAGTGTGGGTTGAGTAGATTGCGATGCATTTGGTTAGGTTCATTTATGTAAACGAGAAAGAGAAGAGGGCCAAAGGACAATTTTTTTGGTCTAACCCAAAATGCAGGGGTTAAAGATGTTGTTGGATGAAGGTAGGAGTAAAGTCGTTTGATTTGCATTATTTTTTCGAATATTTTAGCAAGTTAGGTTGGCCTAAAAGCAAAGGCCCATACTGAAATAATATTTTCCCGTAAGAATTAATGTAAATCCAATTAATTCATTTCAGACACTAAACAATATTAATCAAAAAGTACAATTTTTGAAAGATTAATATATTTTTTAAAGACAGAAAAACAATGAGATCTATATAAAATGACAAATTAGGAAATTGATTAAATGAACATTTAAATCATTTTACCTTTATTGAAGAGTTTGTTGGTCATATGCCAAAACTGCAGGAGCGGAGAGGGAGGCCGTGGTTATAGTTTGGAGCCAGGACCAAAATGCTTGAAATATGATGCTGTTATCAACTCTTGGACTTCTTTAATCTATCACAATTTCATTCTAATATGACATAATTAATCAATATTAATATCATTATAACATTGATATATACTCTAGAATGAATAATATATGTCATACGTATGGGAGGACGGTGGTGTTGTTGGGTTTATAAGGGCCCTGATGCATAAGCCTTTACATGTAGTGGTGGTGGTGGTGCTCTGGCTACACAATCATTCATATGAAGCAAGGTACGTACAGTAGGGCCCCACACTTATATGGCAGGTTTAGGTTCCAGGCTACCGCCATAAGCGGAAATCGCCGGTTTTAAGTGGATCACCCTTTTTTTCCCCCTTATAATGCATACAAATACTAGATACAAGTTTACGCTAACATATATTAAGTTAGCAATAGAACTAGGCATCAAAAAACAAGAAAAACTTACAATACACACACATTGTGCACTCATGTAACCTTATATATTTATAGTCTTAATCTAGGGTGAGACAAGTTGTATTTATTGTTAAGAAATCATGTGTGGTTTGTATGCGTAGTCAGCCGGGCTACCATTCCTGGCCACCCCACCCTACACATAATATTCTTTTTTATTAACATTTAACCCTTTTAGGGTCCGTCCCGTAGATATAGCTTTACGTTCAGGGTCCAAACCGTAGATATACTGTCTTGAAGCTCAGCTCACTCTGATAAACTGTGTGTGGTAAATTTGGCCTAGATTATGAACGAGAATACTCTAGGTGGTATGTGTGCACCACATAATAAGATCCTGCTGCACACTGTGTATATGAGAGAAAAAACTGGAAATCATGATTTTTCGAATAAAACAGCGACTTTGCAGTGTTTTTTCGTTTGTTTTTTATAGTAGTATTTGTGATTTCTTGGTTAATTTGATAGAATGGAAGACAATATTACAGAAAAATAGAGATGATTTTGATTGGTTTTAGCACTGGAAAATGGCTTGTAAACTGAGCTCAAAATGTAATTTTTTGCCCGATATCAAGAGTAGAACTAAAACGAACCTATAAAGTATAATTTACACGCCTGCTGGGTGGGTCTAATTGCATTCACAAATATGGTGATGATATTTATACAATTACTACAGTATGCATAACAGTAATTCTTCGATTTTTTGGTGTGTATAAAAAATCAAATTGTATTTATTTGTAAAGCTTCAAAATGTAACTATGACTGATGGAAATGTTAGTTAGTTCACAGGAATACCTACATTGTTTATTCTGGACCCTATTTTGAATTTCGAGGAATATTTTGAAACTTTGTGTTAAATTGGCCAATTAACATTTCGATAACTTTAATTTGTAGTTGTAATCAGTTGACTTGGTGATTTCTTGTGCTCAAATCAATAGAAATAGAAGTTAATACTAGTGAATTATGCTAAGAATTTTGTTTGACTGAATAATGTAATTGGTCTTAAAATGGGTCGAAGTCGGGACACAAAATCGCTGAGTCATTAAATATCGCTGGACACTTTCAAAAATTGGTTAAGCCTTAAGTGCTTTAATTCGTCAGTTTTCCATCCAAATTTCGTTCTCTTTTTGTTTTATTACATTCACAAAAAAGATTTCTCTACCATTTCGTAAGAAAAATTAACAATTTTTTTTTTTTTTAAATTCTTGGACACTAGGGCACCACTTCAGATTTGGGGCCTTGGGAACCTCAAGGGGGTTGTTTAGCTTACAGAGTGATTAAAAGGGCATATACTGTTGACTCAGTACTAACTTAAAATATTGTAGTCTTAATTTGTAGGGTCAGGAGTGAGTAAACGATATAACAAGAATAAATGAGGAGAGAGAAGAGAATGGTTACATGGAGAGAGGACAGGTGCCTGAGTTCTGTAAACAAACCTGGCGAAACGTAAGTTTTGCAAACAAACGAAGTGTAAACGTTTCTGGTTTGTGTACAAGGTTACATTGTTGTTACTGTAGTCTCTACATTGATATGGTTTGAAGAAAATAATGAAAAAACTTCCCATTCTCGTGTAACACCATTTTTAGAGAAATGACAACTCTCTATGAGTGACGGCAATGGAAATAAGTCACTCTTACTTTTTTTGGGTTATCCATATGGTTCTCTACACATATGCTGCTATGTATGGTAATCTGTGAACTGTATTGTGTATACCTGAATAACTTACATACATATGAAGGAATATTTTTCTGTATTTACCCCCAATAACACATTTTCATTTATGTTAGACTAGAGGAAAATGTTATTCTTGCTGCACTTTGTACAAGTTATCGGGCTACGACATCTTCATATTTGTTTGTTTATTCTGTTGGTTGGGGTGTATTATCATCTTTTTATGTTATGTATCGTGTTTTTTTATATAATTTTAGAATAAATCTCATGGATGATTAATGAAAATTTGTATTATTAACCGTAATATACAGCATTTTAATGAGACTCGGTGATTTATTATTATCATTATTTCTACTATGGCTTCACTTGTGCAAGTCGGTCTGCTTACCACTTATAATTATTTATGTTTTATTTTATTCTACTGTGGGGTGTATTATCTTCTTTATATGTTATGCATTGTGGTTTTTTATATAATTTTGAAAAAATATTATAGATGATTAATGAAAATGTGTAGATGTAATGAAATATACGACAAGTAATTCCCTTTGAGGGTCGACAGCCCTCTCCGAAATTTGTTCTCTGGGTCGGCCAAATTTAAAAAAAAAAATGATATTTACTTATTGAAAAGCTAGAGATTTCTTTCTCTCGATCATAATGACTCAAAAGTATGAAATTGTGAGATAACTTACGGAATTATGATCTCGCGAAGTTAGTGGTCCGACGATGTTTACGCATCGGCGATTTTTGCCCATTGTGAGCCCTATTTTCGGCTCAATTCCAATGTACTAGTCGACAAAAATCATAAACTATTTTCACTAGAACTCCATTTTTTTTCTATTGAATGAGTACAAGAAACCACCTATTTACATTTCAACTATCAATAATGTGGTCTGAATTTAGCAATTTTGACAATCTTCACACAAATTTCAAAGATGCCCAAATTCTGGTATAGGTCCAGAATAAACAAGAAAGGACATTCCTGGCCAAATAACAAGTTCTTGTTCGTTGTCACATCCCCTGGCCCCTCTTTTATTTCTTGGGCTTTCCACTTCGAATTTTTTATTACAAAAAAAAGAAGTTTACTGTTATGTGACTGCTGACATTATGTGTAGAAAATGGATAAATAAATATCAGTCGTACTTGTGAAAGAATATTAGACACGCAGTTGACGTGTATGCGACACGTGGCATGATTTTGTTTACTTTTGAACTTCGATAAAAAATCGACGTTTACGATACTTATGCACTCATTTTGAAGGTACTTTTCATTGAAAACTAGTCAATATTCATCTATTTTTTGTAATATGTTTTCCATTCTATAAAATGAGACCAAGAAAATAGAATGCAATATAATTACCCTACGAAAATACAGTGCCAAAGTCGCTGTTTTGTTACAAAAACATGGTCAAAGTTTTTTTTCCTATTTTGCACTGTATGCTGCAGGATTTTTTTTTATTTCTGCGCACACTGACCACATAGACCATTCTTTCTTATGTAGGGCCATACCAGCTTTCTCTCACCAGATTTGAGGGCACTAGAATTTAGGCGTACTAGTACTTCAAAAAACCATGGGTCGTAAGCAAGCTGTACTAGTACGCCCCGAAACCTCAAAAGGGTTTTTGGTACTCGAGTGATTATTTTATCATTAATAATGTGAAGTCTCGAGATATAGAGTCTCTTACTTGATTTAATGTGTACAGCATGCTGGCACAATATGTAAGTTTAATTTAGGTAACAAAAAAAAGTATACATAAGTATACAGAGATATATATAAAATATGAAATAAATCTTTTAAAAACTTGGAAATTTTTGTGTTTCCGGATTAATGGGAGAGGACTTAGTGCTTATGGATCTCACAGTGATTGTAAACAAAACCGGGTGACTGTTATTAGAAAGGTCAGGTGGGGGAGTCCGTTTTATAGCGTGTAGTTTTGTTCTTAATTTTGAAATGACTGAATTAGCGGAACACCGTTGAAGCGAAAGCCATAAAGGGGGCCCTACTGTACTTTAGAAATAAGAAATATTACATTTAATTTATAATAAGAAATAGTTGTGCACTTACTGTGACTTGGAGGAGTTGCTGTATTGGTGTGGAAGATATGGCAGGAGTGGCATATATTGTCAGTGGGCCTATATACCTCCAACAACTTTGGAGGAGTCGGGAGTCAGTTTCATGTTGCCTATTTTTCGTCACTTTATTGCTTAACCCTTTTAGGGTTGGTGCCATATAGTTATGGCTTACTGCGACAGGGTTGGTGCATTGTACTAGTCGTGTAAATTCTTGCAGCCTCAAATTAAACCCTTTCAGGGTCGAAAGGCCCTTCTCCAAGACTGTTCTCAGGGTCGACAAAATTTTCACAAAAAATATATATTTTTTTTCTTATGAAAATATAGGAGAAATCTTTTCCGGATCATAATGACACCAAAGTATGAAATTTATGGAAAACTTACGGTATATTTGCTCTGGCATAGTTAACAGTCTCGATGATCTTTACGCATCGGCGATTTTGCCCACTTTGTGCCACTATTTGGCGGCAATTCCAGTGTACTAGTCGACAAAAAATCATAACTATTTTGCTAGACTCAATTTTTTCTATCGAATGAGTACAAGAAACCCCATTTACCGATTTCAACTATCAATAATGTGATCAGATTTTTAGCTATTTTGCAATTTACTCATATTTCAAAAGATGCCAATTTCCAAGTAGGGTGCAGAATAAAGAAAGAAAGACATTCCTGGCACTAAAATAAAAACCATTTCCTCTGTTCATTAGTCACGTCCCCCACACCCCTATTACATTACTTTTTGCTTTCCAACTTTGATTTTTATTCTCACAAAAATAGAAGATTTACTGTATGCAGACAACTGCATTAGTGTAGAGAATGGTATAAATAAATCTGATACTAGTGAAAGAATATTAGACTCACCAGTTGATGTGTATTGGACGCATAGCATGATTTGTTTTATTTTGAAACTTTGGCAAAACATCGAAGATTTCTGCTATTTTGAGCTCAATTTCACGGTTCTTTTCATTGTAAAACCAATCAAAAATCATCACAATTCTGTAATTGGTACTTCCATTTATAAAATGAGACCCGGAACACTGGAATACATATAAATTACCATACGAAAATAACAGTGCATAGTCGCTGTTTAAACAAAAACACTGTCAAAGTTTGTTTTTTTCTCATTATGCACTGTGTCGATGCAGTGGACTTTTTTTTATACCGCACCACTGAACTCATAGACCCTTTATATGTCATATGTTAAGGCCTCGTCAGCTTTCACTAGATTTCTGAGGGCCCTAGGAATTTAGGCGTACTAGTACGTCAAAAACCCTGGTGCGTTAAGCCGTACTAGTACGTCGGGAAACCTTGAAAGGGTTAAGTGGGAAACAGCTGGTTACCACTAGTTTTGTGTGAGAAAGGGGTCTTAATGGTACAGTGGTGCACCATGTACAAAAAAATTGGGGACCAGTGTGCTTGTGGGAATCATTTTAGTACACTTATTCATCATGTTTAGTTGCTAAGATAATCCTCACTCCTCGGCTGATGGGGCTCTTTTTGTTCCAAGTGACAGTTCAAACACGATGGAAGTGTCAGTGAAGTTAAAATTTCATGGTTATGGGGTATTTTGATTGAAAAGCATGCCCAGGAAACCTAAAGGGAAGGATGTAAGAAGGGAAGGAAGGACAGGAAAGAGATGGAGGTAGGAGAAGAAAGTAAGAGATGAGAGAAGGGGAGGGAGTAAGGAGACAATTATTCCACGGGTGGGTGTGAACCCCGTGGTCAGAGGTTCAAAAACCCCGACCGTCGCTGTTAGCACTGGGCCACTAAACTTCAATAAGATTTGTCCCAAGTAGGTATATTTCTTACACCATAGGAAGGTTATCCCCCCCCAGATACCCCATAAGTTTTACAGGAAATCTCCAGCTTGCATGACCGTGACAAACTCTGATCAAGTCACCTCAAAAGTAGTCAAACATGACTCACGAAATCGTATTGACATGATTGCAAGCCATACCATGGGTTGGGGTTTGTACCCGCGGGTCAGAGGTAGTCTCAAAACTCCAGAACGTCGTAGTTAGCCACTAGGCAGCTAAGATTTTGAGAGTCTTGTTGACGGCTTTGAGGGGACTTGAGCTAGAGTTCGTACGGTTCATGCTAGTTGGAGATTCATCTGTAAAACTTGCATTTGTGAACACAGGTGGTGGTGCCTATCCCTTTGGACTGTCGCAAACCCTTATCCTGGAGGTGTTCATGGTGTCAGAAAATTTAAAAAAAAAATTATTTTTTCTATTGAAATGATGGAGAATCTTTTCCGATTGTAATACACCAAAAGACGAAATTTGATGGAAAATTGACGGTTTTCACTCTCGCGAAGTTAGCGACCACCGGCGATATTTACAAATCGGCGAATTTTGCCCACTTTGAGCCCTATTTTCAGCTAGTTCCATTGTTCCAGGTGACCAAACTCATAGTATTTCTTTAGACACTCATTTTTTTCTATGGGATTGAGTACAAGAAAACCTGCCCATTTATGATTTCAAACTTTAACAATAATTGTGGTCAGATTTTTGCATATTCGGCCAATTTCACAAAATTTTAAAAAATTTGACAATTCAAAATAGGGCCCAGAAAAGAATGGGACAATGCCAGACATTTGGCTCTAAAGCAACATTTTATTTTGTTCATCAGTCACATCTCCAGACCCCTTTGATATTACTCTTGCTTTCTATTTGATTTTTATTTACGAAATAGAAGGTTTACTGTTACGCAGACTATTGCAAAATATGTAATTATTGTGTAAATAATGTCAACTCATTCATAACGCATATTTGAAGGCTACTTGACCTCGGTAATTTGACATTAATTTGTTTATTTTTGAACATCTGCAAAAATCAAACATTTCCCCTACTTTGAGCTCATTTCAAGGTTCTTTTCATAGTAAAAACTAATCGAAATCCACCTCTATTTCTATATATGTTTCCATTTTATCAAATGTGACCAAATGAGAATTATTTTTTTTTTTTTATTATCACACTTGGCCAATTCCCACCAGGCCAGGGTGCACACGAAAAAGAAAAACTTTCACCATCATTAACTCCATCTCTGTCTTGCCAGAAGGTGCTTTACATTCAGTTTTTAAACTGCAACATTAAACACACCCTTCAGAGTGCCGGACACTGTACTTCAATCTCCAGGACTCAAGTCCGGCCTGCGGTTTCCTGAAAACCCTTCATTATGTGACTTTGCTCACACTCCAACTGCACGTAAAGTATTAAAAACAATTCGTCTCCATTCACTCCTATCAAACATGCTCACGCACGCTGCTGGTAGTCCAAGCCCTCGGCACACAAAACCTCCTTTACCCCTCCCTCAACCATTTCCTTGCCGACCCCTACCCCGCCCTTCCTTTCAACTACAGACTGATACACCTCTTGAAGTCCATTCTGTTTCGCTCCATTAGCTCTACATGTTACGAACACCTCAAACAAACCCTTCTCAGCCTCTGTGAACAACAGTTTGGTAATCCCGCACTCTTCCTAACTTCCAAAACTTACGATATTCTATGCATTTTATTCACACCAACATTGCCCGCAGGCGGACTTGAGTCCTGAGATGGGGAGTACAGTGCCTGCACTTTCTATGATGAGGGGTGTTTAATGTGTGCAGTTTTAAAAAAACTGTGTGTAAAGACACCCTTTGGCAAGACAGTGATGGAGAGAATGATGGTGAAGTTTTTCTTTTTCGGGCCACACTGCCTTGGTGGAATCTGCCGGTGTGATAAAAACAAAATCAACATATTTCACAATCAATGCCCTCATGTTTTCTCCCAAATTTTTTCACTAATACATCAGCCTTATTCCTGGCCTTGATTACTTTTAAGCAGGTGTATGTGGTGGAGGTGTTATTTATTATGTGTGGCTGGTGTGGTGGGTGGCTGGAAGGTGGGGGGGGGGATCTGGGCAGTGGGTCCTTGGCGTTTTGAGGTTCAGGAAGATAGGAGGGGGGCTGGGCAGTGGGGTGTGTAAGCTGGGAGATAGGGGTCTGTGGAAAGAAGGGTGAGGAGGGAGGCTAGGGGGGTGGTTTGTTGGTTGGGTGGTGTTAGGGATCCGCGGGATTGGGGTGGGGAGAGCACCAGGCTTGGGGGCTGGGAGGAGGGGTACAGGTGGCACTTGACACACTTGTTCCTATAATTCTCCATAGTTTTACACTACACTTGGGATTAAAAGGATTAACTCTTATCCACAAGTTCAGTTTACTATATTACTGCCTATTTATATTCTTTTTTTCCTCATTATAATACTTATACGATAGTTTGCACTTCACTGTCACCTCTGACAATAACTTTTTCGCTGGTGGTTTGACCATGAATATATTCCATATATTATGCACTATATTCATTATATTCCTTATGAAATGAGAAACAGTCCTTCGGTGCATAACATCTATAGGCCTAGTTCACTGTATAACTCTTTCCAGATTCATTCCTCTCCGACCACTCGTATATATTTTGGTTTACTGATCTTACTGTGTTCCTCACACTGGTCTAGACTGGATATTGTGGTATGGGGTATATGGTGTTTTTATGATTGAATGTGGTAGGCCTGAGTGGCTGCCTGGCAGCACTGCCAGACGTATGGCTACACGCACCACTGCAGGGTACGTGGCACTGCCCTCATGCCACCACATGTTTAACCTCTTGAGGTGTCTCCTAGTGTCGAAAAATTTTTGAAAAAAAAAAAAAAAAGAAGAATTTCTTATGAAATGATGGAGAATCTTTTCCCGATGGTAATGACACCAAATGAACGAAATTTGATGAAAAACTGACAGAATTACGCTCTCGCGAAATTAGCGACCTCGGCGATATTTATGAATCGGCGATTTCACCCACTTTGAGCCATATTTTCTGGATAATTCCATTGTTCAGTCAACCAAACTCATTGCTATTTCTTTAGAACTTCAATTTTTTTCTATTGATTGAAGTACAGAAACTGCCCATTTACCAATTTCAATACCCAGTAACCTGGTCAAGAATATTTTGCCAATTTGGCCAATTTCACAGAAAAAATTAAAAAATATGACGTTTCAAAATAGGGTCCAGAATGAGCAATGCAGACATCCTGGCTCTAAAATAACATTTTTCTATTGTTCATCAGTCACGTCTCAGGCCCCTCTTGAGATTACTCTTGCTTTTCTATTTTGATTTTTATTTCAAACAAAACTAGAAGATTTACTGTTTTTTTATGCAGACTACTGCATATTGTAATATATTGTATTAAAACATGCAGCAGGCCACTGTTGGCCTGCTGCTGTGTTCCTACTTTCTTATGTAATTTTCACTTTGTATAAATGTGCATTTAGTGTACATGTGAGAGGAGATAGAGATAATTAGACAGACAGGAAATTTAAAACAGTGATATAGACAGAAATATAAACAGTGATAATTGACAGAAATATAAACAGTGATATAGACAGAAATATAAAAACAGTGTTATAGAAAGAATATAAACAGTGATATAGACAGAAATATAAACAGTGATATTGACAGAAATATAAACAGTGATATAGACAGAATATAAAACAGAGATATAGACAGACATATTTTAGCAAGATATATAGAAGAGATTATAGACAGATGATACAGACAGAAAAGGAGATATAGACAGAGAGAGATATAGACCAGAGATAGAGAGCGAGCCAAAGCCAGCAAGTCAGCCAGGCTGGCCGGCCAGCCTGCGAGTACATATATAAGAATATAAGAAACAAGGTAAACTCTGCAGCAAGCCTCTGGCCTATGCAAGGGCAGGTCCCTGCCACCCCCTGGCTTAGACCAAGTAGTCAGTCACATCCATGAAAGGAAGGAGCATGGCATCAGATGTAGTTGCATAAGCTAGTCAGGTCCAACTCACACCCACCCACACCACTCATGTATTTATCTAAAACCTTTTTTTACTTTCTCTTAACCTTAAATGTCCCATAGCAGCATCTACGTACAAATGCGTAGTGCTCCAAAAGTAGATTGTTTTTTCTTACATATTTTTCAATTATAACAAAAAAAAAAAAAAGTCAAAATTTTTTTTTTTCTGCACTTTTTAAACTGTAAAAAATAGAAAAGATCTACTTTTTTTACATTCTAATGTTGAACTAAACAGATCTACATTTGGACAGTTTAAGGGTTAAACCCTTTAGGTTTCGGCCGTAACTAGTACGGCTTCTACACACCAGGGTTTTTGGCGTGACTAATACGCCTAAAATTCTAGCGCCCTCAAATCTAATGAGAGAAAGCTGGTAGTGGCCTACATATGAAAGAATGGGTCTATGTGGGTAGTGTGCGCAGTATAAAAAAAATCCTGCAGGCACAGTGCGTAATGAGAAAAAAACAACTTTGACCATGTTTTTGGACATAAAACAGTACTTTGCCACTGTATTTTTGTATGTATTTATTGTTGTATTTCTAAGTTTCTTGGTCTCATTTTATAGAATGGAAGACATATTACAGAAATTGAGATGATTTGTGACTGTTTTACAATGAAAAGTACTTGAAATTGAGTCAAATTAGCAGAAATGTTCGATTTTTACATAGTTTCAAAAGTAAACAAATCCATGCAAGCATCCAGTACACATCAACTGGGAGTATATGTTCTTTCACAAGATGCGCTGATATTAATTTATACCATTTATACAATTATGACAGTTGTTGCATACAGTAAATCTTCTATTTTTTGTAAGATTAAAAATCAATGTGGAAAGCCAAATAAATTTAAGAGGGCCTGGGGATGTGACTAACGAACAGAGAACTTGTTATTTTAGTGCAGGAATATTGGTCTTGTGTATACCTGGACCCTATTTGGAAATTGGCATCCCCCCCTATTGATTTGTGTGAAATTGGGAAAAATTGCTTAAATTCTGACCAGCTTTTATTGATAGTTGAAATCTGTAATTGGGTTGTTCCTGTACTCATTTCGATAGAGAAAATGAGTTCTGGGCAAAATGGTTAGATTTTTGTCGAATATGTACATTGGAATGCCGAAATTAGGGCTCAAAGTGGGCCCAAAATCGCCGATGTGTAATCATCGTTGAGACTGCTAACTTCACGAGAGCATTAATTCGTAGGTTTCCATCAAATTCATACTTTTGGTGTCTTATGATGGGGAAAAGAATCTCTTCTTTTTCATAAGAAAAATTATTATTTATTTATTTTTTTTTTTTGAAATTTTGGCGGCCCTGAGAAACAGTCTCTGAGAGGGCCTGGCGACCCCCAAAGGGTTAAATTGGATATGTATGGCTCAGTTCAACCAGCATTAAGTATGTTTGGTCTATGTTGAGAGTGGTTTGTTGGTCATCATCCAAAATATATGTGGACCCCTCTTGGTTTTTTGTGTTTAATCCGTTCAAAGCAATCGGTTGAAAAAAGTAACCATTGTCCCTATAAGAAATCAACGTAAATTTATTAATCCTTTCCAAGTCACCCGGGGGATAGTATAACAAAAAATCAATTTTTTTTTTTACCCTAATGATAAATTTGCTTGCACAAAAGAATGAACATTGGAGCATGACAACTTACTTTATTGAAGGCTGTTGTTGATGGATGGAAGAAGGGAGGGAGAGGAAAGAGTGGCTATTGTTTGGATGGTAAGGGAATCCCCCTCCTTAACCCTTTCAGGGTCCCCATGCTCTCTCCCAGACTTGTTCTCAGGGTTGCAAATTAAAAAAAAATATTTTTTTTCTTATGAAAAGATAGAGTTTCTTTTCCCAATCATAATGACACCAAAAGTATGAAATTTGATGGAAAACTTACGGAATTATGCTCATCTCGATGTTTAGCGTGTCTCGACGATGTTTAGCTTTGGCGATTTTGCCAACTTTGAGCCTATTTTTGGCATATTCCCTGTGACTAATTGACAAAAATCATAACTAATTTCACTAGAACTCTATCCGAAGTGAGTACAAAGAAACCACCCGTTTACCGATTTCAAACTATTCCAATAAGTGGTCAAAATTTAGTACATTTTCCCGATTTCACACAAATTTCAAAGATGGCCAATTTCTAAATAGGGTCCAGAATAAACAAAGACAGAATTCCTGCACTAAAATAGCAAGTTCTCTGTTCATTAGTCCACATCCCCAGGCCCTCTTATATTTATTTGGCTTTCCATTTGAATTTTTATTCTTACAAAAAAATAGGAAGATTTACTGTTATGCAGACTAATCTGACATTTGTGTAGAAATGGTTTAAATAATTATCAGCGCACTTGTGTAAGAATAGTTGACTCACCAGTTGACGTATATTGGACGCTTAGATGTTTTGTTTACTTTTGAACTTTGGTAAAAATCGAACTTTCTGCTACTTGAGCTCAATTTAAGGTACTTTTCATTGTAAAAACCAGTCAAAATCATCTCAATTTCTGTAATTTGTCTTCCATATATAAAAGGTGACCAGGAAATACTAGAATACAAGAATAAATAACATACGAAAAAATAGTGCAAAGTGCTGTGTGAATCCAAAAACACGGGTCAAAGTTTTTTTTTCTTATTATATACGCATGTGTGCTGCAGGATTTTTTTTATACTGCGCACGCTGACACATAGACCCATTCTTTCATATGGAGGCCTACCAGCTTTCTCTTCACTTGATTTCAGGGCGCTAGAATTTAGGCGTACTAGTACTCAAAAACACCTGGTGCGTATGCCGTACTAAGTACGGCTGAAACCTGAAAGGGTTAAGGGACTCAGGAACCAAGTGCTTATCAGAGGTCACTTCCATAGCTTAAATTTAGATTTCCATGTAGAAAGCATGACAAATATTAGCTCTAATTACAATGGTATAAATGAAACAATTTAACATCCCATTTACTTTATTGAAAGACTTTAGTTGGTGTATGGCAGATGGGGCAGAGGGCAGAGAGGGAGGCGATTTTATTGTTGGAGATATTGACTCTAACATAAACTCTATGGCTTAATTATCTATCACAATTCAATAATATGACATAATAAACAATATTGTATAAACATTAAAACATGACATGTACTCTAGTAAGAATAAATAAGTCATGTCAAAGTAAAAGGACACAAGTGCAACTAATGTGAATTTATTGGTGGCAACGTTTCGCTCTCCAGGGCTTTATCAGCCTTACAAACAATTACTGACACAGAGGGTATGAAGGCTACAGGTGGGTGAATACTAGTGAGGTACCATTTCGATGTTCAATAGTGGTAGCTAGTTGTAGTTAGTTGTTAGTGGTTTGTGACAAAAGTATTACATACCCTATACTATACTACCACTAGTGAACATCGAAATGGTACTATCACTAGTATTCACCTCGCTCTGAGCCTTTATATAACCTCTGTGTCCATGTATGTTTGTAATGGCTTGATATTATAAAGCTCCTGCGAGAGCGATAAAAGTTGCACAATAAATGGTCACATTAGTTGAAATTGTGTCCTTTTACTTTACATATTGTCAGGTAATTCTACCAACTTTATTATAAAATAAGTCATGTATGTCATAGAGGTGTTTTGTTTGTTGTTGGGTGTATAAGGGCCACTGAGAGCATAAGCGTACATAATGGTGGTGAGGCTGCAGCTGAGGCGTGCTGTTTCTGTACGCCCTATATACTCCAACCAAACATTGGAGGTGTTAGTACAATTGTGAGTCATGAAGAATGCACCCTCTACCACCATCCCCCAAACAAACCACTACACCTCTACACCATCACTATCCTTTACCACCAACACTACCACCCTCTACCACCAACTCTTCTCCCTCTAGCCACCAATCACCTACCACCATCACAACCACTCTCTACCTCAATTCACAATCATACCACCCTCTACCACCACCATTTCGTTATTTTTATACAAACTGTTTCTTATGTATATCGTTGTTTCTCCAATTCTTTGCCAAAGGGCTGGCATAGTAGCTTTCTTTGGGCCATGGTGGCTTATTCAACAGTCACACACAATAAAAAGTGCCAAAACAATGGGATTATTATGGAAATGTTTGTAGACTGGCAGGATATGTTCACTCAGAGAAAACCTCGACACTGCCTGGGAATCGTGTGGGAGGCGACTTTGTGTGCATGCTGGGCACTGGGTAGGTTCACACCATTGTTGAAACTGGAGATTTCAATGAAAACGGAACCAAAAATATTGATGGAATAGGGTCGAGAAAAGTAGATATCGGCTTATAACAGAGATGATGAAACGGGAGGGTCCACTTTATATATTTTTAGCAGCTGTTGTTTACATTGTCTACTTAATATAGGTGGGTTTCTGTGCAGGATGTGACAGAAGGTAGTGTCGTGTGTGAATAGATAATGGTTTAAGGAGTTGAGATGCATTGGGGAGATCCTTGATTGTAGATGAGAAAGAGGAGCTGGGCCTAGGACACTACTCTGGGGTTACTCACAGCTACGCTCGGATAGTGGAGTTGACTCCGTTTTTCTGTGTACATACTGGTGTCTACGTTCAGATAAGATTTTAGGTAGTCTGATGCGTAATGATTTAGTTTTAGGTGCAGGAGATTGTCGTACGCTGTAATCAAATGCTTTATGTAGGTTAATAAAGAGCCCCCAGAGGATATTCATTTTATCGAGGGCTGTATATATTTATTTATTTATTAATTTGTACATGATAACATAGAAGTACAAGGAAATAGAGTGGTTAAGTGTAACATACAAAGAACCTTGTATGCAGAGCATTTTACGGCAGGCTTAAAATTAACTTAAGATTAACTGAGGCAATGATATATTCAGTGGTAAACATGTTGTAACAGTGTAACAAATTAAGCAACTAATGAGTATTCAAAGACAGGTCATATGGTCATTTATGTGTTGCTGTGCATTCAGGGAGAATGAGTATTTCTGTTAGGGAATATAATTAAAAATAACGAAGTTTGATTGGGTCTAGGTGTAAAATTTATGAGATACAATTATTCAGTATATATTTGGTTGTGGGTAAGTAATGTGATTTATTTTTTAAAGAAGTGCGGCCTAGCAAGTTTAAAGACAGTGTTTCTTTTATATTCACAGGTAATAATTCCAGGATTTTTGGGCTTTTATGTGCATTGAGTTTCTGCACAGTGGGAGATGGACACGAGGGAATATCAAAGAGTGACTTCTGTGTCTGTGTTATGGTCATGTGTTCTGTTGAGGTTGGTAAGGTGACGTTTAAGGGGAGGGTTTATTACGAGTTAAGTGTTCTATGTATTTTGTAGGGAAATTATAAGTTGATGTTTTGGTAATGGTGAGTAGGTTTAGTGTTTTGTATATTGGTGAGTGTGCTTGCTTGTAGGGGGAATTTTCTTTCTGACTGCACGCCTTTTGTTGGATTAATTAATGGTCTGAGATGGTTTGTTGTTGTTGTGCCCACTGCACAAAATTTAATAGGTGAGATAGGGGTAAATAAGTCGAGTGATATAGGCGCCAGGAGGCTGGACTGTTTATGGAACATCAGTACATATCTTCGATAGTATGCCTACGGTCTTGATAATTTTTTGGAAATTTGTTGTATATGTGTTTGAAATTTGAGTCTATTATCAAGGTGGATTCCTTAGAATTTTCCCTCTGTGAGCTTTGTTGATACCGGTGGATCCGTTTATTCTTTATGTTAAAAGGGACATCCCGTAGCTATGTACCAATGAATGAAGTAGGTTGTGTCAATGTTGGAATAAGTTGTTAGTCCTCATTAGGTAGGTATTTTCTGTAATTTGGTTTCAGTGTTGGCTAGCATGACTGGGCTAGGGTGAGAGAAGACGTATGTAGTGTCATCAGCAAATAGTGTGGGTTGAGTAGATTGCGATGCATTTGGTTAGGTTCATTTATGTAAACGAGAAAGAGAAGAGGGCCAAAGGACAATTTTTTTGGTCTAACCCAAAATGCAGGGGTTAAAGATGTTGTTGGATGAAGGTAGGAGTAAAGTCGTTTGATTTGCATTATTTTTTCGAATATTTTAGCAAGTTAGGTTGGCCTAAAAGCAAAGGCCCATACTGAAATAATATTTTCCCGTAAGAATTAATGTAAATCCAATTAATTCATTTCAGACACTAAACAATATTAATCAAAAAGTACAATTTTTGAAAGATTAATATATTTTTTAAAGACAGAAAAACAATGAGATCTATATAAAATGACAAATTAGGAAATTGATTAAATGAACATTTAAATCATTTTACCTTTATTGAAGAGTTTGTTGGTCATATGCCAAAACTGCAGGAGCGGAGAGGGAGGCCGTGGTTATAGTTTGGAGCCAGGACCAAAATGCTTGAAATATGATGCTGTTATCAACTCTTGGACTTCTTTAATCTATCACAATTTCATTCTAATATGACATAATTAATCAATATTAATATCATTATAACATTGATATATACTCTAGAATGAATAATATATGTCATACGTATGGGAGGACGGTGGTGTTGTTGGGTTTATAAGGGCCCTGATGCATAAGCCTTTACATGTAGTGGTGGTGGTGGTGCTCTGGCTACACAATCATTCATATGAAGCAAGGTACGTACAGTAGGGCCCCACACTTATATGGCAGGTTTAGGTTCCAGGCTACCGCCATAAGCGGAAATCGCCGGTTTTAAGTGGATCACCCTTTTTTTCCCCCTTATAATGCATACAAATACTAGATACAAGTTTACGCTAACATATATTAAGTTAGCAATAGAACTAGGCATCAAAAAACAAGAAAAACTTACAATACACACACATTGTGCACTCATGTAACCTTATATATTTATAGTCTTAATCTAGGGTGAGACAAGTTGTATTTATTGTTAAGAAATCATGTGTGGTTTGTATGCGTAGTCAGCCGGGCTACCATTCCTGGCCACCCCACCCTACACATAATATTCTTTTTTATTAACATTTAACCCTTTTAGGGTCCGTCCCGTAGATATAGCTTTACGTTCAGGGTCCAAACCGTAGATATACTGTCTTGAAGCTCAGCTCACTCTGATAAACTGTGTGTGGTAAATTTGGCCTAGATTATGAACGAGAATACTCTAGGTGGTATGTGTGCACCACATAATAAGATCCTGCTGCACACTGTGTATATGAGAGAAAAAACTGGAAATCATGATTTTTCGAATAAAACAGCGACTTTGCAGTGTTTTTTCGTTTGTTTTTTATAGTAGTATTTGTGATTTCTTGGTTAATTTGATAGAATGGAAGACAATATTACAGAAAAATAGAGATGATTTTGATTGGTTTTAGCACTGGAAAATGGCTTGTAAACTGAGCTCAAAATGTAATTTTTTGCCCGATATCAAGAGTAGAACTAAAACGAACCTATAAAGTATAATTTACACGCCTGCTGGGTGGGTCTAATTGCATTCACAAATATGGTGATGATATTTATACAATTACTACAGTATGCATAACAGTAATTCTTCGATTTTTTGGTGTGTATAAAAAATCAAATTGTATTTATTTGTAAAGCTTCAAAATGTAACTATGACTGATGGAAATGTTAGTTAGTTCACAGGAATACCTACATTGTTTATTCTGGACCCTATTTTGAATTTCGAGGAATATTTTGAAACTTTGTGTTAAATTGGCCAATTAACATTTCGATAACTTTAATTTGTAGTTGTAATCAGTTGACTTGGTGATTTCTTGTGCTCAAATCAATAGAAATAGAAGTTAATACTAGTGAATTATGCTAAGAATTTTGTTTGACTGAATAATGTAATTGGTCTTAAAATGGGTCGAAGTCGGGACACAAAATCGCTGAGTCATTAAATATCGCTGGACACTTTCAAAAATTGGTTAAGCCTTAAGTGCTTTAATTCGTCAGTTTTCCATCCAAATTTCGTTCTCTTTTTGTTTTATTACATTCACAAAAAAGATTTCTCTACCATTTCGTAAGAAAAATTAACAATTTTTTTTTTTTTTAAATTCTTGGACACTAGGGCACCACTTCAGATTTGGGGCCTTGGGAACCTCAAGGGGGTTGTTTAGCTTACAGAGTGATTAAAAGGGCATATACTGTTGACTCAGTACTAACTTAAAATATTGTAGTCTTAATTTGTAGGGTCAGGAGTGAGTAAACGATATAACAAGAATAAATGAGGAGAGAGAAGAGAATGGTTACATGGAGAGAGGACAGGTGCCTGAGTTCTGTAAACAAACCTGGCGAAACGTAAGTTTTGCAAACAAACGAAGTGTAAACGTTTCTGGTTTGTGTACAAGGTTACATTGTTGTTACTGTAGTCTCTACATTGATATGGTTTGAAGAAAATAATGAAAAAACTTCCCATTCTCGTGTAACACCATTTTTAGAGAAATGACAACTCTCTATGAGTGACGGCAATGGAAATAAGTCACTCTTACTTTTTTTGGGTTATCCATATGGTTCTCTACACATATGCTGCTATGTATGGTAATCTGTGAACTGTATTGTGTATACCTGAATAACTTACATACATATGAAGGAATATTTTTCTGTATTTACCCCCAATAACACATTTTCATTTATGTTAGACTAGAGGAAAATGTTATTCTTGCTGCACTTTGTACAAGTTATCGGGCTACGACATCTTCATATTTGTTTGTTTATTCTGTTGGTTGGGGTGTATTATCATCTTTTTATGTTATGTATCGTGTTTTTTTATATAATTTTAGAATAAATCTCATGGATGATTAATGAAAATTTGTATTATTAACCGTAATATACAGCATTTTAATGAGACTCGGTGATTTATTATTATCATTATTTCTACTATGGCTTCACTTGTGCAAGTCGGTCTGCTTACCACTTATAATTATTTATGTTTTATTTTATTCTACTGTGGGGTGTATTATCTTCTTTATATGTTATGCATTGTGGTTTTTTATATAATTTTGAAAAAATATTATAGATGATTAATGAAAATGTGTAGATGTAATGAAATATACGACAAGTAATTCCCTTTGAGGGTCGACAGCCCTCTCCGAAATTTGTTCTCTGGGTCGGCCAAATTTAAAAAAAAAAATGATATTTACTTATTGAAAAGCTAGAGATTTCTTTCTCTCGATCATAATGACTCAAAAGTATGAAATTGTGAGATAACTTACGGAATTATGATCTCGCGAAGTTAGTGGTCCGACGATGTTTACGCATCGGCGATTTTTGCCCATTGTGAGCCCTATTTTCGGCTCAATTCCAATGTACTAGTCGACAAAAATCATAAACTATTTTCACTAGAACTCCATTTTTTTTCTATTGAATGAGTACAAGAAACCACCTATTTACATTTCAACTATCAATAATGTGGTCTGAATTTAGCAATTTTGACAATCTTCACACAAATTTCAAAGATGCCCAAATTCTGGTATAGGTCCAGAATAAACAAGAAAGGACATTCCTGGCCAAATAACAAGTTCTTGTTCGTTGTCACATCCCCTGGCCCCTCTTTTATTTCTTGGGCTTTCCACTTCGAATTTTTTATTACAAAAAAAAGAAGTTTACTGTTATGTGACTGCTGACATTATGTGTAGAAAATGGATAAATAAATATCAGTCGTACTTGTGAAAGAATATTAGACACGCAGTTGACGTGTATGCGACACGTGGCATGATTTTGTTTACTTTTGAACTTCGATAAAAAATCGACGTTTACGATACTTATGCACTCATTTTGAAGGTACTTTTCATTGAAAACTAGTCAATATTCATCTATTTTTTGTAATATGTTTTCCATTCTATAAAATGAGACCAAGAAAATAGAATGCAATATAATTACCCTACGAAAATACAGTGCCAAAGTCGCTGTTTTGTTACAAAAACATGGTCAAAGTTTTTTTTCCTATTTTGCACTGTATGCTGCAGGATTTTTTTTTATTTCTGCGCACACTGACCACATAGACCATTCTTTCTTATGTAGGGCCATACCAGCTTTCTCTCACCAGATTTGAGGGCACTAGAATTTAGGCGTACTAGTACTTCAAAAAACCATGGGTCGTAAGCAAGCTGTACTAGTACGCCCCGAAACCTCAAAAGGGTTTTTGGTACTCGAGTGATTATTTTATCATTAATAATGTGAAGTCTCGAGATATAGAGTCTCTTACTTGATTTAATGTGTACAGCATGCTGGCACAATATGTAAGTTTAATTTAGGTAACAAAAAAAAGTATACATAAGTATACAGAGATATATATAAAATATGAAATAAATCTTTTAAAAACTTGGAAATTTTTGTGTTTCCGGATTAATGGGAGAGGACTTAGTGCTTATGGATCTCACAGTGATTGTAAACAAAACCGGGTGACTGTTATTAGAAAGGTCAGGTGGGGGAGTCCGTTTTATAGCGTGTAGTTTTGTTCTTAATTTTGAAATGACTGAATTAGCGGAACACCGTTGAAGCGAAAGCCATAAAGGGGGCCCTACTGTACTTTAGAAATAAGAAATATTACATTTAATTTATAATAAGAAATAGTTGTGCACTTACTGTGACTTGGAGGAGTTGCTGTATTGGTGTGGAAGATATGGCAGGAGTGGCATATATTGTCAGTGGGCCTATATACCTCCAACAACTTTGGAGGAGTCGGGAGTCAGTTTCATGTTGCCTATTTTTCGTCACTTTATTGCTTAACCCTTTTAGGGTTGGTGCCATATAGTTATGGCTTACTGCGACAGGGTTGGTGCATTGTACTAGTCGTGTAAATTCTTGCAGCCTCAAATTAAACCCTTTCAGGGTCGAAAGGCCCTTCTCCAAGACTGTTCTCAGGGTCGACAAAATTTTCACAAAAAATATATATTTTTTTTCTTATGAAAATATAGGAGAAATCTTTTCCGGATCATAATGACACCAAAGTATGAAATTTATGGAAAACTTACGGTATATTTGCTCTGGCATAGTTAACAGTCTCGATGATCTTTACGCATCGGCGATTTTGCCCACTTTGTGCCACTATTTGGCGGCAATTCCAGTGTACTAGTCGACAAAAAATCATAACTATTTTGCTAGACTCAATTTTTTCTATCGAATGAGTACAAGAAACCCCATTTACCGATTTCAACTATCAATAATGTGATCAGATTTTTAGCTATTTTGCAATTTACTCATATTTCAAAAGATGCCAATTTCCAAGTAGGGTGCAGAATAAAGAAAGAAAGACATTCCTGGCACTAAAATAAAAACCATTTCCTCTGTTCATTAGTCACGTCCCCCACACCCCTATTACATTACTTTTTGCTTTCCAACTTTGATTTTTATTCTCACAAAAATAGAAGATTTACTGTATGCAGACAACTGCATTAGTGTAGAGAATGGTATAAATAAATCTGATACTAGTGAAAGAATATTAGACTCACCAGTTGATGTGTATTGGACGCATAGCATGATTTGTTTTATTTTGAAACTTTGGCAAAACATCGAAGATTTCTGCTATTTTGAGCTCAATTTCACGGTTCTTTTCATTGTAAAACCAATCAAAAATCATCACAATTCTGTAATTGGTACTTCCATTTATAAAATGAGACCCGGAACACTGGAATACATATAAATTACCATACGAAAATAACAGTGCATAGTCGCTGTTTAAACAAAAACACTGTCAAAGTTTGTTTTTTTCTCATTATGCACTGTGTCGATGCAGTGGACTTTTTTTTATACCGCACCACTGAACTCATAGACCCTTTATATGTCATATGTTAAGGCCTCGTCAGCTTTCACTAGATTTCTGAGGGCCCTAGGAATTTAGGCGTACTAGTACGTCAAAAACCCTGGTGCGTTAAGCCGTACTAGTACGTCGGGAAACCTTGAAAGGGTTAAGTGGGAAACAGCTGGTTACCACTAGTTTTGTGTGAGAAAGGGGTCTTAATGGTACAGTGGTGCACCATGTACAAAAAAATTGGGGACCAGTGTGCTTGTGGGAATCATTTTAGTACACTTATTCATCATGTTTAGTTGCTAAGATAATCCTCACTCCTCGGCTGATGGGGCTCTTTTTGTTCCAAGTGACAGTTCAAACACGATGGAAGTGTCAGTGAAGTTAAAATTTCATGGTTATGGGGTATTTTGATTGAAAAGCATGCCCAGGAAACCTAAAGGGAAGGATGTAAGAAGGGAAGGAAGGACAGGAAAGAGATGGAGGTAGGAGAAGAAAGTAAGAGATGAGAGAAGGGGAGGGAGTAAGGAGACAATTATTCCACGGGTGGGTGTGAACCCCGTGGTCAGAGGTTCAAAAACCCCGACCGTCGCTGTTAGCACTGGGCCACTAAACTTCAATAAGATTTGTCCCAAGTAGGTATATTTCTTACACCATAGGAAGGTTATCCCCCCCCAGATACCCCATAAGTTTTACAGGAAATCTCCAGCTTGCATGACCGTGACAAACTCTGATCAAGTCACCTCAAAAGTAGTCAAACATGACTCACGAAATCGTATTGACATGATTGCAAGCCATACCATGGGTTGGGGTTTGTACCCGCGGGTCAGAGGTAGTCTCAAAACTCCAGAACGTCGTAGTTAGCCACTAGGCAGCTAAGATTTTGAGAGTCTTGTTGACGGCTTTGAGGGGACTTGAGCTAGAGTTCGTACGGTTCATGCTAGTTGGAGATTCATCTGTAAAACTTGCATTTGTGAACACAGGTGGTGGTGCCTATCCCTTTGGACTGTCGCAAACCCTTATCCTGGAGGTGTTCATGGTGTCAGAAAATTTAAAAAAAAAATTATTTTTTCTATTGAAATGATGGAGAATCTTTTCCGATTGTAATACACCAAAAGACGAAATTTGATGGAAAATTGACGGTTTTCACTCTCGCGAAGTTAGCGACCACCGGCGATATTTACAAATCGGCGAATTTTGCCCACTTTGAGCCCTATTTTCAGCTAGTTCCATTGTTCCAGGTGACCAAACTCATAGTATTTCTTTAGACACTCATTTTTTTCTATGGGATTGAGTACAAGAAAACCTGCCCATTTATGATTTCAAACTTTAACAATAATTGTGGTCAGATTTTTGCATATTCGGCCAATTTCACAAAATTTTAAAAAATTTGACAATTCAAAATAGGGCCCAGAAAAGAATGGGACAATGCCAGACATTTGGCTCTAAAGCAACATTTTATTTTGTTCATCAGTCACATCTCCAGACCCCTTTGATATTACTCTTGCTTTCTATTTGATTTTTATTTACGAAATAGAAGGTTTACTGTTACGCAGACTATTGCAAAATATGTAATTATTGTGTAAATAATGTCAACTCATTCATAACGCATATTTGAAGGCTACTTGACCTCGGTAATTTGACATTAATTTGTTTATTTTTGAACATCTGCAAAAATCAAACATTTCCCCTACTTTGAGCTCATTTCAAGGTTCTTTTCATAGTAAAAACTAATCGAAATCCACCTCTATTTCTATATATGTTTCCATTTTATCAAATGTGACCAAATGAGAATTATTTTTTTTTTTTTATTATCACACTTGGCCAATTCCCACCAGGCCAGGGTGCACACGAAAAAGAAAAACTTTCACCATCATTAACTCCATCTCTGTCTTGCCAGAAGGTGCTTTACATTCAGTTTTTAAACTGCAACATTAAACACACCCTTCAGAGTGCCGGACACTGTACTTCAATCTCCAGGACTCAAGTCCGGCCTGCGGTTTCCTGAAAACCCTTCATTATGTGACTTTGCTCACACTCCAACTGCACGTAAAGTATTAAAAACAATTCGTCTCCATTCACTCCTATCAAACATGCTCACGCACGCTGCTGGTAGTCCAAGCCCTCGGCACACAAAACCTCCTTTACCCCTCCCTCAACCATTTCCTTGCCGACCCCTACCCCGCCCTTCCTTTCAACTACAGACTGATACACCTCTTGAAGTCCATTCTGTTTCGCTCCATTAGCTCTACATGTTACGAACACCTCAAACAAACCCTTCTCAGCCTCTGTGAACAACAGTTTGGTAATCCCGCACTCTTCCTAACTTCCAAAACTTACGATATTCTATGCATTTTATTCACACCAATATTTGGGAAAAATTGGCATCTTTTGAAATTTGTGTGAAATTGGCAAAATTGCTAAATTCTGATCACTGTATTGGATAGTTGAAATCAGTAAATGGGTGGTTTCTTGTACTCATTCGATAGTAAAAATGGAGTTCTAGCGAAATAGTTATGATTTTTGTCGACTAGTACACTGGAATTGGCCGGAAATAGTGCTCAAAGTGGGTAAAATCGCTGATGCGCAAACATTGTGGAGACTGCTAACTTCGGGAGAGCATAATTCCATAAGTTTTCCATCAAATTTCATACTTTTGGTGTCATTATGATCAGGAAAAGATTCTCTATCTTTTCATAAGAATTTTTTTTTTTTTTTTGAAATTTGGGGGACCCTGAGAACACGTCTGGGATAGGGCCTGTGGACCCTGAAAGGGTTAAAGGAGGGGTTTGGGATATTTGCTGTTTGGATTGACATCTAAACTGTCGTTTACGTGCGCCTCTGGTAAGACAGCAACAGTGTTTAATATGGTAAAAGCGTTTCTTTTTCGGGTAACCTTGTCTCAGTGGGAGATGGCCAGCATTAAAAAAAAATTAGAAGGTTACAAGCCTTTTGCTCCCGACATTTTAGCTGTCCTTACAGCGCATATGACTTACAGAGGAAAGATTCTTCTCCACTTTCCCATGGAGAAAAATTTCTTATACATATAGTCAATTCAGGGGCTAATAAACCCTTCTCCCATATGAATTACTGAATTTAAAAGGAAAAGCTTTCATTTTTTTTCTTTTAGGTCACTGGCCTCGGTGGGATACGACTAGTATTTAAAAAAAAAAAAAAAAATAGTCAATTCACTGTAATCCTTCTTGCCACTTTTTAAAAAGCCTATATTCCAGGACTATAAGTCTAACCAGGACATGAGAAAATAAGGAGTTTCAATGAGAGCATGAATCATAATACATAAAAACATACATCAGTGGAGTATATGAGGAAATCAGCAGTGAGTGCATGATCCATGATGTGCATGTCTGCTTGATCAGCACTCGGGAACAGTCTAGATTCTCGCTCTTCATCCTCCCCAGTCTCTCCCTCTAACTGTAATAACAATCACTCAATATAATATTTGTATTATCAACTTACTCATCAATCTCACTTAATAATTGTAACAACAAACACAATATAATATTTGTACTTACAAATACATATACCCGTCAATCTCATTTGATAATCTGTCTATTAATCTTAGAAAATAATATTTTAAAAACATGATATCATGCAAAATTTTCCAATATTTTATGTATACAATGGTGAATTTGCTTCATTGCTTCACCAAGAGTTTAGTAAGCATATTAGTGTGAAAAAAAAATCAACAAGTCAATGAACACTTACTAAAACTGATGCTAACTTAACATAGAAGTAATTATTGGTGAATGAAAGTACAGCCCAAATATACATTAATAATATTACAACAAGTGAACAATACTTATCATAATAACTTGTTCATTACACGGTAATATTACAACAAGCGAACAATACTTACTAAATGAAACTGTATCTTGCCCTCATACAAGACAGAAGCATAGTCTGCATTCACATGCACTGACGTGATGGTTCCTAAATATTCTCGATCCCTGAGCAGCATTGCTGACTCTTCTCCGAGCGTGTAGATCCAAGCACGGTTGTTCATTCCCACCACCAGATGAAATGGACCAACACCCAAAAAACTTGGCTCAACGTCCACACTTACAGTCAATGGATGTTCCTGCACAAGGAACAGGTTGTGAAATTTGATTAGTGTTTTCACCTAGGAGACTACTCAGTGCTCTTGGCAATAAAAAAATATATAAAACACACATAAAAACACCCAAGGTAAAACCAAGTAATAAAAATAAGACCACTAACTCCAGAAGAAACAATTCAACAGAGAAAGTAATTTACAGTTCTGAAAACACTGCTCGACTGAATACACTTTTTTATGCAAATTGGTTTAAGTTCAATTTCAACCTCAAAATTATTATCAAAAAATATTCAAAACATGTTTAACTTCTAAGAATATTATAAGAAAGGTAATACTAGAAATGTGACTTACCTTTTCCACAATGTTAGTTACTGTCACTTCTAGTAATGATGTGAGGTAAGCCACTCTAGAACCATGAGCTCCTCCTAGCACTGGCAACTTAGTCAGATAAACATGAATGTTTCCTGCAAAATTAACATTGCTTAAATAGTTAAATACAGTGGACCCCCGCATAACGATTACCTCCGAATGCGACCAATTATGTAAGTGTATTTATGTAAGTGCGTTTGTACGTGTATGTTTGGGGGTCTGAAATGGACTAATCTACTTCACAATTTTTCTTATGGGAACAAATTCGGTCAGTACTGGCACCAGAACATACTTCTGGAGTGAAAAAATATCGTTAACCGGGGGTCCACTGTATATGGTTTTTCTAAACTAAATCCTCATAAATAAAGGCACCAAGTACATATTATATATCAATGAGATCTATGTTAAATTCAATAATCAGGTGGAATATTTACACTGGTAAAAGGAAATCTGCTCCAAAATATAGTATTCAAACCAAGTAGGTAATATTCATATGAAGCATGAATATTACCCCAGGTATTTTTTTTTAGCAGATCGGCCATCTCCCACTGAGGTAGGGTGACCACTGAGACAAGGTGACCACCAAGGTAATGTGGCCACCAAGGCAGGGTGACCACCAAGGCAGGGTGACACCAAGGCAGGGTGATCACCAAGGCAGGGTGATCACCAAGGCAGGGTGATCACCAAGGCAGGGTGACCACCAAGGCAGGGTGACCACCAAGGCAGGGTGACCACCAAGGCAGGGTGACCACCAAGGCAGGGTGACCACCAAGGCAGGGTGATCACCAAGGCAGGGTGACCACCAAGGCAGGGTGACCACCAAGGCAGGGTGACCACCAAGGCAGGGTGACCACCAAGGCAGGGTGATCACCAAGGCAGGGTGATCACCAAGGCAGGGTGATCACCAAGGCAGGGTGACCACCAAGGCAGGGTCATCACCAAGGCAGGGTCACCACCAAGGCAGGGTGACCACCAAGGCAGGGTGATCACCAAGGCGGGGTGATCACCAAGGCAGGGTGACCACCAAGGCAGGGTGACCACCAAGGCAGGGTGACCACCAAGGCAGGGTGATCACCAAGGCAGGGTGACCACCAAGGCAGGGTGATCACCAAGGCAGGGTGATCACCAAGGCAGGGTGATCACCAAGGCAGGGTGACCACCAAGGCAGGGTGATCACCAAGGCAGGGTGATCACCAAGGCAGGGTGACCACCAAGGCAGGGTGACCACCAAGGCAGGGTGACCACCAAGGCAGGGTGATCACCAAGGCAGGGTGACCACCAAGGCAGGGTGATCACCAAGGCAGGGTGATCACCAAGGCAGGGTGATCACCAAGGCAGGGTGATCACCAAGGCAGGGTGATCACCAAGGCAGGGTGACCACCAAGGCAGGGTGACCACCAAGGCAGGGTGACACCAAGGCAGGGTGATCACCAAGGCGGGGTGATCACCAAGGCAGGGGACCACCAAGGCAGGGTGACCACCAAGGCAGGGTGACCACCAAGGCAGGGTGACCACCAAGGCAGGGTGACACCAAGGCAGGGTGATCACCAAGGCAGGGTGATCACCAAGGCAGGGTGACCACCAAGGCAGGGTGACCACCAAGGCAGGGTGACCACCAAGGCAGGGTGACACCAAGGCAGGGTGATCACCAAGGCGGGGTGATCACCAAGGCAGGGTGACCACCAAGGCAGGGTGATCACCAAGGCAGGGTGACCCACCAGGCAGGGTGACCACCAAGGCAGGGTGACACCAAGGCAGGGTGATCACCAAGGCAGGGTGACCACCAAGGCAGGGTGATCACCAAGGCAGGGTGACACCAAGGCAGGGTGACCACCAAGGCAGGGTGATCCCCAAAAGGCGGGGTGATCACCAAGGCAGGGTGACCACCAAGGCAGGTGACCACCAAGGCAATGTGACCACCAAGGCAGGGTGACCACCAAGGCAGGGTGACACCAAGGCAGGGTGATCACCAAGGCGGGGTGATCACCAAGGCAGGGTGACCACCAAGGCAGGGTGATCACCAAGGCAGGGTGACCACCAAGGCAGGGTGACCACCAAGGCAGGGTGACACCAAGGCAGGGTGATCACCAAGGCAGGGTGATCACCAAGGCAGGGTGATCACCAAGGCGGGGTGATCACCAAGGCAGGGTGACCACCAAGGCAGGGTGACCACCAAGGCAGGGTGACCACCAAGGCAGGGTGACACCAGAAAAAGAAGACACAGAAGTTTTTTCAGTCCGACTTGGACCATTTACAAAGTCACAGTGTGACTGTAAATGGTCCAAGTCGGACCGAAACGTCGTCGTAATCTCCTCTCTTCTATGCTCGGGTTATTTGTGCAAGAAGAGAAATACATACCCGAAGGAGTAGCCACAGCAAGCAACTGTCCATCATCCGACCATTCCAGGAATTCTAATCCACGCTCATCATCCAGAGTTATAACAGCAAATGTCTCCTTCAGGTCTGATAGTTCATGTATCTTGATGCTAGTAAGAAAAAGTAATTAGTAGTTAGTAGTAATTAGTAATAATAGTAGTTAACAGTATCAGCAGTAGTGGAATCGACAATAGAATCTTATCTAAAACCAACCATAACACAAAGAAAGACTGTAAGAAGGATCATCACTCATGTTACATCAAGACAATACACAATTGTTCTATACAAAATTTAACGAACTAAACATACACAGCATTTATACTGTGCATTTATACTGAACACCTCTTTCATATCTCAAATAGTACTTATCAAACAGACCAAAAAAATATACAAAATGAGAATAAAATTCTTACTATGTAATACAGTTGGACCCCACTTATACAGCTGGTTAGGGTATAAGCCACTGCTGTACAGGAGGGCCCTGCTTATACAGCAGGTTAGGTTCCTGGCTACTGCTGTACAGGAGGGCCCTGCTTATACAGCAGATTAGGTTCCTGGCTACTGCTGTACAGGAGGGCCCTGTTTATACAGCAGGTTAGGTTCCGTGCTACTGCTGTACAGGAGGGCCCTGTTTATACAGCAGGTTAGCTTCTGTGCTACTGCTGTACAGGCAGGCCTCACTTATACAGCAGGTTAGGTTCTGGACTATTGTTGTACAGGTGGGTCCTGCTTATACAGCAGGTTAAATTCCGGGCTACTGCTGTACAGGAGGGGCCCGCTTATATAGCAGGTTAGGTTCCCGGCTACAGCTGTATGTATGTCTAATAATAGAATGCCTAAAGTAATTGTCTGTTACATAATACATGTAACAATAACAATAACTGTGTGGCAGCTTGGTCTCGTCTAGCTGGCTTACAGTTGTGGCTGTCTTGGTGGATGTAATTACACCTACCATCCGACTTACGACCACTCAACTTACGACCGTGTTTTTTATGCCAAATTTCTGGGAAATAAACAACTATTTGTGTTTACACAGTGTTTATCCTAAACCTTACAGTATAAAATACAGTACTAACAACATAAAAAGTAAAGTAAAACATGAAATACCAAAATAAAACAATAAAATAAAGTCATTACAAAAATGTTTTGTTGATATTCAGTAGTAAAGTTCGACTTATGACCATTTCGACTTACGACCGTTTCTCGGAACCGAACTCGGTCGTAAGTTGGATGGTAGGTGTATTTGAGTTTTTATGAGGATAGTGAGACTCAGGTTGGGGTGTGTAGGGGAGAGGGAGATTACTTCCTGGTAAATATTAAAAGGGATAGTAGGTCTTAGACAGGGATGTATAATGTCACCATGGTTGTTTAATATATTTATAGATGGGGTTGTAAAAGAAGTAAATGCTAGGGTGTTGGAGAATGGAGTGGGATTAAATTTGGGGAATCAAATACAAAATGGGAGTTGACTCAGTTACTTTTTGCTGATGATACTGTGCTTATGAAAGATTCTAAAGAAAAGTAACAAACTCACATGGAAAAAACCAAGAGTACTCTTTTATTTTCATTAGTATTAAGAGTATAAAATAAGTAATATGTACTCACACATTATCTCCACATGACGCTGCTTTACTCAGAGTGGTGGAAATGGCTATATCATTTAATACATCTCTGTGGTTCTTAGCTTGAAATAATTCCTGTCCAATTTCTTTGAGGTGAGTGGAAATGACGACAAAATATCCTCCCGAGAATCCTAGTAAAATATACCCATCGCCATACCTACAAAAAATTTTCACATTAGAGTTGGTCTTCTTAGACTTATCATATAACAATACCACACTAAAGATAATTAAGGAGTGCTGCCATTACTAAAATTACCACAAAGATTACATACCTCGCTAACACAACCGTTAGGTTCCTGGGAACACAATCATTTATTAAGTGCACAATAGTGCTACACCTAAAAAACAATGCTTGATTCAGCTGGGAGTCAGCTGACATGTGCGTCACCACCACAAGCCATGAAGGATTAAGGTTAAGGTTTTTATTTCTTTGCATAGTTTACAATGTGTAATTACAATATTGGTTTGCTAAGTACAAAGCCATTATCATGCCGGGGCATTTCGGGCAAGCACCGATAATAATAAACCTAATACATAACTGAAAAGCACTGTATTAGCAAAACACTCTAAAAGAAAGCACATTAAAGTGAAGTATGCCTGCATAAAGCAGTTAATTTGTTGGATTTAAGGACTATTGATAATAATAACAGTCATTAAAGAAACAACTGGTGTAGACACTTACATCAGGATACTTTAATCCCTAATATAAGAGTTACTGTAAGCTCTCAGAACATGTTCTGTGTTGAGAGATACACCTGCTAGATATAACACATAATGAATGTTCCGTGTCGAGAGAGACACCTGCTAGATATAACATGGTGCATGTTCTGTGTTCAGAGAGCCACCTGCTAGATATAACATGGTGTATGTTCTGTGTTCAGAGAGACACCTGCTAGATATAACATGGTGTATGTTCTGTGTTCAGAGAGACACATGCTAGATATAACATGGTGTATGTTCTGTGTTGAGAGAGACACCTGCTAGATATAACATGGTGTATGTTCTGTGTTGAGAGAGACACCTGCTAGATATAACATGGTGTATGTTCTGTGTTGAGAGAGACACCTGCTAGATATAACATGGTGTATGTTCTGTGTTGAGAGAGACACCTGCTAGATATAACACGGTGCATGCTGTGTTGAGAGAGACACCTGCTAGATATAACATGGTGTATGTTCTGTGTTGAGAGAGACACCTGCTAGATATAACACGGTGCATGCTGTGTTGAGAGAGACACCTGCTAGATATAACATGGTGTATGTTCTGTGTTGAGAGACACACCTGCTAGATATAACATGGTGTATGTTCTGTGTTGAGAGAGACACCTGCTAGATATAACACGGTGCATGCTGTGTTGAGAGAGACACCTGCTAGATATAACACGGTGCATGCTGTGTTGAGAGAGACACCTGCTAGATATAACACGGTGCATGCTGTGTTGAGAGAGACACCTGCTAGATATAACACGGTGCATGCTGTGTTGAGAGAGACACCTGCTAGATATAACACAGTGCACATTGTGTTGAGAGAGACACCTGCTAGATATAACACGGTGCATGCTGTGTTGAGAGAGACACCTGCTAGATATAACATGGTGCATGCTGTGTTGAGAGAGACACCTGCTAGATATAACACAGTGCACATTGTGTTGAGAGAGACACCTGCTAGATATAACACAGTGCATGCTGTGTTGAGAGAGACACCTGCTAGATATAACATGGTGCATGTTATGTTGAGAGAGACACCTGCTAGATATAACATGGTGCATGTTATGTTGAGAGAGACACCTGCTAGATATAACACAGTGCATGTTGTGTTGAGAGAGACACCTGCTAGATATAACACAGTGCACGTTGTGTTGAGAGAGACACCTGCTAGATATAACACAGTGCACATTGTGTTGAGAGAGACACCTGCTAGATATAACACAGTGCATGCTGTGTTGAGAGAGACACCTGCTAGATATAACACAGTGCACGTTGTGTTGAGAGAGACACCTGCTAGATATAACACAGTGCACATTGTGTTGAGAGAGACACCTGCTAGATATAACACAGTGCACGTTGTGTTGAGAGAGACACCTGCTAGATATAACACAGTGCACATTGTGTTGAGAGAGACACCTGCTAGATATAACACAGTGCACATTGTGTTGAGAGAGACACCTGCTAGATATAACACAGTGCATGTTGTGTTGAGAGAGACACCTGCTAGATATAACACAGTGCACGTTGTGTTGAGAGAGACACCTGCTAGATATAACACAGTGCATGTTGTGTTGAGAGACACCTACTCACAGGTGTTTTACAAAGTAAACATGTTCACTAAATCAGTTTGCATACTTGACTTACATTTATACTGATGTCTACACTACTTCTAATACAGTGGACCCCCGGTTAACGATATTTTTTCACTCCAGAAGTATGTTCAGGTGCCAGTACTGACCGAATTTGTTCCCATAAGAAATATTGTGAAATAGATTAGTCCATTTCAGACCCCCAAACATACACGTACAAATGCACTTACATAAATACACTTACATAATTGGTCGCATTCGGAGGTAATCGTTATGCGGGGGTCCACTGTACTTCAATAAAGTAAAATCTGCCAAACTCACCACTTGTAAGAAACAATGTTTCCATATCTGCTTTGGAAGGCCAGTTCAATGGGATTTTCTGGGTCATTGAGGTTGTAGAGGAAGAGAGTTTTCTTGGCAACAACAAGGCTTACCTAAACAAAGTAAAAAATAAAGTAATTTTAAAGTCTGTCCTCATCTTGAATGTTATATTATGTACAATACAGCATAAGATACTGAGGCACTGGCCAAGTATGTTTGTTTTTGGATCAACTTCCTGTGCTGAGTCCAGGCACTACGTGACTATTTACTGCTACAAATTGTCTTCTCTATGGTAGAATGTTCAAAATGCAATGGGAATAAGATGCCAAACAAATGGATATACAGTGGACCCTCGACCAACGATATTAATCCGTTCCTGAGAGCTCATCGTTAGTCGAAATTATCATTAGTCGAGTTAATTTTCCCCATAAGAAATAATGGATATCAAATTAATCTGTTCCTAACACCCCCAAAGTATTGAAAAAAAAAAATTTTACCACATGAAATATTAATTTTAATACACACAAACTGAAGAAGACATGTACAATTACATGACAATTACCTTTATTGAAGATCTGGTGATGACTGATGGGATGGGAGGAGGGAAAAGTGTGGATGGTGTTAGTGTTTACAAGGGGAATCCCCTTCCATTAGGACTTGAGGTGTCAAGTCCTAATGGAAGGGGCTTGACACCTCAAGACTTGAGGTGTCAAGTCCTTTTCCAGGATTACTTCCCTTCTTCTTTTAATGCCACTAGGACCAGCTTGAGAGTCACTGGACCTATGTCGCACAATATATCTGTCCACAGAGCTCTGTACCTCCCGTTCCTTTAAGATTTGTCTAAAATGGGCCATAACATTGTCATTGTAATAGTCACCAGCACTGCTTGCAATAGCTGTGTTAGGGTGATTTTCATCCATAAAGGTTTGCAGTTCAACCCACTTTGCACACATTTCCTTAATCTTTGAAGTAGGCACAATGGATTCCACAACTGGCATAGGCATCTCAGGGTTAGCCCCAAACCCTTCAAAATCTTTCTTAATTTCCATACTAATTCTCATCCTTTTTATCACAGGGTTGGCACTAGAAGCTTTCTTGGGGCCCATGGTGAATTATTTTGCAGGTGCAATCACTAAAAACGCTGTAATAATATGAAATGTTCCGATTGTATGTTTGGACACAACCGCGGTGGCTGGCTTGTAAACACTGGGACCCATGGGACAAGTGAGGCGCACTCAGGCCACACGTGGACGCGTCTCGAACGGAACGAATCACGTTGGTCGACTTTTTTAGAGCTAGTCGAGGCAAAATTTTTGCGTTAAAATGTATCGCTAGTCGGATTTAACGTTATAGAATGCCATGGTTGGTCGAGGGTCCACTGTACATAGAATCAAATATTCCCTAAACAATCTACCCCTATGCTAACTGCCATCTTGTCAAAAATTTATATACAGTATGTGGTGTATTTACACATTATTAGCTTGCATCTATCTCATGTGTGCAATATTTAATAGGAACTCAAAATTTTTAGGCATTTTTTAGCCCTTTCGCTGACTGTGCCATAGTACAGGTCAGCCATCACTAATCCGGCAATCAGTAATCTGGTTCAATCAGTAATCCGGCACTAATTTCGGCTAGCATAATTTCAAATTTCTGAGGTAGCCACACCAACCTACCGCTCCTGTTTGGTGGCACTACTTGCTGCATAAGTTATTCTAATTCTTTTTACTCCATTTACTGTTATAACCTGCTCATTGCAAACGTGTTTTCGGTGTAAAACAGCGACTTTGCGGTGTATTTTTGTATGGATTTTATGGTTGTATTCTCGTTTTTTGGCCTCATTTGATAGAATGGAAGATCTTTTACAGAAATAGATATGATTTTTATTGGTTTCAAAAAGGACAGTACCATGAAATTGAACTCAAAGTAGCAGAAATGTCTGATTTTTGCTGATGTTCAACATTAAACAAATGACATCACCATCCAATATGTGTCCAACTGGCCGGTCTAATACGCAGTCACGAATGGGTTACATTATTTGTACAAATATTACAATAAAGCAGTAGTCTGCACAACAGTAAACCTTCTATTTTTTGTGTGAATAAAAATTCAAAACGGAAAGCAAGCGTAATATAAGAGAGGCCTGGAGACGTGACTAATGAACAGAGAAAATGTTATTTTAGTGCTAGGAATGTCTGCACTGTTTATTCTGAGAACTGTTTTGAAATTGGCATCTCTTGAAATTTGTGTGAAATTGGCCAAATTATTGATTTCTGACCAGCCAAGCTGTGGTTCATACGTTGGGCTGCATGTGGCCAACAGTAACAGCCTGGTTGATCAGGCCCTGAACCACCATGAGGCCTGGTCACAGACTGGGCCGCAGGGGCATTGACCCCCAAAACCCTCTCCAGGTAGTTGAAATAGGTAAATGGGTGGTTTCTTGTACTCAATCAAAAGAATAAAAGGAATACTAGCAAAATAGCTGAGTTTGGTAGACTGGAACAATGGAATGAGCCAAAAATAGGGCATGAAGTGGGTGAAATCGCTGATGAGTAAATATCGCCGTTGGGTTAAGCATATTCTAACCTAATCACTCTGTAATCCAGCAAAATCATTAATCTGACATCTTACAGGTCACAAAGATGCCGGATTAGTGATGGTGAACCTGTACTACGGTTTTGAAGTCAATGTCACTACTGTAGTATGTACTACGCCACGAGCTCAGCTCACTCAGATGAGCTGTGAGCAGTATATTTGGGCCTAGATATGATAGAACAGGTCTATGTGACAAGTGTGCACCATATAAAAAAATCCTGCAGCATGCAGTGCGTAATAAGAAAAAACTGCATCCCTGTTTTTGGTTTAAAAGAGTGAATTTGCAGGGTATTTTCATATGGTTTTTATGGTTGTAATCTCAGTTTCTTGGTCTCATTTGATAGAATGGAAGATATATTACAGAAACAGCTATGATTCTGATTGGTTTTAGAACTGAATATAGCTTGAAATTGAGCTAAAAGTAACAGAATTGTTCGATTTTTGCCGATGTTCAAGAATAAACTACTCATATCACTAGTCTAATACACATCCAACTGGTGGGTATAAAATTTGTTCATGAATGCACTGATATTATTTATACAATTATTACAAAATGTATAAAAGTAAATCCTCTATTTTTTGTGCACAAATATTCTTTGTGTGAATAAAAAATCAAAATGGAATTCAAGTGTAAAGCCTGGGAACATAACTAATGAACATAGGAAATGTTATTTTAGTGCCAGGAATGCCTGCAATGTTTATTCTAAACCCTATTTTGAAAATGGAATATTTTGATATTTGTGTGAAAATGGCCAAATTACCCATTTCCGATCACTTTAATGATTAGTTGAAATAGTTGACTGGATGATTTCTTGTGCTAAATTGATAAAATGGAAGACATGCTAGTGAAATAGCTAAGAATTTGATCAACTAGAACAATGTAATTGGTCTAAAAATAGGACTCAAAGTGGGCAAAATCACCAATGCATAAATATCAATGATGCAGCAAAATTCATGAAAGTGTAACTTTGTCAATTTTCCATCAATTTTGTTTTATTACCTTCTCTACCATTTCATAAGAAAAATAACAAAAATCTTATTTTTGAAAATTCTTGGACATTGTGGAAAAGTTTCAGATCAGGGGTCGAAACAGTGAAAGGGATAAATATAATTAGTAACTTTAGTAATATTAGCAGTTTGGAGGGATATGTTGTGTATCTTTATACGTATATGCTTCTAAACTGTTGTGTTCTGAGCACCTCTGCAAAAACAGTGATTATGTGTGAGTGAGGTGAAAGTGTTGAATGATGATGAAAGTATTTTCTTTTGGGGGATTTTCTTTCTTTTTGGGTCACCCTGCCTCGGTGGGAGACGGCTGACTTGTTGAAAAAAAAAAACATTATTTTTGACACAGCCAAGGCAAGGTGACCCAAAAAAGAAGAAACAAAGTTTTTCTTCTATTTACATTAAGTAATTTATACAGAAGAAGGTGCTACTAGCCCCTAGCTCCCAGCATTTTAGTCGCCTCTCATGACACGCATGGCCTATGGAGGAAAGATTCCTCTACACACCCACTGAGAAATTAGCAATTTTTTTTTTAACACATTGGCTGTTTCCTACCAAGGCAGGGTGACCCAAAAAAGAGGAAACAATTTCATCATCACTCACTCCATCACTGTCTTGCCAGAGGTGTGCCGATACTACAGTTCAAAAACTGTAACATATTTCCTCCCCTCCTTCAGAGTGCAGGTACTGTACTTTCCACCTCCAGGACCCCAGTCCTGCTAACCAGCTTCCCTGAATCCCTTCATAAATGTTACTTTGCTCACACTCCAACAGCACGTGAAGTCACAAAAACCATTTGCTTCCACTTGCTCCTAACATGCTCATGCAAGCTTGTTGGAAGTCTAAAGACCCTTGCACACAAAACCTCCTCCATCCCCTCCCTCCAACCTTTCCTAGGACAACCCCTACCCAGCCTTCCTTCCACTATAGATTTATGCACCCTCCAAGTCATTCTATTTTGTTCCATCCTCTCTAAATGACTGAGCCACCTCAACAACCCTCTCTTCAGCCCTCTGGATAATACTTTTAGAAACCCTACACCTCCTTCTAATCTCCAAGCTACAGATTCTCCACATTATATTTACACCACACATTGCCCCTCAGACACGACATCTTCACTGCCTCCAGCCTTCTCCTTGTTGCAACATTCACCACCCATGCTTCACATCCATATAAGAGCATTGGTACCACTATACTCTCATATATTCCCCTCTTTGATTCCATGGATAACATCCTTTGTCTCCACAGATTCCTCAGTGCATCACTCACCTTTTTTCCCCCCCTCATCAATTCTATGGTTCACCTCATCTTTCATAGACCAATCTGCTGACATGTCCACTCTATAATAAACCACAGTACGGGTGGGGCTTGAACTCGCAGCAAGTGAGTGGTAAAACTCCAGGCCAATGTGTAAGCCACTGGGCCAGCTGGCTACAATAAGAATCATCTAACTAGGTACAATGTATATTTACACACCATAGGGAGGTTAGCATGGGTCTCACTGTTCTCACAAATGCAAGTTTTTACAGATGAATCTCCTACCAGCATGGCTGTGGCGAACTCTAGCTCAAGTCCCCTCAAAGCCGTCATCATGACTCATAAAATCGTAATAACACGATTGCAAACAAACCACAGTATGGGTAGGGCTTGAACTTGCAGCAAGTGAGTTGTGAAACTCCAGACCAGTGCATAAGCTTTGAGGGGACTTGAGCTAGTGTTTGCCATGGCCATGCTGGCAGGAGATTCATCTGTAAAAACTTGCATTTGTGGTAACAGTGGGACCCATGCTAACCTCCCTATGGTGTATAAATATACCTAGTTGGATGAATCTTCTTGTAATGAGCTGGCCCAGTGGCTTATGCACTGGTTTTGAGTGTTACAACTCACTTGCCATGAGTTCGGTTCCCACCCATACTGTGATTTGTTTGCAATCGTGTTATTACAATTTCATGAGTCACTTCCAAATATCTAAACACATTATTTCCTCCATACTCCCTCCTTCCAATCTGATATCCAATTTTTCATTTCTTAAATTTTGTTATCTTCATCACCTTGCCCTTTCCTATGTTCACTTTTAATTTCTTTCTTTTACATACCCTACTTAACTTGTCCACTAACCTCTGCAACCTGATCATTCACTTCTCTTACAACTTATCTATAAATATATTGAACAACTATGACATTATGACAATAAATTATAAAGCAAAGGACCAACCGTGTTTTCAGCCATAGCTCTCTCATCTTGTTTCATTTCTGAGAACTGTATATCTGAAGGTTCACCTCGAAGGGGAGTCGTCCTCAGAGTGTCTCCTTCACTGCTGCTTATGGTAAGAATTTTGTCCTCTCCACCTAGAGCCAAGAGATTCCCAGATGACCAACATCCACTCTGAATCTTCCGACTATGTTTGCCCACAACTGGGATCCGCCTGCAACACAACACAACACAGACTGCTTTTAATACTATAGTACTGTATAGTAATTAGTATGTTGCAGTAGACATTCTTTACATTATTAATAGAGGATAACCTAAGAAAACCAAATAGAATGGCTTATTTTCAATATCTTTCTGACTCTTTCCTAGACTGTAACCCACAATAGCTGACTAACACCCATATACATATTATATTGGTAAGTAAACAAAGGCAGCAAATTTAGGTAAATATTCTGCTATGTCTGAACCTGCCAGGAAATCAAACCTGGAAACTTCTGTTATGAGCTGAATACTCTACCACTGAACCATAAGTCTTACTAGTACCACTACTATAGTATCACTATTCCTAAGTGTAACAACAAACAACTTCAGAGATGTAATGAACAGGAGAGGTGGACATGTTACACTTTAGAGATGTCCTCCTCACTAGATGGTAGATAGTGAACATGATTAAAAAACATTAAATCCCTACAGGAAAACTTGGATAAGTTTTCATGTTTTAAGGGGAAACAGCAACCTCACAATCCTCCTCTCCACTCTCTGGTACATCCACCTGGATTGGCCTTACAGGAACAGGGAACCCCCTCAGATAGCTGCATTTCTCTTTGAAGAGTTTCGTGCTGTCACGTATGGTTCTTCCTTCTCCATCTACACAGACAGCTCAGCATGAACTTCCCCTCCTACTATGTCTTCTGCTGCCTTCTTCGCTGATCTCTCTGTGTCAAACCTGGCGGTTAGACCCCACTCACTCAGTCCTAGCAGGTGAGCTCTTTGCCATTCACCAGGCTTTGGTTTTTGTCCTTGCTCACCTTCCTCCTCAGCCTGTGGTTCTCTTCTCTGATTCCCAATCTTCCCTGGTACTTTTGTGCTCTATTAGTCCATGGTCCCTACATGTCCTCGTCTGACAGACGTAGTTTCTTCTGCGCTTCTTCCAGAGTTTGGGTTGGAGCATCTCCCTTCAGTGGGTGCTGGCCCATGTTGGCATTCGAGGCAATGAAGTGGCTGATCGAGCGGCCTCCCTCACACACTCACTTCCTACCATTACCTCTCTTGCACTGGGCCGTAGTGATTTCACAAGGACTGTTTGAAAAGAATCCGTCATTTATGGCAGGAGAATCTGTTACGCTCCCTCTCTTCTTCAGCATTGAGCTCTATCTCATCTTTCAATGGCCCCTACCCTTGGGCTCGCTATTTCAATCACACTGGATGTTGCACTGACTTGTCTCTGGGTTGGGCACTCATGACTGGCAGCTCGTCTGCACCACCTTTGGATGACGGACTCTCCGTACTGCCCGTGGTGTCCCTCAAACCCTGAGACGGTGGAACATTTCCTACTGTGGTGCCCCCGTTACCACTCTGCATGGACTATTCTCTGTTTAGCCTTGTACACATTTGGGGTGCAATTTTTAACCCTACCTCTCCTTCTCAATGGGGAGGGGTTTGACCCGCCAGACCATCAGGAGGTCCTGGCCTGTACCTGCGCATTCTTGCTGGCTTCAGAGCACATTAGGGATATATAATATGCAGTTATTAGTCAATATCTTTCTACTTTGGTTGAGGTAATATAAATATCCTTCCACTTTGGTTGAGGAAGGCAGGGCTCGATATGGTCTATGCTGTCAGTGGCCCTATAAACCCCAACAACAACAACAACCTCACAACCATTTAGAACAAAGAAATATAAAAAAGAATTCAGAAGTGAAAGTTGAAGATAATGTCAGTTTCTGGGGCTGTCTCCTGCTAAAGAAGGGTGACCTAAAGAAGAAAACACATTCACCAACAGTTAATCAATCTCTGTCTTTCCAGAAGTGTGCAGTCAGTGCCTGACCAGCCAAGATGTGGTTTGTACGCTGGACTGTGTGCGGCCAGCAGTAACAGCCTGGTTGATTAGGCCCTGATCCACTGTGAAGTCCGGTCATGGACCAGGCCACGGGGAGGGTGGACCCCTGCAGCCTGGTCCATGGCCAGTCAAGATAGACATCGTAATTAGCTTACCCTCTGTAACAACCCCACCCATCCTTCAGAGTGCAGGCACTATACTCCATAAGTTATCTAGCACAACTGCACTCAAAAGAAACCTACCACAGAAATCCAAGTGACTCCACTACTACAATCATTACAACATGCATATACACCTACCATCTGACTTACGACCTGCTCGACTTACGACCACTCGACTTAAGACCGTGTTTTTTATGCCAAATTTCTGGGAAATAAACAACTATTTGTGTTGTACACAGTGTTTATCCTAAACCTTACAGTATAAAATACAGTACTAACAACATAAAAAGTAAAGTAAAACATGAAATACCAAAATAAAACAATAAAATAAAGTCATTACAAAAATGTTTTGTTGATATTCAGTAGTAAAGTTCGACTTACGACCATTTCGACTTACGACCGGCTTCTCGGAACCGAACTCGGTCGTAAGTCGGATGGTAGGTGTACCTTGATGTTTGATGGTTGTAGATCATAAGGTTGCCTTTAGAGGTTCCCACAGCTAGAAGAGGGGCAGTGCGAGACCATGCTAGGAATGTTAGTGTATCTCGGAGCCCTGAGTCCAGGTGCTGTACTCTCCCTGTATGTAAACGTGTCATAGTATTTTAATGCTGCTGAAAACAGTACGGTAAAAACACGAGTGCAAATAAATCACAGAACAGTCTGTGAATTGCAGGACTCAATGGCCATGGGTTCAAACCTCATCTGTTCTATGATCAGTGTGGTAAACAGTCAATATATAATTTGAAATATATTTCCTTATTCATAATTAGAGCATTCTTCTTAACCTGATACATTTGCAAGTGATTTAAAAAAGTTTATACAGCCTCTCCTCACTTAATGACATACGTACTCATTTACTGACGACTCAAACTTCCGACAGGCTCTCTGACCAGTATGCATACTTAAATAATGTATATTAGAGCTGATGTCCTCTACAGTAGTGTACTGTATACAGTGGACCCCCGGTATTCGATGGCAACGGTATCCGATAAATCCGGTATTTGATACATTTTAACGCAAAAATTTTGGCTCGCTTCTTGTTAAAAAACCCGTCACACGCAATTCGTTCGAGACGTGTCCATGTGTGGCCTAGTGTTTACAAGCCAGCCAGTGTGCTCGCATCTAAGGATACATTCGGTACATTCCATATTATCACAGTGTTTTTGGTGCTTGTTTCTGCAAAATAAGTCACCATGGGCCCCAAGAAAGCTTCTAGTGCCAACCCTATGGTAAAAAGGGTTTGGGGCTAACCCTGAGAAGCCTATGCCAATTGTGGAATCCATTGTGCCTACTTCAAAAATTAAGGAAATGTGTGCACAGTGGGTTGAACTGCAAACCTTTATGGATGAAAATCCCCCTAACACAGCTATTGCAAGCCGTGCTGGTGACTATTACAATGACAATGTTGTGGCCCATTTTAGACAAATTGTAAAGGAACGGGATGTACAGAGCTCTATGGACAGATTTGTTGCGTGACAGAGGTCCAGTGACTCTCAAGTTGGTCCTAGTGGCATTAAAAGAAGAAGAGAAGTAACCCCGGAAAAGGACTTGCTACCTCAAGTCCTAATGGAAGGGGATTCCCCTTCTAAACAATAAGTTCGACACTCTCCCCTCCTCCCATCCCATCAATCATCACCAGATCTTCATTAAAGGTAAGTGTCATGTATTCTATTGTTAGTAGAGTACTACAAACTGTGCATGTCTTCTTCAGTTTGTGTGCATTAAACTTAATATTTCATGTGGTAAAACTTTTTTTTCATACTTTTGGGTGTCTTGCATGGATTAATTTGATTTCCATTATTTCTTATGGGGAAAATTAATTCACCTTTCGATAATTTTGGTATACGATGAGCTCTCAGGAACGGATTAATATCAAATACCCGGGGTCCACTGTATTACAATATACAGTACATTACTGTATAAACATTTAAAAATATACCAGAAATGTTATAAATGGTTCAAGGTGATATTAAAACATTCTCAAAGATAGTTGACACAAACCCACTACCATTACAGTATGCTCCTCACTTAGTGATGAATTCATTTACCGATGTGGTCTTTGGAAAGGAACTCTGTTATTAAGTGAGGAGAGGCTGTATGTCTCCGAGCTCATAGTCCCAGGGCTGTCCATGCCCTGGATAACATTTGATGGTGGTGTATATTAATGATGTTGAAAACAGTGGAATAAATGATTAATATTTTGCCAGTACAGTAATGACAAAGAAAAATTACAAAGAGACATCAACGTTTTTCCAGTGGGCAAACAGAAATAACACGATGAGCATTCATAATAATTCTAAAATGTATACATTAAAAAATAACTAAATATGAGCACATACTACAAGTTGGAGGAAGAGAGCAAAGAAACATACGCAAGACTCAGCAGTAATACTCTCAAATAATATATTATTTACACAACACAATTAAGGTAATGCAGTAAAGTCCCACAAAATGATAGGGTGGGTTGTAAGAATTTAGAAAACAAGGAGAAGTATGAGTAATGATGCTACTTTAGGGATGTGCCTGGGTATCAGCAATGGTATTAGTGGGTATTGGCTAATTTTGATGGTACCTGTATCAGTTTAAAACTAAATATCAGTATCAGTGGGTATCAGCCAAGTTTGATGGTATTGGTACCAGTATTGATGAGTGACAGTTAGTTTTGATGGTACTGATATTGGCCTAAAACTGAGTGTCGGTACTGGCAACAAATCTGGTATCGCTCCATCTCTAGTACACTTGTTCAATTGTACACCAGAGTGAAAAGAAAAAACCAAGATTCAATTATAATCTGCCTCTTTTCCTTTCCTCCCTCCCTTCCTCCAGTTTTCCCGTATAGCATTTAAGATTAACATTAACAAATTCTAACAATATGCACAAGAACGTAAGAAAATCATGAAAGTGAGCAAGTGCCACTGAGCATATCAACACACAACTTTGCAGGGTAAACTGTAAATAACAGCTGATATTGTTACATCAACAACCCAAGTCTTCATCCTGACTTAATCTTTGTTTCTGAGTGTGTACAATTAGATCTGAAAACAAATTATGGCCAGATTATATCATGATACTGCAAGACCAGAATTATTATAAACAAAATCAAATTTTTTTATTTTTTTTTCAACGAGTAGTCACCATCTCACCAGGATAAAAAAGAAGACAATTTGTCTTTGTTAACGTTTATAACTTTACAGCCATTACTGCTCATTTGGCATTATTTGTTTACTTTTCCAAACCCTGGCCTACGAGAAAATTACTTATTCACTTATGGTCTGAAAACTGCCACGAACTATAAGATAAAATCAAAAAAACTAGTGATGTGTATATAAATGTTACCATGATGTGTAGTGTGACTAAGGTGAGTATAAGTAGCAAGACATCTTAATCTTGCATATTTATGAGACGACTACAAGACATCAGCAATCCTACCATCATGTAAAACAATCACAGGCTTCGTTTTTTCACTCATTGGGGGACGGAAAATACCTTGGATGGTTTCTTCTACCAACCCATACCCACACAAAACAAAATTTAAATTTAAAGAATTTTCAAAGATATATAAAAATTTAAATAATAAAAAAAAGGGTTAATTTTTTGGGGGTTTTAAAATTTCCGGGGAAAAAAAGGGGAAAAATTTTTAAAATTTTTAAATTTTTTTAAAAAAAAAAAAATTTTTTTTTTTTTTCCCCAAGGGGGGGGGGTTTTTTTTTAAAAAAAAAAATTTTTTTTTAAAAAAAAATTTTTAAAAAAGGGGTTTTTTAATTTTCCCCTTTAAAAAATTTTTTAAAAAAAAGGAAAGGAAAAAAAATTTTTTTTTGGGGGTTTTTTTCCCCCCCTTTTTTTAAAAAAAAAAAAAAAAATTTTAAAAAATTTTAAAAAAGGGGAAAGGGGAAAAAAATTTAAAAAGAAAGGGCCCCTTTTTTTTTAAAAAACCGGGGAAAAAAAACCAAAAATTTAATTAAAAAAAAATTTTTTCCCCCTTTTTTTGGGGGGTCCCTTTTTAAAAAATTTTTCCCCCCCCCAAAAAAAAAAAAAGAAAAAAAAAAAAAAAATTTAAATTTTTTAAAATTTTTTAAAAATAAAAAAATTTTTTCCCAAAAAAAAGGGTTTGTACTCGGGGAACCCCCAACCCCCCTTTTTTCACTTTCCCAAATTATCGGGGCCCCCCCCCCCTTTTTTTTTTTGGGGGGGCCTTTTCCAAAAAAATTTTTAATAAAAGGGAAAAAAAAATTTTTTTTATGATCCATGATTATATTACTGGGTGAGCTTAATACTATGAATTTACCATCTATGGTGTGTATGCAGCACTCACCTAGCACACCCAGAATATATGCTCCTGATGATAACATATCTCCCTCCCTGCTCCCTGGGTTGAAGTACACACATTATCAACCTGTGACAACATATTTCCCTCCATCCCTCTGCTGTTTTCTCCCTCCCTTTACTCTTCCCTCCTCCCTAGATTGAAGCACACACATTAGCAACCTGTGGCAGCATATCTCAACCCCTCCCTTCCTCCCTCTGCTCTTCCCTGCTCCCTGGGTTGAAGCACACACATTAGCAACCTGTGGCAGCATATCTCAACCCCTTCCTTCCTCCCTCTGCTCTTCCCTGCTCCCTGGGTTGAAGCACACACATTAGCAACCTGTGGCAGCATATCTCAACCCCTCCCTTCCTCCCTCTGCTCTTCCCTGCTCCCTGGGTTGAAGCACACACATTAGCAACCTGTGGCAGCATATCTCAACCCCTCCCTTCCTCCCTCTGCTCTTCCCTCCTCCCTGGGTTGAAGCACCACATTAGCAACCTGTGGCAGCAATCTCAACCCCTCCCTCCCTCTCTCATTCCCTCCTCCCTGGGTTGAGCACACACATTACAAACCTTGGCAGCAAATATCTCAACCCCCCCTCCCTCTGCTCTTCCCTCCTCCCTGGGTTGAAGTACACATATTACCAACCTGTGACAGCATATCTCAATTGCTCCCTCTCCTCCCCCCACCCCCAGCTAACTTCCTTTGGCTTTACACCAGACTTGACACAACTCTTGAAAGCCAGCCACAAAATTTCTCTCAATATATTCTCATTGGCTTTCCCCATCCCTAGTCTGTTTTCTTTCTCTTATTTCCTTCCTATAAATAAAATAAAAGACAACTGAAAGTGATATTTAATGGGATGTTTTTATTTCAATGCACCGACTGTCTCCCACTAAAGTAGGTTACTTGAAAAAGAAACACTTTCACCATCATTCACACTATCACTGTCTTGCCAGAGATACTATTGCTAAAATGGCAAGTGGTGGTGAGCCTGGGGATAACCCAGGAGTAAATTTATATCGAAAATAGCAAAATTACTGCTGGAAATGGGGGTCACTGAACAAAAGCAAATTTGCAAAGTGTGGAAAACCTGTACTCATAATTCAATACACTAAAAAAGAATTTTTTATTTTTTCAACAAATCAGCTGTCTCCCACCTAGGTAGGGTGACCCAAAAATGAAGAAACAATTTCACCATCATTCACTCCATCTCTGCCTTGCCAAAGGGGCACTGATAATAAGTTCAAAACTGCAAATGTTTCCCCGCTTTTTTAAGAGCAAGCACGTACTCCCCCCTCCGGGAAAACCGGCCAACCGTTTTCCCTGAAACTTTCCAAGCACCTCAAGTCATGAAAACATGTAAAGTCATATCATAAAAACATGTAATATAGTTAATACTAGTGTTAATACTAGTGTTAATACTAGTGTTAATCAAGTGTTAATACAAGTGTTAATACTAGGTTAATACATTTTAAACAAGTGTTAATACTAGTGTTAATACTAGTTTTAAATACTAGGTTAATACTAGTTTAACCCTTTCATTTTTTAGAAACCAATCTGCAACTTCCCCATGTCCAAGTTTTAAAAAAAAAAATTTAAAATTTTTTTTCCCCTTAGAAATGGTAGAGAATTTTTTCAAAGGGTATAAAACAAAAATATGAAATTTTTGAGGAAAAATGATACAAGTGGTTTTTGCTGACAGCGATTTTTACACAGTGGCAATTTTGCCCACTTTGAGTCCTTTTTTGGGCCCAATTACATTTTTCCCAGTAGACCAAACCCTTTAGCTATTTCGCAAAGCATTCTTTCATTTTTAAACTGAGCACAAAAAAACTGCCCAATCAACTACAGGGGCCCCCCGGGTTTTACGATATTATTTATTCCAAAAGTATTTTCAGTGCCAACGAACAAATTTGTTCCCATAAGGAAAATTTTGTAAGTAGATTAGCCATCAGACCCCCCAAACATAACAACAAAGCACTTGCATAAAACATTTACAAAAATTAACCTTTGGGGAGGTAACGAAAGGGGGGGTCCACTGTTTTTCAATACCTAATAAAGTGATCAGAAATTAGTAATTTGGCCATTTCTACAAAGTTAAAAAATTTTCCCAAATTTCAAAATAGGGTCCAAATAAACAATGCGGGCTTTCCTGGCACTAAAAAACTTTTCCTCTGTTCATAATTTATGTTTCCGGGATTTACTACGAATCCATTTTGATTTTATTCACACAAGGAATTTTTTAATCAAAATAAATAAAAGTTTTACTGTTAAGCAATACTGAAAAAAAATTTGATAAATAATATCGCCTTTATGAAAAAACTGAACTTTTCTCTAATTTGTGCTCACTTTTCCCCTCAAGGAAATTTCCCTTTTGATGTTGGTGGGGGCTCTTTTTTTTGGGAATTGGATCTGTGCTCCAGTTCCCCCCAAATTTAAGCCTGAATCCCCTTCCACACCCCCCCCCCCCCCAGGCGCTGTATAATCCTGGGGGTTTTTAGCCTTCCCCTTATTATAATAAAATAATAATTGTCACTTTTAAGCTATTTCAGTTCTGAAATCAACAAATTCATCTCTATTTCTTTAATATATCTTTAATTTACAAAGAGAAAAGAACGGGAGAATAAAACCCGTAAAAATCATACAAAATCACTAAAAGTTGCTTTTTAAAAACCAAAAAACAGTCACAGGTTTTTTCTCAGGACTGCATGCTCAATTTTTTATATGGGCACAGTTATCACATAGAGCCTTTTCTTTTATACTAGGCCCAAATTTATCCTCACGTTCATCTGAGTGAGCGAGCTCGTGGTATATAACACAGTACTGACGGTGACCACAAACCCCTTTTTTACTATGGAAGGGCAAAGAAAGGGTAATGCAAAATGTTAAACAGTGTTTAAATAAGTTTAAAACTAGTGTTAAAACAAGTTTAATACTAGTGTTAAAAAACCCCAATCAAATTTAATAAGTTAATACCAGTGTTAAAAAAATTTTTAACAGTAGTTTAAAAACCCAAATACAAGTATAATACTATGTCCCAAAAAAGGTTAATACTATTTTCTAAACCCCTTAATGTTAATACAGTGTTAAACCTTAAGTGTTAATACTAGTGTTAAAACTTTAAAGTGTTAATACTACTAGTGCATGGATTCCTCCATTATTTAGAGAGATAAATTAATGGGTAAGATAAGACAATTGACTCACCAGAATTATCATCCCAGACATGAACAAGAGGTGAACTATCATTGATGATTGACAAGAGCGCTCCATCCTTGTCCCAGCCAAAACCTGAACACACACTGTCAACAACAACAGTAAGATGTAAGCTTTTATTTTATCCCTAGTACAATATTATCCTCTCCATGATATGTTATTTAGGAAATATTCAAATATTTTACAGATAGTACAGTAATATAAATTAATACAGTGTTCACTCCGGAAATATTCAAACATTTTAGATAGTACAGTAATATAAATTAATATAATGCTTATTCAGGAAATATTCACACATTTTTGATAGCACAGTAATATAAATTAGTACAATGGTTCTTAACCCCTATACGGTCCAAACGTACATATACATTCTCTCGCATAGAGCCCCAAACGTATATACAGTATACGTTTTCTTTGTCATTCATTCAACATTGCCACAATAAGCCTGAGTCGCCTAGACATGAGAGAATGGGTGTGCGCACTCACTGTGCGCCATATTAAAATAATTGGGGACACCTGAGTACCATATACTCTTTTTTCCTATTAAAAAAACTATTTTTTTCTTCCCAAAAATTTGGGGGTACCGAGTGAATGATATATACTTTGGGACCGTTAAGGGTTAAGGCACACACACACACACACACAACACACACATACAAATAACCTATATATAATATAATATATATATAATAAAATATAAATATATATATATTATAATATATATATATATATTATATATATTATACTATAAATACAGTGGACCCTCGCCTAACGAACGCATCGCATAACATTAAATTCGCCTAACGAAACATTTTTAACGCTAACATTTTGCCCCCGCTAACGCAAAAAACCGCCTAAAGAATTGTTTTCCGGGGACCAAATTTTACTTTAGGTGAGGGGCCACTGTTTTTTATATATAAAAAAAATATATAAATATATATATATTTAAATATATATATATATATATATATATATATATATATAAAAATAAAATATATAGTATATATATAATATATATTATATATATATATATATATATATATATATATATATATATATATATATTATATATAATTAAATATATATATTTTTACATATATATAAAAATTTGGGGACCCCCGGTTAACGAACTTTTTCATTTCCCGTAGTATGTTCAGGTGCCGTACTGACCGAATTTTCCCCCTAAGGAATATTGTGAAGTAGATATCAATTTTAGACCCCCAAACAAACACGTACAAACGCACTTCATAAAAACACTTACATAATTTTGGGCGCATTTTGGGGGTGATCGTTAACGGGGGGCCCTGTGTGTATATATATATATATATATATATATATATATAATTATATATATATATATAAAATAATATATAATATAATTTATATATAATATATAAAAATATATCATGGACCCCTGCTTAAAAAGATCCCCTCCCAATGCACCATTATGTAAGGGATTTTTTAAGTCATTTGATTGTTGTTTGGAGTCGAAATGGGCTAATCTTCACAAAATTCATTATGGAACAAATTCGGTCAGTACTGGGACTGAACAACTTTGGAATGAAAAAAAATCGTTTTCCGGGGTCCACTGTATTATGTATGTAGTATGTAGTATGTTGATGTATGTATGTAGTATGTATGTATGTATTTTTATGATGGTGTGTTTTTAAAAAAATTATATATAAAATATATATATATATATATATAAATATATATATATATATATATATATTATATATTTTTATTTTTTTTTTTATTTTTTTTTTTTTCAAAGCGGGCGTCTCCACCGAGGCAGGGTGACCCAAAAAAAAAAAGAAAATCCCCAAGAAGAAAATACTTTCATCATCATTCAACACTTTCACCACACTCACACATTATCACTGCTTTTGCAGAGGTGCTCAGAATACAACAGCTTAGAAGCATATATGTATAAAGATACACAACATATCCCTCCAAACTGCCAATATCCCAAACCCCTCCTTTAAAGTGCAGGCATTGTACTTCCCATTTCCAGGACTCAAGTCCGACTATATGAAAAAACCGGTTTCCCTGAATCCCTTCACTAAATATTACCCTGCTCACACTCCAACAGATTGTCAGGTCCCAAGTATCATTCGTCTCCATTCACTCCTATCTAACACGCTCATGCACGCTTGCAGGAAGTCCAAGCCCCTCGCCCACAAAACCTCCTTTACCCCCTCTTTCCAACCCTTTCGAGGACACCCCTACCCCTCTTTCCTTCCCCTATAGATTTATATAGCTTTCCATGTCATTCTACTTTGATCCATTCTCTCTAAATGACCAAAATACCTCAACAACCCCTCTTCTGCCCTCTGACTAATGCTTTTATTAACTCCACACCTTCTCCTAATTTCCACACTCCGAATTTTCTGCATAATATTTACACCACACATTGCCCTTAGACAGGACATCTCCACTGCCTCCAACCGTCTCCTTGCTGCTGCATTTACCACCCAAGCTTCACATCCATATAAGAGTGTTGGTACTACTATACTTTCATACATTCCCTTCTTTGCCTCCATAGATAACGTTTTTTGACTCCACATATACCTCAACGCACCACTCACCTTTTTTCCCTCATCAATTCTATGATTAACCTCATATTTCACAAAACCATCCGCCAACACTTCAACTCCCAAGAATCTGAAAACATTCACTTCTTCCATACTCCTCCTCCCCAATTTGATATCCAATTTTTCTTTATCTAAATCATTTGATACCCTCATCACCTTACTCTTTTCTATGTTCACTTTCAACTTTCTACCTTTACACACATTCTCAAACTCATCCACTAACCTTTGCAATTTTTCTTTAGAATCTCCCATAAGCACAGTATCATCAGCAAAAAGTAACTGTGTCAATTCCCATTTTGAATTTGATTCCCCATAATTTAATCCCACCCCTCTCCCGAACACCCTAGCATTTACTTCTTTTACAACCCCATCTATAAATATATTAAACAAACCATGGTGACATTACACATCCTTGTCTAAGACCTACTTTTACCGGGAAGTATTCTCCCTCTCTTCTACATACCCTAACCTGAGCCTCACTATCCTCATAAAAGCTCTTTACAGCATTTAGTAACTTACCACCTATTCCATATACTTGCAACATCTGCCACATTGCTCCTCTATCCACTCTATCATATGCCTTTTCTAAATCCATAAATGCAATAAAAACTTCCTACCTTTATCTAAATACTGTTCACATATATGCTTCAATGTAAACACTTGATCTACACATCCCCTACCCACTCTGAAGCCTCCTTGCTCATCCGCAATTCTACATTCTGTCTTACCTCTAATTCTTTCAATTATAACCCTACCGTATACGTTCCTGGTATACTCAGTAACTTATTCCTCTATAATTTTTACAATCTCTTTTGTCCCCTTTCCCTTTATATAAAGGGACTATACATGCTCTCTGCCAATCCCTAGGTACCTTCCCCTCTTTTATACATTTATTAAACAAAAGTACCAACCACTCCAACCTATATCCCCCCTGCTTTTAAACATTTCTGTCATGATCCATCAGTTCCAGCTGCTTTACCCCTTTCATTCTACGTAATGCCTCACGTACCTCCACCACACTTACATTCTGCTCTTCTTCACTCCTAAAAGATGGTATACCTCCCTGGCCAGTGCATGAAATTACCGCCTCCCTTTCTTCCTCAACATTTAAAAGTTCCTCAAAATATTCTCGCCATCTACCTAATACCTCCCTCCTCCCCATCTACTAACTCCCCTACTCTGTTTTAACTGACAAATCCATACTTTCCCTAGGCTTTCTTAACTTCTTTAACTCACTCCAAAATTTGTTCTTATTTTCATTAAAATTTCTTGACAGTGCCTCTCCCACTCTTCATCTGCTCTCCTTTTGCACTCTCTCACCACTCTCTTCACCTTTCTTTTACTCTCCATATACTCTGCTTTCTTGTAACACTTCTGCTTTGTAAAAACCTCTCGTAAGCTACCTTTTTTCTCTTTTATCACACCCTTTACTTCTTCATTCCACCAATCACTCCCTTTCTCCTGCCCCCACCCTCCTATGACCACAAACTTCTGCCCCACATTCTAATACTGCATTTTTAAAACTATTCCAACCCTCTTCAACCCCCCCACTACTCACTCTTTGCACTAGCCCACCTTCTGCCAATAGTCGCTTATATCTCGCCCGAACTTCCTCCTCCCTTAGGTTATACACTTTCACCTCCCTCTTACTTGTTGTTGCCACCTTCCTCTTTTCCCATCTACCTCTTACTCTAACTGTAGCTACAACTAAATAATGACCGATATATCAGTTGCCCCTCTATAAACATGTACATTCCTGGAGCCTACCCATCAACCTTTTATCCACCAATACATAATCTAACAAACTACTTTCATTACGTGCTACATCATACCTTGTATATTTATTTATCCTCTTTTTCATAAAATATGTATTACTTATTACCAAATTTCTTTCTACACATAGCTCAATTAAAGGCTCCCCATTTACATTTACCCCTGGCACCCCAAATTTACCTACTACTCCCTCCATAACATTTTTACCCACTTTAGCATTGAAATCCCCAACCACCATTACTCTCACACTTGATTCAAAACTCCCCATATAAAGTGCACAAGTATATAAGACATACAGGAAGATGTTCCCAAGTAGTTGTAACATAATGTTAGTAAACAACTGCTTGAGTGTAACACAAAGCCTACCCTTGACCCTCACCTTCAGCATATAAAATGCAGGATGATTTTCCACGACTTTTTTTGTGGGGAAAAAAAGCATGCCTTATATGCCAGAGAATACGGTAGATGTTTCAGGAATACAATAATGATACATTAAGTTTAGCTTATGATAATCCAATTTAGTTCAACTTCGACAGTGTTAACATTCTTTCTTCACCTTATAAGCAAGTAATAACTACTGCCACTGCAGTCTTAAGTTAGGTTCAAGCTTGCCCAAAATGCAATGCATAACTACAGCTTCTCCTCACTTAGCAACGTACTCGTTTACCAACACCTCAGACTTACAACGGGCTCTATGACCAGTATTTATACCAAAATAATGAATATTAGAGCTGATTTTCTCTATTCTGTTTATTTCAGTATACAGTACACTACTGTATAAACATTTAAAAGTATACCAGAAATGTTATAAATGGTGCAAAGGTGACATTAAAACAATATTAAAGATGGTTGACAAACCCACTACCACTGCAGTATGTTCCTCACTTAGCGACGAATTCGTTTAACGACGTGGTCTTAGGAACAGAACTCTGTCGTTATGTGAGGAGAGGCAGTATGGGCTTTCTGCAAGCACAACTGTCACTCATCACTGTACAAACATTATATCATGCTGAAATAAATCTTTATCTAAATTGTAGAAACAATAATGTGTTTGAGCAGTCATCAGGTCATCTGCCAGCTCTCCTAGTTATCACAAGTACCTTCACTGTTTGTTCTCTTTGTTCCCTTTACATTAGTTAAAATTTGTAATATCACCCCATCTTCCCTTCAAAAAGCTGCCTTCATACTGGTGAAGGCTCTTGGTCCAAGGAACTAGAGCTACCTTTATCTTTTTTCAACTGACTCTGGTTACATTTTATCCTGCAGGCAGTGTAAGACACACTAGTGGGTCTTTCCACTAGTGACTCCACCTTCCACTGCTCCACCTCATCTGTCACCAGTATATAAGCCCCCATCTCTACGAACATGCTGCATTTTTATCAAGATTGACGGACTGAACACATTGACTCCAGGCTGAGGGACTGATTACCTCAAACTCCTGATCTTTCACCTTTCTCTGTGCACTGGACAGAAGAAGTCACTGGATGGCAAAATGTTCCCAGAATAAAGATACCCAAAGGTTGCACAAGTGTCTTAATTACCACATAAAGGACTCCGCAAGGTTAACATTGATCTATGAAACCTGCATAAATAATAATAATAATAATCATAATCTCATCTGTATCATGTGTTTCTGTTAAAAATGTTAATATTTAATATACGGCATATGTTATCCTTTGCTTCAGCTACTTAAGTACAGCATTTTTTTATTAAATTACCATACTTAACATGATACAATATTTTCCTCTGCAGTAAAGATTTAGTTACATGGTGACTGTAACAAAGACAACAAAATTTTCCTTTCTATTATTTATGGAAATGCTAACAAAAATTAATAAAATGATGTAGAGACTAGAGTATAGCGTATTTTTATCTCACAAACCATACAGTGTTAGTGTATTACAGACAGAATATTTATTTTTATTAATATTAACACATCGGCCATTTTCCACCAAGGTAGGGTGGCCGAAAAAGAAAAACTTTCACCATCATTCACTCCATCACTGTCTTGCCAGAAGTGAGCTTACACTACAGTTATAAAACTGCAAGATTAACACCCCTCCTTCAGAGTGCAGACACTGTACTTCCCATCTCCAGGACTAAGGTCCAGCTTTCCAGTTTCCCTGAATCCCTTCATAAATATTACCCTGCTCACACTCCAACAGCACGTCAAGTCCTAAAAACCATTTGTCTCCATTTCCTCCTATCTAACACGCTCACTCATGCTTGCTGGAAGTCCAAACCCCTCACACACAAAACCTCCTTTACCCCCTCTTTCCAACCTTTCCTAGGCCGACCTGTATCCCGCCTTCCCTCCACTACAGATTTATACACTCTCAAAGTCATTCTATTTTGTTCTTATATATTCCAGACAGAATATATAAGAAAAAATAATTTATATCAGGAAATTTTTATTTTCTAAATGACTGTGTCACCTACACTTCATAAAATACAACATGAAAAGCATTTTAAAAACACCTTTTAGATGTTGAGAAACTCACCCTGGCAAGTGTATCTGTTCACGAAGATTGCCATGACGATCGTAGATATTGACCACCTGGTTGTACCCGGTGGAAGCTAAAAACCCTCCAGATGCTTTCTGCCAGGTGAAAAACACACCACCAGGACCGTGAGGACTTTCTAAACTGAACACACGCTGTGGAAACCAACAATGATGTTAACTGAGCAATTAAGACAACACTAACTAGGGCAAGAGGGTGGCTAGTAATGGTGATTATGATGCAGAAAGAGGACTATTTTTTTTTCGACAAACCGGCCATCTCCCATTGAGGTACTTCTCACTTCCAGGACTCAAGTCAGGATAACTGATTAAAGGATTATTATTAAGTTTAGGAGGAAGCACTAAACTTGTAGTGGTCATACAGCACATAGGGAATGGAAGACAATGGGGAGAGAAGAGACTGATTTGTGACCCTAACAAAAACAGACAATTCTTTAACATTGGACTTTGCCCATTGTTTCTGAATCAAGTGACCAGCAGATTTTGTCCTCTATCTCCAAGGTTTGTTAAATTATGAGTTTACTGTATTTTTTTTAACAAACGAGGCTTCTCCCACTGAGACAGGGTGACCTGAAAAGGAGGAAACACTTCTATAAACATTAGGTTTAGTCTGCCCAAAATGCCCTGGCATGATAGTGGCTTTCTTTGTACCTTAACAAATCAAAATTGTAATCACACATTGTAAACAATGCAAAGAAATAAAATCTTTATCCGTTTACATTTAGTAATTTATACAGAAGGGATTACTAGTCCCTTTGCTTCTGGCATTTAAGTCACCTCTTACCACACGTATGGCTGACACAGGAACAATTCTCCTCCACTTTATTAATATTATTGCTGCTACATTAAAAAAAACATTAAATCTGCATAATCATTTGAGTGAATTTTAATCACAGAGATGAAAATGATCATACTGTGCTCAATGTTTACACAAGACTATGCTTAGTGTATACATAACACTGTGCTTAATGCATACATAATACTGTTCTTAATGTTTACATAATACTGAAACTATCACTGTCTGGTGGCAGATGATGATGTAGTTATCTAACCTAACTTAAAAAACAAAACTTTAATTTTTTTATTAACACATCGGCTCTCTTCCACCAAGGTAGGGTGACCCCAAAAAAAAAAAAAACACTTTCATCATCACTTACTCCATCACTGTCTTGCCAGAGGTGTGCCTACACTACAGTTAATAAACTGCAACATATCAATAGCCCTCCTTCAGAGTGCAGGCACTGTACTTCCCACCTCCAGGACCTGAGTCCAGCTAACCAGTTTTTCTGAATCCCTTCATAAATGTTGCTTTGCTCACACTCCAACAGCACATCAAGTCTTAAAAACCATTTGCCTCCACTCACTCCTAACATGCTCACACATGCTTTTCTAAGCCCCTTGCACATAAAATGACAAAATGAGCAAAACAGTATCACAATCAAAGAGCATAAGCATGAAATTATTATTATTATTATTATGCAGATAGTTGCTGACTTATGACCCTCTGCCCCTATGACCATGAATATTTGTAAGCCTGGAAGCACAAATAAGGCCGTATGATAGTGATTCTTTATATCAAAAGAATTGATATAAAGATTATAAAGTACATAATTACAATACCTATCCAACTTAGAACCAATTCGAATTATGATCGGCCAGTCGTAAGCCAATGACTATCTGTATTTAAAAGGTGGTGGTAAAAACTCTGTGGGTCACACAACATTGGTTTAACACTGCTTTGTGATGTGTGTGCCAACTTGTGACCTTAGTGATAAACCAAGATAACATGTTCCTCAACAGGTATTTTTTTATATATTCAGCAACTTATTTATTCCATTGGAAAGGAGCACTAAATCTGTAGCGAGTCACAGCACTTTGCGGAATAGAAAACAATCAAATTTGATCCAAGAAAGGGAGGAGATCTATTCTTTCAAGTGTATGTATATACAATTTTATTTCTTATCGACAGTATATCAAACACAGTTTACATGTAATAATATTGTTAAGCACAGAAAAGCTGAGCATTTCTGACAGACTAATATTAATGCTCACATACTACATTCACTTGTTTCTTAACCCTTTGAGGGTCGACAGGCCCTCTCCGAAACTCGTTCTCAGGGTCGGCCAAATTTAAAAAAAAAAAATTATTTTCTCTTATGAAAAGATAGAGAATCTTTTCCCGATCATAAAGACACCAAAAGTTTGAAATTTGATAGAAAACTTACGGAATTATGCTCTCGCAAAGTTAGCGGTCTCGGCGATGTTTACGCATCGGCGATTTTGCCCACTTTGAGCCCCATTTTCGGCCAATTTCACTGTACTAGTCGACAAAAAACATGAATATTTCGCTAGAACTCCATTTTTTCTATCAAATGGGTGCAAGAAACCACTCATTTATGAAATTCAACTATCCAGTACAGTGGTCAGAATTTAGCAATTTTGCCAATTTCACACAATTTCAAAAGTCCAAATTCGAATAAGGGCCAGAATAAACAAAAAAAAGACATTCCTGGACTAAAATGACTTTTTTCCTTAGTCATTAGTCATGTCTAAAGGGCCCCTCTTATATTCTTTTGTTTTCCACTTTAAATTTTTTTTTCACAAAAAATGTAAGATTTACTGTTATGCAGACTATGCTTTTGGAAAAAAATGGTATAAATATATTGGTGCACTTGTAAAAAGAATATTAGCCCAAACCATTCGTATTGCACGTTTGGAAACGTTTTGTTTACTTTGAAGTTTGGTAAAAACCCAAAAATTTCTGTACTTTACCCAAAATTTCAAGGCCCCTTTCTTTTAAACCAGCAAAATCATCTCAATTTCGTAAAATGTCTTCCATTCCTAAAATGAGCCCAAGAAAACTAGAATACAAAAATAAATCCATACAAAATAACTGCAAAAGTCGCTGATTTTTTAAAAAAAAAAGGGTCAAATTTTTATTTTCATTATGCCCCTGGTGCTGCAGGATTTTTTTAGACTGTGCCACTGACCACATAGACCCATTCTTTATATAAGGCCCCACCAGCTTTCTCCACTAATTGAGGCCCTAAATTTTTGAGTACTAGTACGCAAAAAAACCCCCACGCGTAAACTACTAACGACGAAAACCCCAAAGGGAAATTACATTTTACTTGTTTTTAAAATTTCATTCACTTGTTCTTAAATTCATTTTACTTGTTTTTTTAAATTACATTCACTTGTTCTTAAATTAATTTACTTTTTCTAAATTACATTTATTTTTTTTTAAATTACATTCATTGTTCTTAAATTCATTCATTGTTTCTTAAATTACAATCACTTTTCTCTTAACCCGTAAACTCCAAGCAATCTACGTTCCATGTTAGTGCTCCAAAATAGTCACATTTTTTTTAAAATTTTTTAAATATAACAAAAAAAAAAGTAGATCAAAGGTTTTTTACACGTTTTCAAATGTAAAAAGAAAAAAAGAAGATCTACTTTTTTTACATACTTTCAACTGTTGAAAAAACGTATATAAAGTTTGGACTGTTTACAGGTTAAATTACATTCACTTGTTAGACGAAGAATGAGGGGAGACATGATAGAAGTGTATAAGTGGAAGATGAGTATTAATAAAGGGGATATTAACCCTTTGACTGTTTCAGTCGTATATATACATCTTACGCACCACTGTTTCTGATGTATTTATACGCGTAAATTCTAGTGGCTTCAAATCAAGCAGGAGAAAGCTGGTAGGCCCACATGTGAGAGAATGGGTCTGTGTGGTCAGTGTGCACCACATAAAAAAAAATCCTGCAGCACACAGTGTGTAATGAGAAAAAAAAAGCTGACCGTTTTTTTGGATTAAAACGCCGACTTTGAGGTGTATTTTCGTATAGCATTTATCGTTGTATTCTCGTTTTTCTGGTCTCACGTGATAAAATGTTAAACATATTACAGAAATAAAAACGACCTTGAAATTGAGCTCAAAGTAGCGGAAATGTTTGATTTTTACCAATGTTCAGGAGTAAACAAATCACACCACACGTCCAATACACGTCAACTGGGGAGTCTAATATTCTTTCACTAGTGCACTGATATTATTTATACCATTTTTACAATAATGCAGTAGTCTGCATAACAGTAAATTTTGTATTTTTTTGTATGAATAAAAAATCAAAATAGAAAGCAATAATAACATAAGAGGGGCCTAGAAATATGACTAATGAACAGAGGATATGTTATTTCAGTGCCAAGAATGTCTACATTATTTATTCTGGACCCTATTTTGAAATTGGCATCTTTTTTAATTTGCGTGAAATTGGCCAAATTGCCAATTTCTGACTTTATTGGGTAGTTCAAATCGGTAAACGGGCGGTTTCTTGTACTCAACAGATAGAAAAAAATGGAGTTCTAAAGAAATAGCTATGGGTTTGATCAACTGGAAGAACGGAATTGGCCAAAAACAGGGCTCAAAGTCGGCGAAATTGCCGATGCGTATATGTTGCCGAGACTAACATTGTGGGAGCGTAATTCCGTGAGTTTTCAACCAAATTTTGTACTTTTGGTGTCATTACCATCGGGAAAAGATTCTCCATCATTTCAAAAGAAAAAATAATTAATTTTTTTTTCCAAAAATTTATCGATATAGAATGACAGTTTCAGAAAGGGGCCTGTGAGAGTCAAAGGGTTAATAAGGTCTTGAGGATATCTCTCCAAGAGAGAACCCGCAGTAATGGATTTAAATTAGACAAGTTTAGATTTAGAAAGGACATAGGAAAGTATTGGTTTGGAAATAGGGTAGTTGATGAGTAGAACAGTCTACCTAGTTGGGTTATTGAGGCTAGGACTTTGGGTAGTTTCAAATTTAGGCTGGATAAATATATGAGTGAGAGGGATTGGAGTTGAGTGGGACTTGCAAATGAGTGGATAGAGTTATCAGACCTTATTTCTTGGGTAGCATTGAAAATTAGGTTGGGCAATTGTTTTGTTAGTGGGATGGATTGTAAAGGACCTGCCTAGTATGGGCCAACAGGCCTGCTGCAGTGATCCTCCTTTCTTATGTTCTTATATCATATGGAGCAGCTTTTTTTAACACAGTGGTACCTCGGGTTACGAACACCTCAAAACTTAAACAATTATGTAAGTGTATTTATATAAGTGCTTTTGTAAGTGTATTTTTGGGGGTCTGAAACAGATTAATCTAATTTACATTATTCCTTATGGGAACAAATTCATTCGGTAGCGGTACTCAGTCTTCTGGAACAATATAAATTCGTATCCCGAGGTACCACGGTACTTTAAAATTTCAGTGCTGTGAGAGTTAAGATAATTCACCAAGTATAATATATACATTACCTTATCAGAAGCCATATTCCATATATAATTATGTTATAAACATGAGCTGTGTGGTCTTGGTAGTTTTAAGATGCCATAAGAAACAATATCTGTGTCAGCTGAAGAGCTGGAAATTTGTTCTCCTGTAATGCAAATAAATCAGATTTTAATGTTTTGTTTCATGACTGCTGTACACCTCTATCATCAACACAATATTTGTATAAATTAAAAGCAAAAGTGTGCTAAAAACTAATTTTATCCAGAGTAATGTTAGGACAATGTGCAGCTTAAGTTGCTGTATTACAAGATATTTTTTTACTAGGTAATTTATCTCCTCACATGATATGTTGAAGTTTGTGGAGAAAGACTGACATTTTTATGGGATTATTAACCTGGAGGGTTAATAACCCAGAGGGTCAATAAACCACCTAAATTATTGGGAATGGTTGAAGTCCCTTGATTTGTACTCCCTGGAAGGCAGGCGAGAAAGATACATGATAGTATATACTTGGAAAATCCTAGAGGAACTAGTCACAAATTTGGACATGAAAATCACTCCCTACAAAAGCAGGAGATGCAACATCCTCCCACTGGAAAGCACAGGTGCCATGAGTACACTAAGAGACAACACTAAGTGGGCCCAAGACTGTTCAACTGCCTCCCAGCATACATAAGGGGGATTACCAATAGGCCCCTGGCTGTCTTCAAGACCTCTGGCTGTCTTCAAGATCCCTGGCTGTCTTCAAGACCCCTGGCTGTCTTCAAGACCCCTGACTGTTTTCAAGACCCCCAACTGTCTTCAAGACCCCTGGCTGTCTTCAAGACCTCTGGCTGTCTTCAAGATCCCTGGCTGTCTTCAAGACCCCTGACAGTCTTCAAGATCCCTGGCTGTCTTCAAGACCCCTGGCTGTCTTCAAGACCCCTGACTGTTTTCAAGACCCCCAACTGTCTTCAAGACCCCTGGCTGTCTTCAAGACCTCTGGCTGTCTTCAAGATCCCTGGCTGTCTTCAAGACCCCTGACAGTCTTCAAGACCCCTGACTGTCTTCAAGACCCCTGGCTGTCTTCAAGACCCCTGGTTGTCTTCAAGACCCCTGGCTGTCTTCAAGACCCCTGACTGTCTTCAAGACCCCTGGCTGTCTTCAAGACCCCTGACTGTCTTCAAGACCCCTGACTGTCTTCAAGACCCCAGGTTGTCTTCAAGACCCCTGGCTGTCTTCAAGACCCCTGACTGTCTTCAAGACCCCTGGTTATCTTCAAGACCCCTGGCTGTCTTCAAGACCCCTGGCTGTCTTCAAGACCCCTGGCTGTCTTCAAGACCCCTGGTTGTCTTCAAGACCCTTGGCTGTCTTCAAGACCCCTGGCTGTCTTCAAGACCCCTGGATGTCTTCAAGACCACTGGCTGTCTTCAGGACCCCTGGATGTCTTCAAGACCCCTGGCTGTCTTCAAGACCCTTGGCTGTCTTCAAGACCCCTGGCTGTCTTCAAGACCCCTGGTTGTCTTCAAGACCCTTGGCTGTCTTCAAGACCCCTGGATGTCTTCAAGACCACTGGCTGTCTTCAAGACCCCTAGCTGTCTTCATGACCCCTGGCTGTCTTCAAGACCCCTGACTGTCTTCAAGACCCCTGGTTATCTTCAAGACCCCTGGCTGTCTTCAAGACCCCTGGCTGTCTTCAAGACCCCTGACTGTTTTCAAGACCCCCAACTGTCTTCAAGACCCCTGGCTGTCTTCAAGACCTCTGGCTGTCTTCAAGATCCCTGGCTGTCTTCAAGACCCCTGACTGTCTTCAAGACCCCTGGCTGTCTTCAAGACCCCTGGTTGTCTTCAAGACCCCTGGCTGTCTTCAAGACCCCTGACTGTCTTCAAGACCCCTGGCTGTCTTCAAGACCCCTGACTGTCTTCAAGACCCCTGACTGTCTTCAAGACCCCTGACTGTCTTCAAGACCCCTGACTGTCTTCAAGACCCCAGGTTGTCTTCAAGACCCCTGGCTGTCTTCAAGACCCCTGACTGTCTTCAAGACCCCTGGTTATCTTCAAGACCCCTGGCTGTCTTCAAGACCCCTGGCTGTCTTCAAGACCCCTGGCTGTCTTCAAGACCCCTGGTTGTCTTCAAGACCCTTGGCTGTCTTCAAGACCCCTGGCTGTCTTCAAGACCCCTGGTTGTCTTCAAGACCCTTGGCTGTCTTCAAGACCCCTGGATGTCTTCAAGACCACTGGCTGTCTTCAAGACCCCTGACTGTCTTCAAGACCCCTAGCTGTCTTCATGACCACTGGCTGTCTTCAAGACCCCTGACTGTCTTCAAGACCCCAGGTTGTCTTCAAGACCCCTGGCTGTCTTCAAGACCCCTGACTGTCTTCAAGACCCCTGGCTGTCTTCAAGACCCCTGGATGTCTTCAAGACCCCTGACTGTCTTCAAGACCCCTGGTTATCTTCAAGACCCCTGACTGTCTTCAAGACCCCTGACTGTCTTCAAGACCCCTGGATGTCTTCAAGACCCCTGGCTGTCTTCAAGACCCCTGGATGTCTTCAAGACCCCTGGCTGTCTTCAAGACCCCTGGATGTCTTCAAGACCACTGGCTGTCTTCAGGACCCCTGGATGTCTTCAAGACCCCTGGCTGTCTTCAAGACCCTTGGCTGTCTTCAAGACCCCTGGCTGTCTTCAAGACCCCTGGTTGTCTTCAAGACCCTTGGCTGTCTTCAAGACCCCTGGATGTCTTCAAGACCACTGGCTGTCTTCAAGACCCCTGACTGTCTTCAAGACCCCTAGCTGTCTTCATGACCCCTGGCTGTCTTCAAGACCCCTGACTGTCTTCAAGACCCCTGGTTATCTTCAAGACCCCTGGCTGTCTTCAAGACCCCTGGCTGTCTTCAAAACCCCTGGCTGTCTTCAAGACCCCTGGTTGTCTTCAAGATCCCTGGCTGTCTTCAAGACCCCTGGATGTCTTCAAGACCCTTGGCTGTCTTCAAGACCCCTGGCTATCTTCAAGACCCCTGGCTGTCTTCAAGACCCCTGGATGTCTTCAAGACCACTGGCTGTCTTCAAGACCCCTGGCTGTCTTCAAGACCCCTGACTGTCTTCAAGACCCCAGGTTGTCTTCAAGACCCCTGGCTGTCTTCAAGACCCCTGACTGTCTTCAAGACCCCTGGTTATCTTCAAGACCCCTGGTTGTCTTCAAGACCCTTGGATGTCTTCAAGACCACTGGTTGTCTTCAAGACCCCTGGCTGTCTTCAAGACCCCTGGCTGTCTTCAAGACCCCTGGATGTCTTCAAGACCCCTGACTGTCTTCAAGACCCCTGGATGTCTTCAAGACCCCTGACTGTCTTCAAGACCCCTGGTTATCTTCAAGACCCCTGACTGTCTTCAAGACCCCTGACTGTCTTCAAGACCCCTGGATGTCTTCAAGACCCCTGGCTGTCTTCAAGACCCCTGGATGTCTTCAAGACCCCTGGCTGTCTTCAAGACCCCTGGTTATCTTCAAGACCCCTGGCTGTCTTCAAGACCCCTGGCTGTCTTCAAGACCCCTGACTGTCTTCAAGACCCCTGGCTGTCTTCAAGACCCCTGGCTGTCTTCAAGACCCCTGACTGTCTTCAAGACCCCTGGTTATCTTCAAGACCCCTGGCTGTCTTCAAGACCCCTGACTGTCTTCAAGACCCCTGACTGTCTTCAAGAAGGTGCTGGACAGGCACCTAAATCCAGTACCTGACCAGCCGGGCTGTGGTTCGTATGTCATGTTGTGTGTGGCCAGCAGTAACAGTCTGGTTGATCAGGCTCTGATCCACCATGAAACCCTCTCCAGCTATGTTCTCTTAAAGGTTTCAAGTTGTTCTCTTTAAGCTTAAGCTTTTCTCTTGAAGCTTAAGCTGTTATCTTAAAGCTTAAGATGTTTTCTTAAAACTTAAGCTGTTATCTTAAAGCTTAAGATGCTTTCTTAAAACTTAAGCTGTTATCTTAAAGCTAAATCTGTTATTTTAATGCTTAAGCTGTTTTCCTAAAGTTTTCAAGTTATTAAGTTAAAGCTTAAGTTGTTCTCTTAAAGCTTTCAAGCTGCTCTCTGAAAGCTTAAGCTGTTCCCTTAAAACTTAAGCTGTTCCCTTAAAGCTTAAGCATTCTCTGAAAGCTTAAGCTGTTCTCTTAAAGCTTAAGCTGTTCCCTTAAAGCTTAAGCATTCTCTTAAAGCTGAAGCTGTTCTCTTAAGCTGAAGCTGTTCTCTTAAGCTTAAGCTGTTCTCTTAAGCTGAAGCTGTTCTCGTAAGCTTAAGCAGTTCTCTTAAGCTTAAGCTGTTTCCTTAAGCTTAAGCTGTTCCCTTAAGCTTAAGCTGTTCTCGTAAGCTTAAGCTGTTCTCTTAAGCTTAAGCTGTTTCCTTAAGCTTAAGCTATCCCCTTAAGCTTAAGCTGTTCTCTTAAGCTGTTCCCTTAAGCTTAAGCTGTTCTATTAAGCTTAAGCTGTTCTCTTAAGCTGAAGCTGTTCTCGCAAGCTTAAGCTGTTCTCTTAAGCTTAAGCTGTTCCCTTAAGCTTAAGCTGTTCCCTTAAGCTTAAGCTGTTCTCTTAAGCTTAAGCTTTTCTCGTAAGCTTAAGCTGTTCTCTTAAGCTTAAGCTGTTCCCTTAAGCTTAAGCTGCTCCCTTAAGCTTAAGGTGTTCTCTTAAGCTTAAGCTGTTCCCTTAAGCTTAAGCTTGTTTTACTACAACATTTACTGTACCTCACTTGTAAATACTTCATATAAGTTAATATTTTAACATCCTGTATACATCACATTCACAATAATAACATTTAACATCCTCTATATATAAGATTCACAGTATTAACACAGATGTTAACATTAATACTTAACATCCTCTATATATAAGATTCACAGTATTAACACAGATGTTAACATTAATACTTAACATCCTCTATATAAAATATCCAAAATAATAATGTTAAATTTGTTAACAAAATTAAGTGTTGTGTAGCACTTGTTGGAGTGAAGTAATAATAATAAGTGTTATTAAGGTGAAGTACAGGAGTTACGAGGTTCCTGGAGGCTTAATACACTCTCCTGTGTGATGTTTCGCTCGTGGCAGTGAGCGAAACATGGCAAAAACGAAGATAAACGAGCAGGTGAGAGTCAGAGAGACAATACCAGAGAGGAATGTTTGTAAACACTGGGAAAACAAGTGACTGTTGAGGTGTAAGCTCAACTACTAGCTGCTGGACCAGCTGGACCAGCTAGTGACTAGCTGGTCCAGCTGCTGACTGTTGAAGTGTACGCTCAACTACTAGCTGCTGGACCAGCTAGTGACTAGCTGGTCCAGCTGCTGACTGTTGAAGTGTAAGCTCAACTACTAGCAGCTGGTGACTAGCTGGTCCAGCTGCTGACTGTTGAAGTGTAAGCTCAACTACTAGCAGCTGGACCAGCTAGTGACTAGCTGGTCCAGCTGCTGACTGTTGAGGTGTAGGTTCAACTACTAGCTGCTGGTCCAGCTAGTGACTAGCTGGTCCAGCTGGTGACTGTTGAGGTGTAGGTTCAACTACTGGCTGCTGGTCCAGCTAGTGACTAGTTGGTCCAGCTGCTGACTGTTGAGGTGTAGGTTCAACTACTAGCTGCTGGACCAGCTGGTCCAGCTAGTGACTAGCTGGTCCAGCTGCTGACTGTTGAAGTGTAAGCTTAAACTCATCCTAGCAGCTGGACCGCTGTAGTGAGTACTTAGCTGGTCCAAGACTGTACTGCACTGTTGAAGTGTAAGCTCAACTACTAGCTGCTGGACCAGCTGGTCCAGCTAGTGACTAGCTGGTCCAGCTGCTGACTGTTGAAGTGTAAGCTCAACTACTAGCTGCTGGACCAGCTGGTCCAGCTAGTGACTAGCTGGTCCAGCTGCTGACTGTTGAAGTGTAAGCTCAACTACTAGCAGCTGGTCCAGCTAGTGACTAGCTGGACCAGCTGCTGCCTGTTGAAGTGTAAGCTCAACTACTAGGAGCTGGACCAGCTGGTCCAGCTAGTGACTAGCTGGTCCAGCTGCTGACTGTTGAAGTGTAAGCTTAACTACTAGCAGCTGGACCAGCTGGTCCAGCTGGTGACTGTTGAGGTGTAGGCTCAACTACTAGCTGCTGGACCAGCTGGTCCAGCTAGTGACTAGCTGGTCCAGCTGCTGACTGTTGAAGTGTAAGCTTAACTACTAGCAGCTGGACCAGCTAGTGACTAGCTGGTCCAGCTGCTGACTGTTGAAGTGTAAGTTTAACTACTAGCAGCTGGACCAGCTAGTGACTAGCTGGTCCAGCTGCTGTTAAAGTGTAAGCTTAACTACTAGCTGCTGGACCAGCTAGTGACTAGCTGGTCCAGCTGCTGACTGTTGAAGTGTAAGCTCAACTACTAGCTGCTGGACCAGCTAGTGACTAGCTGGTCCAGCTGCTGACTGTTAAAGTGTAAGCTTAACTACTAGCTGCTGGACCAGCTAGTTACTAGCTGGTCCAGCTGCTGACTGTTGAAGTGTAAGCTTAACTACTAGCTGCTGGACCAGCTGGTTCAGCTAGTGACTAGCTGGTCCAGCTGCTGACTGTTGAAGTTTAGGCTCAACTACTAGCTGCTGGTCCAGCTAGTGACCAGCTGGTCCAGCTGCTGACTGTTGAAGTGTAAGCTCAACTACTAGCTGCTGGACCAGCTGGTCCAGCTAGTGACTAGCTGGTCCAGCTGCTGACTGTTGAAGTGTAAGCTCAACTACTAGCTGCTGGACCAGCTGGTCCAGCTAGTGACTAGCTGGTCCAGCTGCTGACTGTTGAAGTGTAAGCTTAACTACTAGCTGCTGGTCCAGCTAGTGACTAGCTGGTCCAGCTGCTGACTGATGTAATGTAGGTATTACTAGCTGCTGGTCCAGCTAGTGACTAGCTGGTCCAGCTGTTGACTGTTGAAGTGTAAGCTTAACTACTAGCTGCTGGGCCAGCTAGTCACTAGCTGTTAGTTCTTCACTGCTGTTAGTTCTTCACTGCTGTTAGTTCTTCACTGCTGCTAGTTCTTCACTGCTACTAGTTCTTCACTGTTCTAGTTCTTCACTGTTGCTAGTTCTTCACTGCTGTTAGTTCTTCACTGCACTAGTTCTTCACTGCACTAGTTCTTCAGTGCTGCTAGTTCTTCACTGCTGCTAGTTCTTCACTGCACTAGTTCTTCACTGCTGCTAGTTCTTCACTGCACTAGTTCTTCACTGCTGCTAGTTCTTCACTGCTGTTAGTTCTTCACTGCTGTTATTTCTTCACTGCTGTTAGTTCTTCACTGCTGCTAGTTCTTCACTGCTGTTCTTCACTGCTGCTAGTTCTTCACTACTGTTAGTTCTTCACGGCTGCTGGTTCTTCACTGTTGCTAGTTCTTCACTGCTGCTAGTTTACTGCTGCTAGTTCTTCACTGCTGCTAGTTCACTGCAGTTCTTCACTGCTGCTAGTTCTTCACTGTTGCTAGTTCTTCACTGCTGCTAGTTCACTGCAGTTAGTTCTTCACTGCTGCTAGTTTTTAACTGCTGCTACTTCACACTGCTAGTCTTTCACTGCTGCTAGTTCTTCACTGCTGCTAGTCTTTCACTGCTTCTAGTCCTTCACTGTTGCTAGTCCTTCACTCTTGCTGGTCCTTCACTGCTGCTAGTTCTTCACTGCTGCTAGTCCTTCACTTTTGCTAGTCCTTCACTGTTGCTAGTCCTTCACTCTTGCTAGTCCTTCACTCTTGCTAGTCCTTCACTGTTGCTAGTCCTTCACTCTTGCTAGTCCTTCACTGTTGCTAGTCTTTCACTGCTGCTAGTTCTTCACTGCTGCTAGTTCTTCACTGCTATACCACTACTATACCACTCACTTATTTATCCATACCTCACTTATGCTATTTGTGCTTGGGGATCAACTGCTGCAACACACCTAAAGCCAATAATAACCCAACAAAAAGCTGTAGTAAGAATAATCACTAAATCCCATCCCTGGCAACACCCCCACCACTCTTCATAGATCTAAACTTACTCCCTGTTCAGTACATCCACACTTACTACTGTGCAATCTACATCTACAGGACCTTAAATTCCAATATTAACCTTGACCTAAAACGCTTTCTTGATAGTTGTGACAGAACCACCAGGCACAACACCAGACACAAACATCTCTACGACATTCCCCGTGTCCGACTAAACCTTCACAAAAATTCAATGTATGTCAAAGGCCCTAAAATCTGGAACACCCTACGTGAGAACTCTAGAACTGCAGACACATTCATCACCTTCAAAACTACCATTAGAAAACATCTTATCTCCCTGATACACCCCGTCAACTAACTACACGAATACCACCTTGTGGTTCACACTTACACTCACTCACCCATTTGACCATAAACAGAAATATTAATCTCAATCTTAAAATAATGAATCCTATGATACTCCAATACTGAAACTATGTACTGTGCCAAAACAAAAGCATTCACATTGCTAAACTCACAAACTAGTATTTAGTCACTTAGCCATAATACCAACTTACCTCATAATTTGTAATATTTTAAAATAAAGAATTAAACTAAGTCTGCCCGAAATGCCTAGCCATGCTTGGCATTCTAGTGGTACACTCTGTAATCATTATTTAACTACATGTAAACCACACAATAACCAAATTCTGTAAATTCAACATTGCAATCTTTATAGAGAATAAACTTTGCTGCTAGTCCTTCATTGTTGCTAGTCCTTCACTGTTGCTAGTCCTTCACTGCTGCTAGTTCTTCACTGCTGCTAGTTCTTCACTGTTGCTAGTCCTTCACTGCTGATAGTTCTTCACTGTTGCTAGTCCTTCACTATTGCTAGTCCTTCGCTGTTGCTAGTTCTTCACTGTTGCTAGTCTTTCATTGTTTCTAGTCCTTCACTGCTGCTAGTCCTTCATTGTTGCTAGTTCTTCACTGCTGCTAGTCCTTCACTGTTGCTAGTCCTTCACTGTTGCTAGTCCTTCACTATTGCTAGTCCTTCACTGTTGCTAGTCCTTCACTGTTGATAGTCCTTCGCTGTTGCTAGTCCTTCACTATTGCTAGTCCTTCACTGTTGCTAGTCCTTCACTATTTCTAGTCCTTCACTGCTGCTAGTCCTTCACTGTTGCTAGTCCTTCACTGTTGCTAGTACTTCACTGTTGCTAGTCCTTCACTGTTGCCAGTCCTTCAGTGTTGCTAGTCCTTCACTGTCACTAGTCCTTCACTGTTGCTAGCCCTTTGCTGTTGTTAGTCCTTCACTGTTGCTAGTCCTTCACTGTTGCTAGTATTTCACTGTTGCTAGTCCTTCACTGTTGCTAGTCCTTCACTGTTGCTAGTCCTTCACTGTTGCTAGTATTTCACTGTTGCTAGTCCTTCACTGTTGCTAGTCCTTCACTGTTGCTAGTCCTTCACTGTTGCTAGTCCTTCACTGTTGCTAGTCCTTCGCTATTGCTAGTCCTTCACTGTTGCTAGTCCTTCACTGTTGCTAGTCCTTCACTGTTGTTAGTCCTTCACTGTTGCTAGTGCTTCACTGTTGCTAGTCCTTCACTATTGCCAGTCCTTCACTGTTGCTAGTCCTTCACTGTTGCTAGTCCTTCACTGTTGCTAGTCCTTCACTATTGCTAGTCCTTCACTGTTGCTAGTCCTTCACTATTGCTAGTCCTTCACTATTGCTAGTCCTTCACTGTTGCTAGTCCTTCACTATTGCTAGTCCTTCACTGTTGCTAGTCCTTCACTGTTGCTAGTCCTTCATGTTGCTAGTCCTCACTGTTGCTAGTCCTTCACTGCTGCTAGTCCTTCACTGCTGCTAGTCCTTCACTGTTGCTAGTCCTTCACTGCTGCTAGTCCTTCACTGCTGCTAGTCCTTCACTGCTGCTAGTCCTTCACTGTTGCTAGTCCTTCACTGCTGCTAGTCCTTCACTGCTGCTAGTCCTTCACTGCTGCTAGTCCTTCACTGTTGCTAGTCCTTCACTGCTGCTAGTCCTTCACTGCTGCTAGTCCCTCACTACTGCTAGTCCTTCACTGCTGCTAGTCCTTCACTGTTGCTAGTCCTTCACTGCTGCTAGTCCTTCACTGTTGCTAGTCCTTCACTGCTGCTAGTCCTTCACTGCTGCTAGTCCTTCACTGTTGCTAGTCCTTCACTGCTGCTAGTCCTTCACTGTTGCTAGTCCTTCACTACTGCTAGTCCTTCACTGCTGCTAGTACTTCACTAATGCTTGTCCTTCAAAACAGTACACAGCTTCAAGCAGAGGCACGACAATGTTATATATATATATATATATATATATATATATATATATATATATAATTATATATATATATATTATATATATATAATATATAATATATATATATATATATATATATATATATATAATGTTAGGTTAGCTAAGACAGGTGAGAACCAGTCAACATTTCAACACATTTCTTACCCTAAAACTAATATATTAAATTATTTCGGGCTGTGGATGGAAGAAAATGTACACAGCTTGAAGTAGAGGCACGACAAGGCCCCAGAAATAGAATAAATCATGGTAAAATAAGCTAATAAAGAGTGAGGTAAGAGAGGTATTTCATCAGAGGTAAAAACGAGTCTATAACAAGGAGTGGAAAATGGCTGCCGTAGACAGTGCCTCTCAGTGACCTTATTTAACATTATTACAGCCACCATTACTACCATTATGGGAGGTGAGTATGGTGGGGGTGATGGGGGCGTGTACCCCCACCCTGGTACCTAGTACCTACACTATCTTAGTACCTAAGATAACATACCTAACTCTCTCTCTCCCTTATCTCTTAACATTACTTCCTCTTCCACGGCTTTATGTGCGCTATATATACCAGTATTACTCGGTATATATATACCTCTGTGTATAATATGTACCCTTATTACTAGGTATATACACTACCACAGCTTTATGTGTAGTATATATACTGTCATTATTAGGTATATACACAACCACAGCTTTATGTGTAGTATATATACTGTCATTATTAGGTATATACACTACCACAGCTTTATGTGTAGTATATATACTGTCATCACTAGGTATATATACTACCATTGCTTTATGTGTAGTATATATACTGTTATTACTAGGTATATATACTACCACTGCTTTATGTGTAGTATATATACTGTCATCACTAGGTATATATACTACCATTGCTTTATGTGTAGTATATATACTGTCATCACTAGGTATATATACTACCACTGCTCTATGTGTAGTGTATATACATTATGTGTAGTATATTTACTGTTATTACTAGGTATATATACTACCAATGCATTATGTGTAGTGTATATACTGTCATTACTAGGTATATATAATACCATTGCTTTATGTGTAGTATATATACTGTTATTACTAGGTATATATACTACCACTGCTTTATGTGTAGTATATATACTGTCATTACTAGGTATATATACTACCACTGCTTTATGTGTAGTATATATACTGTTATTACTAGGTATATATACTACCACTGCTTTATGTGTAGTATATATACTCTTATTACTAGGTATATATACTACCACTGCTTTATGTGTAGTATATATACTCTTATTACTAGGTATATATACTACCACTGCTTTATGTGTAGTATATATACTCTTATTACTAGGTATATATACTACCACTGCTTTATGTGTAGTATATATACTCTTATTACTAGGTATATATACTACCACTGCTTTATGTGTAGTATATATACTCTTATTACTAGGTATATATACTACCACTGCTTTATGTGTAGTATATATACTCTTATTACTAGGTATATATACTACCACTGCTTTATGTGTATTATATATACTCTTATTACTAGGTATATATACTACCACTGCTTTATGTGTAGTATATATACTCTTATTACTAGGTATATATACTACCACTGCTTTATGTGTAGTATATATACTCTTATTACTAGGTGTATTTACTACCACTGCTTTATGTGTAGTATATATACTCTTATTACTAGGTGTATTTACTACCACTGCTTTATGTGTAGTATATATACTCTTATTACTAGGTATATATACTACCACTGCTTTATGTGTAGTGTATATACTGTCATTACTAGGTATATATATTACCACTGCTTTGTGTGTTGTATATATACTGTTATTACTAGTTATATATACTACCACTGCTTTATGTGTAATATATATACTACCACTGCTTTATGTGTTGTGTATATACTGTCATTACTAGGTATATATACTACCACTGCTTTATGTGTAGCATATATACTGTCATTACTAGGTATATATACTACCACTGCTTTATTTGTAGTGTATATACTGTTATTACTAGGTATATATACTACCACTGCTTTATGTGTAGTATATATACTGTTATTACTAGGTATATATACTACCACTGCTTTGTGTAGTATATATACTGTTATTACTAGGTATATATACTACCACTGCTTTATGTGTAGTATATATACTGTTATTACTAGGTATATATACTACCACTGCTTTATGTGTAGTATATATACTCTTATTACTAGGTATATATACTACCACTGCTTTGTGTAGTATATATACTGTTATTACTAGGTATATATACTACCACTGCTTTATTTGTAGTATATATACTACCACTGCTTTATGTGTAGTATATATGCTGTCAAAGATATATAAGGTTTTTATCAAGGTATATCATTGCTTGGTATGTACACTCCCATTATTAGGTATATACATTCCCATTATAAGGTATATACACTCCCTTTACTAGTGTATACACTACTTGGTATATACACTACCACTGCTTTGTGTGCTATACTGTCATTACTAGGTATATACACTACATTTACTAAGTATATACACTACCACTGCTTTATGTGTACTATATATATTTTCATTACTAGGTATATACACTACCACCACTGTGTACTATGTATATTCTTATTGGTGTATACTCTCCCTTTACTCGGTATATACACTACCATTACTCTGTATCATACTCATTACTAGGTATATATGTACTCTCAATTTTAGGTATATACTTTCATTACTAGGCATATGCTCTCATTATTAGGTATATGCTCTCATTACTAGGTATATACTCTCATTGCTAGGAATATGTTTTCATTAATATATATATATATATATATATATTATATATATTATATATATATATATATATATATATATATATATATATATATATATATATATATATATATATATATTTAAGAACATAAAAAAAAGAAGGAACACTGCAGCAGGCCTACTGGCCCATGCAAGGCAGGTCCAAGTCTCTTACCGGCTTAAGGCAATGACCCAGCCTAGTCAGGTCAGGTCACATTCACTTAAAGAAGGAGCACGGCTTCAGACCTAGTAACACAAGCTAGTCAGGTCCAAACCATACCACGGGCGGGGATAGAACCCGCGGGTTCTATCCCCGCCCGTGGTATGGCTTGTTTGCAATCGTAGCATTACAATTTCATGAGTCTAGTCAGGTCCAACTCACACCCACCCACACCCACTCATGTATTTATCTAATCTATTTTTAAAACTACATAAGGTTTTAGCCTCTTGTGACGGTACTCGGGAGTTTGTTCCACTCACCCACAACTCTATTACCAAACCAGTGCTTTCCTGTATCGTTCCTGAATCTGGATTTTTCCAACTTAATACCATTGGGGCTCGGGGCTAAACTGCAGAAAATCACCTTTAACCTTTAAGAACCCAGCAAAAAGCTGCTCTGCGATTAATTACCAACTCCTGCATTAGACAGTACACTCCACCGCTTTTTAAGAGCCTTGTTTAACCCTTTGACTGTCGCAACCCCCAATCCTGAGGTGTCTCCTGGTGTCGCAAAATTTAAAAAAAAAAAAAAAATATTTTTTCTTATGAAATGATAGAGAATCTTTTCCCGATTGTAATGACGCCAAACAAACGAAATTTGATGGAAAACTGACGGAATTATGCTCTCGCAAAGTTAGTGACCTCGGCGCTGTTTACAAATCGGCGATTTCGCCCACTTTGAGCCCCATTTTCGGCTAATTCCATTGTTCCAGTTGCCCAAACTCATAGCTATTTCTTTAGAACTCCATTTTTTCTATCGATTGAGTACAAGAAACTGCCCATTTACCGATTTCAACTACCTAATAATGTGGTCAGAAATTTGCAATTTGGCCAATTTCATGAAAACTAAAAAATATGACAATTTCAAAATAAGGTCCAGAATGAACAATGCAGACATTCCTGGCTCTAAAATAACATTTTCTTTGCTCATCAGTCATGTCTCCAGGCCCCTCTGATATTACTCTTGCTTTCTATTTTGAATTTTTATTCAAACAAAAAATTGAAGACTTACTATTATGCAGACTACTGCAATACTGTAATAATTGTATAAATAACATCAACCCATTCATGACTGCATATTAGAATGGCTAGTTGGACATTTATTGGAAATTGGCATCATTTGTTTACTTTTGAACATTGGCAAAAATCAAACATTTCCTCTACTTTGAGCTCCATTTCTAGGTTCTTTTTATAGTAAAATCAATCAAAATCACCTCTATATCTATAATATGTTTTCCATTCTATAAAATGAGACCAAGAAAACGAGAATACAACCATAAATACTATACGAAAATAGACCACAAAGTCGGCATTTTAATTAAAAAAAACGGTCAGAGTTTTTTTTTTCTCATTATGCACTGTGTGCTCCAGGAGTGAGACCAGGAGGCCTGGTCTCAGACCGGGCCGCGGGGGCGTTGACCCCCGGAACTCTCTCCAGGTAAACTCCAGGTAAACACTGACCACACAGACCCATTCTCTCACATGTGGGCCTACCAGCTTTCTCCTGCTTGATTTGAAGCCGCTAGAATTTATGAGTATATATACGTCAAACACGGTACCTCGTAAGACGTATATATACGGCCGCGACAGTCAAAGGGTTAATATGCAAAGCATCCATACTTATTATTGTGCCTACTACACACACAGAATATTATACTCCAACATTAACCCTCCTCTCAAACTCCTTCCAGATATCTACAACAGAACACACACGGCATAACACAAGGCACAAATCTCTCTCTTTGATATCCCTCGTGTCCATCTCTCCCTATGCAAAAATGCTATGCCCATAAAGGGCTTGAAGATCTGGAATTCATTGCCAGACCACACTAAAGGGCTCCTGTCTGCAAATCAATTTAAGGCCCTACTTAGAAATCACCTCATCACCTGAAATTAACCAGACAAACACTATACTTTACTTAACACCTACCAATTACTCAAAAACTCCTAAACAATTTATGATTGCTCAACTATTTGATTATTTACTTCAAATTTAAAATTGTTTCAATTTCATTACTTTAAATTGTGCTAAATTGCAATACATATTTCATTATTGTAAATTATGCTGGATGATTGCCTAACTTTATAATCACTTCCTCAAACTTAAAATTGTTTCAACTTCATTGGTTTAAATTGTGCTCAGTTGTAATACTGTATTATTATATACAGTGGACCCCGAGTTTCATGATTAATCCTTTCCAGAGAGCCCGCCGAAGGTCGAAATTCACGAAACTCGAAACCATTTTCACCATAAGAAATAATGGAAATAAAACTAATCTGTGGAGACAAAGAACTTTGTCCTTGGAGGCAAAGAGGGGAATGTATGAGAGTATAGTTTTACCAACGCTCTTATATGGGTGTGAAGCATGGGTGATGAATGTTGCAGCGAGGAGAAGGCTGGAGGCAGTGGAGATGTCATGTCTGAGAGCAATGTGTGGTGTGAATATAATGCAGAGAATTCGTAGTTTGGAAGTTAGGAGGAGGTGCGGGATTACCAAAACTGTTGTCCAGAGGGCTGAGGAAGGGTTGTTGAGGTGGTTCGGACATGCAGAGAGAATGGAGCAAAACAGAGTGACTTCAAGAGTGTATCAGTCTGTAGTGGAAGGAAGGCGGGGTAGGGGTTGGCCTAGGAAAGGTTGGAGGGAGGAGGTAAAGGAGGTTTTGTGTGCAAGGGGCTTGGACTTCCAGCAGGCATGCGTGAGCGTGTTTGATAGGAGTGAATGGAGACAAATGGTTTTTAATACTTGATGTGCTGTTGGAGTGTGAACAAAGTAACATTTATGAAGGGGTTCAGGGAAACCGGCAGGCCGGACTTGAGTCCTGGAGATGGGAAGTACAGTGCCTGCACTCTGAAGGAGGGGTGTTAATGTTGCAGTTTAAAAACTGTAGTGTAAAGCACCCTTCTGGCAAGACAGTGATGGAGTGAATGATGGTGAAAGTTTTTCTTTTTCAGGCCACCCTGCCTTGGTGGGAATCGGCCAGTGTGTTAATAAAATAATAAAAAAACTAATCCGTTCCAGACACCCAAAAATATTAAAATAAAATCTTTTTTTTTTTTTCAAATTAAATAAAGATTTACATAATGAAAACAATCAGAAATCAAGTACATGCATTTAAAATAAATAATTTAACATTACACTTACCTTTACTGAAGACTTCTGGGTGGATGGAAGATGGGAGGAGGTGATAGGAGGAAGGTGTACACTCTTGTTTGTAAGGAGAATCTCCTTCCATTAGGACTTTAGGTAGCAAGTCCTTATCTGGGGTTACTTCCCTTCTTCTTTTAATGCCACTGGGAACAACTTGAGTCACTGGACCCCTGGCGCACAAAATATCTATCCATAAAGGTCTTTTTCTGGCATTTCTTTAAGATTTCCCTGAAGTGGGACACAACACTGTCATTGTACATGTTGCAGATATGGCTTGTTTCAGCTTGGTTAGGGTGATACTTTTCAACAAAACTTTGCAGCTCATTCCACACATGTCCTTAATCACTGAAGAAGGCACCTCATCCACTCTCTCTTCCTCCTCCTCTGAAGCAAGTTCCTCGGCTGTGGTCTGATGCTGTTCCAGTTGAAGCTCTTGCAGTTCGTCAGTGGTTAGCTCTTCCCTGTGGTCCTCCACCAACTCTTCCACATCCCCGTCACTCACTTTATTTGCCAAAGGGCTTGCACTAGCTTTCCTTGGGTCCATGATGACTTATTTAGCAGTTGCAAGCACAAAAAACAATGGATTATTATGAAATGTATTGTATGAACCTGTGGGGTGATGGTCACGTGTTGGTAAACAATGGCACACTGAGCGAGAATGGCGTGGGAGACTGGCTTTGTGTGCGCGGTGACGGGCGGACGGGTACCGGACGGTCGCCGAAACACGAGTGTTTTCACGAAACTCGAGGCCAAATTTTTCCAAAAAAAACTCACCGAAGGTCGAATTTCATGAAAGTCGAGGCTGCCGAAACTCGAGGGTCCACTGTATATCAAAGCTAATTCTTCTCTACCTAACTTACGAAAGTCATATAGCTTGAACTAATAGAATATTCAGTTTACTTGTGTTCATTGTAACTCACCTAATGACCATATGTACAAATTACAACAATGTATTGCCCTATTAATCTTAAGTTAGTCTTAAGTTTGCCTGAAATGCTCTGCATATGAAGGGGCTTTTGGCATGTTCACCCAGTTGTTATACTTCTGTGTACAAATGTGTATCATGCTAAAATAAAAATCTATTATATTATTATTGTTATTATTGCTGCGAGTCCTGTCTTGGCTAGATATTTTCAGAACACTATTTACATCCCTTTATTTATTCCAGTTTTCCATTTATACACCTCAATCATATCCTCCCTAATTCTATGCCTTTCTAGAGAGTGCAGATTCAGGGCCTCAGTCTATCCTCATAGGGAAGATTTCTGATGCATGGAATCAACTTTATCATCCTCCTTTGTATGTTTTCCAGTGCATTTATATCCATTCTGTAATACAGTGACCAAAACTGTGCAGCATAATCTAAATGAGGCCTAACCATGGATGTATAGAGTTGAAGAACAACCTGAGGACTCCTATTATTTATACTTCTGATATGAAGCCAAGGATTCTGTTTGCTTTATTGCAAACACTTATGCACTGTAGTCTTCGTTTTAGATTACTGCTAACCAGAACTCCCAAATCCTTTTTGCAATCAGTAATATTAAGATCTACCTTATTTAGTTTATATGTGGCATGGTTATTTTCCTGTCCAATGTTTAGAACTTTGCACTTGCCTATATTAAACTGCATCTGCCACTTCTCCAACCACTGCATCAGTCTATTCAAATCTTCTTGGGGTGCTCAGGTGTCCTCGTCATAATGAATTCGATGGCCTAGGTTGGTGTCATCGGCAAACTTGCTTATGTCGCTATTTGTTCCCTCATCTATGTCATTTATGTAGATTGTAAACAACAAGGGGCCCAGCACTGACCCTTGTGGAACACTGCTTGTGACTCTTCCTTACTCTGATTTCTCCCCATTTATGCACACTCTGCTGCCTATCTGTCAACCACACCTCTGTCCAGGAAAAAATTTCTTCTCCTATTCTGTGTGCCTTAATTTTCCTCAATAGTCTCTGATGTGGGACTCTATCAAAAGCCTTACTGAAGTCCATATACACAGTATCGTATTCATTACCATGATCTACCTCCTCAAATACCTTAGTGAAAAAAATTAATGAATTTGTAAGGCAGGAATGCTCTTTTGTAAAACCATGCTGAGATTCATTGATCAATTTATGCTTTTTCAAGATGGCTACAAATTGCCTCAGAAGTTATTGATTCCATAAATTTTCCTACTATACAGGTTAGGCTTATTGGTCTATAGTTCAATAGGTATCACATTTGCCATTTTCCACTTACCTGGCACTATGCCAGTTTGAAGTGATATGTTTAGAAGATTAGCCGAAGGTTTGCTAAGCTCCTCTTTACATTCTTTTAGAACCCTTGCATACAGTTCATCAGGGCCCGGGGATTTGTTAGGTTTTAATTTATCTATTTGTCTAAGGACCATGTCACTTGTGACCCTAATCGTGCATAGTTTATTATCTTTCTCTTCTACATAATTTATTATATCTGGAATATCACTACTATCTTCCTGTGTAAAACTGAGAGGAAATAAGTGTTAAAAATTCTACACATTTCCTTACCACTGTCAGTGAGCTGACCTGAATAACTTATGAGTGGGCCTATCTTGTCCCTAATGTTTCTTCTGTATGGGTTAGTCTTCGATTCCTTTGCAACTTTAATCTCATAATCTCTCTCCCATATTAGCAAGGTATACCTGTATTAGCAAGTTTTACTTATATTAACCAGGTATACCCGTATTAAGCAGGTATACCTGCATAAACTTAATTCAAACCTTGGTTTACGGCGTTTCATTTTTATTTCAGAAACTACATACGTGGTTGACCTTCCTTCAGAATTTTTCAGTGAAGAATAAGTAGAGATAAGAAGAATGGTATCTGGTGGTGGAGGGCAAGAAGGAGGAAGAGGAAGGGATGAGAAGGAGATAATGGAGGAAGAGGAAGCTATCAGATTGTCTCTCACTCCTCACCTGCACGCTCTGATGTTGGCCTCTCACCAGCGTAACTCTTGCTGTCCTGTCCTCTTTGAGAGAGCTGCCCCTACCTGGTGGGATCCCAGGTATGTTACTTATATGAGGTATGTTACTAATACCAGGTGTGTTACTAATACCAAGTATGTTACTTATACCAGGTATGTTAATTATATTGCTGTCTTGTCCTCTTTGAGAGAGCTGCCCCTACCTGGTGGGACCCCAGGTATGTTACTAATACCAGGTATGTTATTAATACCAGGTATGTTACTTATACCAAGGATGTTAATTATATTGCTTCCGCTACCTGGTGGGACCCCGGGTATGTTACTAATACCAGGTATGTTACCTATACCAGGTATATTATTTATACCAGGTATGTTACTTATACCAGGTATGTTACTAATACCAGGTATGTTACTAATACCAGGTATGTTATTTATACCAGGTATGTTACACCAGGTATGTTACTTATGCCAAATATGTTACTTATACCAGGGTAAGTTACTTATACCAGGGTAAGCCACTTATACCAGGGTAAGCCACGTATACCAGGGTAAGTTACTTATACCAGAGGGCCAAGAATGCTTCCCTGTGGTGCACCAGTATCTGGGGGTCTTGTTGAAGAGGTTGTGTCCTTGATAGAGATGTATTGCTTTCTATTAGTAAGGTAAGACTTGATATATGCAAGTGTATGGCCTCTTATTCCATAATGATCAAGATTGAGGAGAAGGATGCTGTGGTCTACTGTATCAAAAGCTTTCTTAAGGTCGATAGAGAGTCCAAGGGAGTATTAGTTGTTGCAAATGCTTTGTAAAGTAGGTCTAGCATTTTTATTATTGCATCATTTGTGCTTATGTGATGTAATGAAGGGGTATAACCTTTTGTGTATAAGCTTCTTGAAGTTTTTGAAAAGTGAAGGCACATTTGATATTGGCCTAAAGTTGTTTACATTTTTGGGGTCACCACCTTTGTGTATTGATGTAGGTAGGTAGGAAGGTAGACAACAATCTCTGAGGGAGGTATTATGTGAGGTAGTAAGTTGTTGGACAACAACCTTACAGGGAGGTATTATGTGAGGTAGTAGGTTGGTAGACAACAACCTTTGGTTGGTGACTACCAACTAGTTGATGGACTGAGTACATCGACTCCAGGCTGAGTTGAGGGACTGATTACCTCAAACTCCTTCTCATCTTCCACCATACATCTCTGTATCTGACTGAAGAAGCCACTTGTTGGTGAAACATTTCCACACTAAAGATTTCCACGTGTTTCAGAAGTGTACTGATGATAATATTCTCTCTTTCAGATTTGACAGTGACATCCTTGAGGGACAGTATCGGCAGTCATCATTGTCGACACTAACTCTGAGGTTCCAATATGCTCTTATATACATATTTGTGAGCACTGTAACCTGGGCAGTTTATTGGTCAGTCTTGCAGACTACTCATTGGACATCGTGCTTGGCTGTTGCCGTGACGTTTGCCATTGCTTCGGTCTCTCTGTATATTTACTCTCGATCACAGAGCTACAAGGTTGGTATTTACCTCACAACGTAGTTGTTTATCTCTGCTTAGGGTACCATATGAGTTTACACGTTTCATTTTATTTTTATTCAGTATTTCATTCATTTACCATACTTCCTTTTTGCTAGTAGTATATAATATACTGAAAATCTTTTTATTAATACAATTCAAATATAAATTTTAAATCAACTGTACAGATGATTTGCATTGTTTTTTGAACTTAGAATATTTTGGATGGTTTTAAAATAAATATTAGTTTTAAAAGTGGACTTTGCAGTATCCTGATAGCCATTTCTGGCACCAATTTTTGTTGTTATCAGAGTTAGCATTAAAATTTACAAATCACTGGTACCACAGTAACGCTCAGTTTTGTGTGTTAAAATTGTCTATATACAGTTAGGTCTTGATTCATGCAAGTTCAGTCAGTGCAAAATTAATTTATGCTAGTTTTTGCCAAAACTCTTCAACTCGTGCAAAAATTACATATAATTTGAATAGTGTGAATTTGAATAATTTGACCATTCCAAGGTATTCATTATTCACAGTGATCAAGACCTGGCTGGTAGTTATTATTCACAGTGATCAAGACCTGGCATTGGTTAAAATAACTGATTGTTAATGTTAAGATTACACCCATATTCGCTCTACCAACATTCACTTTATTAACCCCTAAACGGTTCAAACATATATGTATATACGTTCTCTTGCGTAGCACCCCAAACGTATACAGTGGACCCCTGACATTCGATGCATTTTAACGCAAAAATTTCGCCTCGACATTCGATGGAAAACCTGACATTCAATACGATTCGTACAAGACGTGTCCACATGTGGCCTGAACTGCCCAGTGTGTGCCAGTGTTTACAATCCAGCCAGTGTGCGCGCATCTAAGGATACATTCGGTACATTCCATATTATCCATATTATCACTGTTTTTGGTGCTTGTTTCTGCAAAATAAGTAACCATGGGCACCAAGAAAGCTTCTAGTACCAACCCTTCGAGAAAAAAGGTGCTAATGACTATTGAAATGAAGAAAGAGATAATTGCAAAGTACGAAAGTGGAGTGCGTGTGTCGGAGTGCATGCTGATTTGGTAAAGAAATTGCCTGCAACTAGTGGTGATGTGAGTGAATTTAAGGCCAGCAAAGGTTGGTTTGAAAGATTTAAGAATCGTAGTGGCATACACAGTGTGGTAAGGCATGGTGAGGCTGCCAGTTCAAGTCCTAATGGAAGGGGATTCCCCTTCTAAACACTAACACCATCCACACTCTGCCCTCCTCCCATCCCATCAATCATCACCAGATCTTCATTAAAGGTAAGTGTCAATTATTCTATTGTTATTAACTTTATTGTTATTGTTGTTATTGTAATTATTCTATTGCATTAAACTTAATATTTCATGTGGAATTTTTTTTTTTTCATACTTTGGGTGTCTTGCACGGATTAATTTGATTTCCATTATTTCTTATGGGGAAAATTAATTTGACTTTCGATATTTTCGACATTCGATGGCTCTCAGGAACGGATTAATATCGAATGTCAGGGGTCCACTGTATATATGTTTTATTTGTCGTTCATTCAACATTGCCACGATAAGCCTGAGTCGCCTAGACATGAGAGAATGGGTGTGCGCACTCACTGTGCACCATATTAAAATAATTGGGGACCCCTGGGTACCATATGCTCTTTTTTCCTATTAAAAAAACTATTTTTTTTTTTCTCAAAAAATTTGGGGCGCTACGCGAGTGAACGTATATATACGTTTGGACCGTTTAGGGGTTAATGATAAGATAACACCCACATTCACTCTACCAACATTCACTTTGTTAATGTTAAGATGACACCCACATTCACTTTGTTAATGTTAACCGATTACACTCACATTCACTCTACCAACATTCAGAAACATAATAGACAAGACAAGTGGTGTATATGTTATAATATCTGGCACAAGACTGTGTAAGTGTTCAGGAAACTCTGGTAGCTTTAAGTATTCTCTTCTGTGTTGTTATCAGTCATGAACCAGGCTAGAGTAAGGCTCACACTGGTCTTGTACGTGTTTGACCTCACACATCTTGGACCATGGAAATAATCTGTCGAAAATGACCTCAGCTCATGTTTGACTGCATCATTTCCTGTGTTTGCTTATTTGTGATTGCAGGGGTTGAGTCTCAGCTCCTGGCCCTGCCTCTTAACTGCCTCGTGGGAGTCTGCTTCCGTCACTTCTTCATCCAGGTCATTCCACTCTGTAATCGCCCTTAGGTTGAAGAATATTTCCTGACATCTCTGTGACTTGTCTGTCTCTTTAACTGTGTCTACGTATGACCTTTTTCTCCTCTCAAACACTATCCCTTTCCACTCTCTCTAGTCTTTTTAGTATTTTGTATGTTGTTGTTATGTCTCCCTTGGTCCTTGTTATCTCTGTAAGTTGTGCTGCCAATGCTGGAGCTGCAAGTAGAAAAGTACAGTACTATACTGTAAATTACTGTACTCCTGTACTATATACGTATTACTGTACTCTGCCACTACATTACTGTACTCCTGTACTATACATTACTGTACTTCTAGTACTATACATTACTGTACTGTAATATACATTACTGTACTCCTATACTATACTTGGATGTTGACTCTGCCTCATGGTTGATAATAATGTCTCATATCATTGCTGTGTTTGACGTGTATTTAACGTGTGAAGTGCTAGCGTTCTTTCCGTCAGTTCAAAACTTTGTCAACAGATGTCCTTTTTGTAATAGTTTGTTCTCACTTGCAATAATATATGTAATGTACAATTATGACTAGATGCTACACCACCAGCATATTTCTACTACTGTAATTACAAATATGTAATAAAAAATGTAATTATAAAGAAGTAGTACTTATACTGAAGACGGCTCATATGCCAGTTTATTAGAGGTAAACAGTGGGGCCAGGAGCTGTGCTTTATGGGGTTACCAGCACCTTGCTCCCAGCATTTTAGTTCCCTTGTACGACACACGTGCCTTATGAAGGAATTATTCTTTTCCTCTCGTGTATAGCCACTTCGCCATCCGTACTGTACTACTGTAGTAACACAGATAAGCTGCGAGCGGTAAATTTAGGCCTATACATGTATATGAGAAAATGGGTCTGTGCGGTGAGTGTGCACTGTATGAAAAATATCCTGCAGCACTCAGTGCAAAATGAAAAAAAATGCAACTGTGTTTTTGGTTTAAAATAGCGATTTTTCAGTGTACTTTTGTGTGGTTTTTATGGATGTAGTCTTAGTTTCTTGGTCTTATTTGATAGAATGGAAGATATATTACAGATATAAAGATAATTTTCATTGGTTTCTGCATTAAAAATAGCTTGAAATTGAACTCAGAGCAGCAGAAATGTTTGATTATTTCTGATGTTTAAGAGTAAACAAATCACATCACGTGTCCAATACATGTCAACTAGTGGGTCTAAGATACATTCACAAATGCACTGATATTATTTATACAATTATTACAATATTGCTTAAAAGTAAATTCTCAATTTTTTGCGTGAATAAAAATTCAAAATAGAATTCATGTGTAAAGCTTGGGAATATAACTAATGAACAAAGGAAATGCTATTTTAGTGCCTGGAATGCCTGCATCGTTTATTCTGGACCCTATTTTAAAATAGAAATTGGAATATTTTGAAATTTGTATGACATTGGCAAAATTACCAATTTCTGATCACTTTACTGGGTGGTTGAAATAGTCAATTGGGCAGTTTCTAGTGCTCAGTTGATAAAATGGAAGACATACTTGCAAAATAGTTAAGAATTGGTCTATTGGAACAATGTATTTGGCCTAAAATAGGACTCAAAGTGGACAAAATCACCAATATGTAAATATCGCTGATTTGGCAAAATTCACGAGAGCATAATTTCGTCAGTTTTTCATCAAATTTTGTACTTTCAGTTTCATTACCTTGTGAAAAAGATTCTCTACCATTTCATACGAAAAACTAATTTTTTTTTTTTTTTTTTTGGGGGGGGGGGATTCTTGGAGACTAAGAGCAGTTCTCAGATCAGATATCTGGACAATGAAAGGGGTTAGTTAATATCCTGTGGATAAAGAGAAGTAATTAAGAGAGAAGCTTTTAAATCTTGTTTATCGTGTTATTAAGAGAGAGGACCAAGCCTCCATTACTGCTTACACTGAGCGACCTTCATGCTTTATCACCGCATGTAATAATATAATAATATCTTTATTTACTACAGGTACTTGTACAAGGTATACAGGCCTAGCTGACATCAGTGACATACTGCTATATAGAAAGCCGCTTGTTATGCAGGGCATTTCCCGCAAATTTGGTCAGTTTTGTTCCAGGATGCGACCCATACCAGTCGACTAACACCCAGATAACCATTTCACTGATGGGTGAACTTAGACATCCAGTGTAAAGAAATATGCCCAGTGTTTCTACCCTCACTGGGAATCGAACCCAGACCCTTGCTGTGTGATGCGAGAGCTTTAGCCACCAGGTCATGGGGCACTTGGGTACATAATACATGCAACTTCAAGATTATTATTCTTATAAGCCTCCAGCCTGACTACCTCGCATTAGTATTAAGATAAAGATTTATTAAAAAGTTAACCATTCGTATCTTGTCTAGACTTAAGTATTTATTATGTATTAGGATTAGTCTGCCCGAAATGCCCCGGCATGATATTGGCTTTCTTTGTACTTAACAAATCAAAATTGTAATTACACATTGTAACTTTTACAAAGAAATAAAATCTTTAATCTTTAATCTTTTTAAAATTTTTCCTGAACCTGAGATATAATTGATATAAGAACAAAGATGCCCTCATTGATTGACAGGTGGAAAGATGAAATTTAACTGTGCATAATATCATAAAAAAAAGAGAAAATTAATAAAAAAAATTTCGTGGTACCATCAATGGTAAAACAAATGTGACAAAAATATATAATTACAGTAGAGCCTCCATATCAAAAGTTTGGTTTCCACAGTTTACCCTGGCCCAAAAATAAGCCTAAATTTTGCTTAATGGCACCTATGCACAGATGTAGTTTTGATAACAGTTCTTCAATGAAGAAGTGATAATTCTCTACTTATTATGCATAATTTATTAATTAATGATGGTGAAAGTTTTTCTTTTTCGGGCCACCCTGCCTTGGTGGGAATCGGCCAGTGTGATAATAATAAAAAAAAAAAAAATATTAATTAAACTTTATCATAGGTATGTATGTAACGAAAAATGACTTATAGGGTTTGCTACTGTCTTGGGTTTCGGGTATCCATGGTACGGCTTCGATATGGAGGGACAGCTGTATGTTTTCTTTACAAAAAAAAGAGAGAATAAATAAAATGCATAATACAGAATTTTTTGGCAACCTCAGTGGTTAAAAGGAGTGACAAAATGTATAATAAATCTTTCTATACAAAAGTATAAGAGGCCTATTACTGAAATACAATGTAAGAGGAGGTAGTGTTACAAGCACTGGAAACCAGTATAATATACAGCCTCTCCTCATTTAGTGATGTACTCGTTTACTGACGCCTCAGACTTACGACGGGCTCTCTGACCAGTATTCATACCTAAATAATACGTATTAAAGCTGATTTCCTCTATTATATTTATTTCAGTATACAGTACACTACTGTATAAACATTTAAAAATGTACCAGAAGTGTTATATATGGTGAAACGGTGACTTTAAAACAATATCAGTACGTATGCTCCTCACTTAGCGATGAATTCGTTTAACGATGTGGCCTTAAGAAAGGAACTCCGTCGTTAAGTGAGGAGAGACTGTTTATACATATGGTGTGTTAGTGTTTACTGAAGATGTGACACTGTGAGCGGATCTCTGCCTTCCCTCCCCTTCCGTTCCCCCTCCCCTTCCCTTCCCTTACCCCTTCTCTTGCCCCCTGGGTAATATTGCTGTACATTAATGGCCCCTTTCAAGGCAGGTGAAATTGCAAACCTGGAGAATGTACAGATAACTTTCACAGCACGTATAAGTACGATAAAGCACCTAAATTTCTGGAAATGGTTGAAGCCCCTTGATTTGTACTCCCTGGAATGCAGGTGAGAAATATACGTGTTAATATACACTTGGACAATCCTCGAGGAACTAGTCCCAAATTTGCACATGGAAATCACTTCCTACAAAAGCAAAAGACTCGGCAGGAGATGCAACATTCCCCCAGTGAAAAGCAGGGGCATCATGAGTGCACTAAGAGACAATACAATAAATGTCAGGGGCCCAAGACTGTTCAGTTGCCTCCCAGCATACATAAGGGGAATTACCAATAGACCCCTGGCTGTCTTGAAGAAGGCGCTGAACAGACACTTAGTCAGTACCTGACCAGCCGGGCTGTGGCTCGTACATCGGTTCACATGCAGCCAACAGTAACAGCCTGTTTGATCAGGCCCTGATCCACCATGAGGCCTGGTCATAGACCGGGCTGCAGGGGTGTTGATCCCTGAAACCCCCTCCATATATACTCCAGGCATATTCTCCTCCTCCCCATCCCTTCCCCCTCCCTTCCCTTCCCCCTCCCACCCTGTGACTGCAGATATATAATCACACATGCATGACCATAAATGAATAATCATACAGTGAATCATCAATAAATAATCATACAAAAAATTATAAATAATCATACAGGTGGCTTTCTTACTCATTATTGTCTCATCAGTTTTTAAATTTGAATTTTTCATATGTAAAAAAATAATATTTTTTATTCATCAGACGTAGTTGCAAGTGAGAGATAAGTAAGAGTTGGCAAGTAGATTTTAAATTAATATAAGTAGAAGTTAAATTAACCTAACTAGACGTTAAATTAATTTAACTGGATGTTAAATTAATTCAAGTCAAAGTTTAGAATGCATGGTGCCCTGATACACATGTTGTAGTTCCTCTTCTGACAGTCCCGCTCTTAATGCAGATAGTACTCTATAATGTCTTATATGCAGCTGGTACATTAACTGTGACCCATCCATCCTCTCTGCTGATGCCCTGACCATCATTCTTCCATGTCTCAACCCGTAACCATCTCTTTTCAACTCTTCCATGCAGCGATTAATGTTCCTTGTGGGTTTAATACTGTCCATGACTATATTAATAATAATAATAATCCTTGGGAAGAAGTTTGTTGCAGGTAGTAAGGTTAAACTAGTGGTTCTTATTAATTTTTCATTAATTTAAGATTGTCATATTCACCTGAATGATATTCTTGTCTTAGGATAATGATTGTTCTTCTAACAGAGTCATCAAGTAGTTGTGTCTGTAGTGATGACTGTCTTGTTGATGTTAGTGAGTCTTCTGCCATATTCACTGTACCGGTCCTCACCAGATGACTCTCCTGATCTCACACCGGTGGCTATGTTTGCCATGTGCATTGAAGTAAGTATTTTATATTCTCGATGTTTTATCATAGTACACTTTTTTACTTCTTGATTAATGAGTCCTGGAAATGGGAAGTACAATGCCTGCACTTTAAAGAGAGGGGTTTGGGATACTGGCAGTTTGGAGGGATATGTTGTGTACCTTTATATGTGTATGCTTCTAAACTGTTGTATTCTGAGCACCTCTGCAAAAAAAGTGATAATGTGTGAGTGTGGTGAAAGTGTTGAATGATGATGAAAGTATTTTCTTTTTGGGGATTTTCTTTCTTTTTTGGGTCACCCTGCCTCGGTGGGAGACGGCCGACTTGTTAAAAAAAAAAAAAAAATCGCAAAGTCTTGCACTTATTTTTTTTTTTTTAATGTACTGGCCGTCTCCCACCCAGGCAGTGTGACCCGAAAAAGAAGAAAAACCGTAAAGTTTTCTTTTTATGTTTAGTAATTTATCCAGAAAAATATGTTACTAACCTCTTGCTCCCAGCATTTAGTAATATATACAAGAGAAGGTGTTACTAGCTCCTTGCTCCTAGCATTTTATTTGTAAATATTTTATCTTTGATAATGTAGTTATTGTTGAGGTTGGTGACAGTGTTTAAGGTTGCTCTGGATCTTTCACACTTATATTGAGAATAGATATTTAATAATGATAATTAGTTTTATAACTGTAGAAAGGATGGTGAAAGGCACAGGATGGTGCCACTTAAACAGCAGGTTAGGTTCCATCTATTGCCATACAGCAGAAATCACTGTAAAGCGAATTAAAGCCTTCTTCGGCAGTGGCAGCGGCAGCAGCGACCTCCAAGCTCCGTACTTTTTTCCAACTATCAGAGCCACCAATGCTCCTATGATGACCTAGTTACAAGCAAAACTGCACTACCCAACGTAGCACCCAGAATGACCAAAGATTACCAACAGTGAAACATACAAATCGAAAATAATAGAGATCAAAGGAAGACTGCCCACAAACCAAAAGCAACACCCCGCTGCCAGCCGAACAACGTAACCCTAAGCTTTGTATAACTACAACTTCTTCTTAACTACAACAATTCCTGTAGTATTATGAGGCGCAATCTAAGAGGAAACAGCACCAAGGCCAGCAAGAAAACACCGAAAAATCAACTGTTCAACAAGTGTAGCCAGGAGGACGCCGGCCCAGCAACCACCCCACTCACCACCGCTCAAGGCGACACCACAACAATAACAACAAACATGGCTGCCACCAGCCCATCCACCCCTCTCTTCCCCGGATTCAACCTACCAAGTAGTCTCTCAGGTATGACCAACGATCCAGATACCCTAAAGTCATGCATCTCCACCTTAGTTATTGAAAATATGAATCTTCGAGAGACACTAACAAAACAAGACACCAGGATGACACAACTCGAGAACATAATCCTCAGTCTTGAACAAAAGTTATCAACACCAGGAATGACTAACTGTGACAAGACCATCCAAACAGTCATAGATAGCCATACCCAGCAAATAATATCTCTTAATACAAAGGTTGAAGAAGCAGTAAAAGAATGGAAGAACAACTTAGATAACCAGTTCAGTGACTACTTTGCTCTCCAAGAAGATAAAACTGAACAAGATAAACTATCGGACGCAGTAATAGTTAACAGTCCACTTTTTCCCAGTGATATGAACCAAACAAACAGTAAATAAATTACTCTGCAGATCATAAAGGACCAAACAAGTGTTATTGTACCTGAGTCTGAAATAAAAGAAGCCAGGTTACTAGGATCCCATGGTAGAAAAAGTGTTACGCTTAGATTCCACTCACATGACAGGAAAAAAGACTTAATTATTGCATCTATTAAAGTAAAGAAAGAGGTATACAGTGGACCCCCGGTTAACGATTTTAATCCGTGCAAGAGGGATAATTGTTATGCGAAATAATCGTTATGCGAATGAATTTTCCCCATAAGAAATATTATTATTATTATTATTATCACACCGGCCGATTCCCACCAAGGCAGGGTGGCCCGAAAAAGAAAAACTTTCACCATCATTCACTCCATCACTGTCTTGCCAGAAGGGTGCTTTACACTACAGTTTTTAAACTGCAACATTAACACCCCTCCTTCAGAGTGCAGGCACTGTACTTCCCATCTCCAGGACTCAAGTCCGGCCTGCCGGTTTCCCTGAATCCCTTCATAAATGTTACTTTGCTCACACTCCAACAGCACGTCAAGTATTAAAAACCATTTGTCTCCATTCACTCCTATCAAACACGCTCACGCATGCTGCTGGAAGTCCAAGCCCCTCGCACACAAAACCTCCTTTACCCCCTCCCTCCAACCCTTCCTAGGCCGACCCCTACCCCGCCTTCCTTCCACTACAGACTGATACATCTTGAAGTCATTCTGTTTCGCTCCATTCTCTCTACATGTCCGAACCACCTCAACAACCCTTCCTCAGCCCTCTGGACAACAGTTTTGGTAATCCCGCACCTCCTCCTAACTTCCAAACTACGAATTCTCTGCATTATATTCAACCACACATTGCCCTCAGACATGACATCTCCACTGCCTCCAGCCTTCTCCTCGCTGCAACATTCATCACCCACGCTTCACACCCATATAAGAGCGTTGGTAAAACTTACTCTCATACATTCCCCTCTTTGCCTCCAAGGACAAAGTTCTTTGTCTCCACAGACTCCTAAGTGCACCACTCACTCTTTTTCCCTCATCAATTCTATGATTCACTCATCTTTCATAGACCCATCCGCTGACACGTCCACTCCCAAATATTGAATACGTTCACCTCCTCCATACTCTCTCCCTCCAATCTGATATTCAATCTTTCATCACCTAATCTTTTTGTTATCCTCATAACCTTACTCTTTCCTGTATTCACCTTTAATTTTCTTCTTTTGCACACCCTACCAAATTCATCCACCAATCTCTGCAACTTCTCTTCAGAATCTCCCAAAGAGCACAGTGTCATCAGCAAAGAGCAGCTGTGACAACTCCCACTTTGTGTGTGATTCTTTATCTTTTAACTTCACGCCTCTTGCCAAGACCCTCGCATTTACTTCTCTTACAACCCCATCTATAAATATATTAAACAACCACGGTGACATCACACATCCTTGTCTAAGGCCTACTTTTACTGGGAAAAAATTCCCCTCTTTCCTACATACTCTAACTTGAGCCTCACTATCCTCGTAAAAACTCTTCACTGCTTTCAGTAACCTACCTCCTACACCATACACTTGCAACATCTGCCAACATTGCCCCCCTATCCACCTGTCATACGCCTTTTCCAAATCCATAAATGCCACAAAGACCTCTTTAGCCTTATCTAATACTGTTCACTTATATGTTTCACTGTAAACACCTGGTCCCACACCCTACCTTTCCTAAAGCCTCCTTGTTCATCTGCTATCCTAATTCTCCGTCTTACTCTTAATTCTTTCAATTATAACTCTACCATACACTTTACCAGGTACACTCAACAGACTTATCCCCCTATAATTTTGCACTCTCTTTTATCCCCTTTGCCTTTATACAAGGAAATATGCATGCTCTCTGCCAATCCTAGGTACCTTACCCTCTTCCATACATTTATTAAATAATTGCACCAACCACTCCAAAACTATATCCCCACTGCTTTAACATTTCTATCTTTATTCCATCAATCCCGGCTGCCTTACCCCTTTCATTTTACCTACTGCCTCACGAACTTCCCCCACACTCACAACTGACTCATTCCTCACTCCTACAGATGTTATTCCTCCTTGCCCTATACACGAAATCACAGCTTCCCTATCTTCATCAACATTTAACAATTCCTCAAAATATTCCTTCCATCTTCCCAATACCTCTAATCTCCATTTAATAACTCTCCTCTCCTATTTTTAACTGACAAATCCATTTGTTCTCTAGGCTTTCTTAACTTGTTAATCTCACTCCAAAACTTTTTCTTATTTTCAACAAAAATTTGTTGATAACATCTCACCCACTCTCTCATTTGCTCTCTTTTTACATTGCTTCACCACTCTCTTAACTTCTCTCTTTTTCTCCATATACTCTTCCCTCCTTGCATCACTTCTACTTTGTAAAAACTTCTCATATGCTAACTTTTTCTCCCTTACTACTCTCTTTACATCATCATTCCACCAATCGCTCCTCTTCCCTCCTGCACCCACTTTCCTGTAACCACAAACTTCTGCTGAACACTCTAACACTACATTTTTAAACCTACCCCATACCTCTTCGACCCCATTGCCTATGCTCTCATTAGCCCATCTATCCTCCAATAGCTGTTTATATCTTACCCTAACTGCCTCCTCTTTTAGTTTATAACCTTTACTCTCTCTTCCCTGATGCTTCTATTCTCCTGTATCCCATCTACCTTTTACTCTCAGTGTAGCTACAACTAGAAAGTGATCTGATATATCTGTGGCCCCTCTATAAACATGTACATCCTGAAGTCTACTCAAACAGTCTTTTATCTACCAATACATAATCCAACAAACTACTGTCATTTCGCCCTACATCATATCGTGTATACTTATTTATCCTCTTTTTCTTAAAATATGTATTACCTATAACTAAACCCCTTTCTATACAAAGTTCAATCAAAGGGCTCCCATTATCATTTACACCTGGCACCCCAAACTTACCTACCACACCCTCTCTAAAAGTTTCTCCTACTTTAGCATTCAAGTCCCCTACCACAATTCTCTCTCTCACTTGGTTCAAAGGCTCCTATACATTCACTTAACATCTCCCAAAATCTCTCTCTCTCCTCTGCATTCCTCTCTTCTCCAGGTGCATACACGCTTATTATGACCCACTTCTCGCATCCAACCTTTACTTTAATCCACATAATTCTTGAATTTACACATTCATATTCTCTTTTCTCCTTCCATAAACTGATCATTTAACATTACTGCTACCCCTTCCTTTGCTCTAACTCTCTCAGATACTCCAGATTTAATCGTGCAAGACGCCCAAAAGTATGAAAAAAAATTTTTTTTACCACATGAAATGTTAATTTTAATACACACAAACTGAAAAAGGCATGCACAATTACATGACACTTACTTTATTGAAGATCTGGTGATGATTGATGGGATGGGAGGAGGGGAGAGAGCATTATCTTCTTACTGTTTAGAAGGGGAATCCCCTTCCATTACGACTTGAGGTAGCAAGTCCTTTTCGGGGTTACTTCCCTTCTTCTTTTAATGCCACTAGGACCAGCTTGAGAGTCACTGGACCTCTGTCGCACAACAAATCTGTCCATAGAGCTCTGTACCTCCCGTTCCTTTACGATTGTCTAAAATGGGCCACAACATTGTCATTGAAAAGTCACCAGCACGGCTGCAACAGCTGTGTCAGGGTGATTTTCATCTATAAAGGTTTGCAGTTCAACCCACTGTGCACACATTTCCTTAATCTTGAAGTAGGCACAATGGATTCACAACTGGCATAGGCTTCTCAGGGTTAGCCCCAAACCCTTCAAAATCTTTCTTAATTTCCATACTAATTCTCACCTTTTTACACACAGGGTTGGCACTAGAAGCTTTCTTGGGGCCCATGGTCACTTATTTTCCAGAAACAGCACCGAAAACACTGTAATAATACGAAATATTCCGAGTGTATGCTTGGATGTTACCGCGGAGGCTGGCTGGTAAACAATGGGACGGGCGGCACATGTGAGGGCACATTGGACGCGTCTCGGACGAAAATCGGTGAGCGGGTTTTTAATCGGTATGCGCGGCAAAAATTTTGCGATAAAAGTAAGCGGTATGCGGAAAAATCGCTATGTGATGCCATCGTTATGCGGGGGTCCACTGTATATAAACGAGTGTCTTACCAAAAAACGTCAGAACCTCCTGTATAGAGTCAGAAAACTTAAGCGGGAGAATAATGACACAATACACCAATGCTTCACACGGGATGGGAAAATTCTTGTTAGGAAAACAAATGTAGGTCAACTGTACACAATCACGAACGAGAATGATCTATCACGATTTCTCAGGGATATTAATCTTACAGAGAATAACTAAATGTCCAACCTAAAAGCCTACGTAGTGTAGTGTAAGTTTTGCTCCATTATTGTTCAAATTTCGTAGTACAATCTCTTAGTAATTAAATAATCAACTACCTCATTATGTGATTTTACTAGTAAGCATAAGTCACCTTATCTAATTTTCTTATTTACTATTGTTTGTTTAAATATTAGCTGAATTGATACTTTCTCTGTCCATATTACTACCTCATATTTTTTTAAATACTATCAATTGATTTTACTTACTAAAATTAATAATTACCATTTTTACTATCAATACAATTTACTCTTAACATTTTTGACATCATTTAATAACCATTACTTGTCTAATTACCTTAACCTTACCTTAACTTGTTTTGTAATCATTATTACTTACTAAAATTGTATTAAGCACCATATTTACTACCAGTCAATTTTACTTTTGTACATTAAACATTATTTTATACTTCCCATAACATTTTGTTGCCAAATTTCCAAGTTTGTATATTCAACTCCATCCTTTATATTATCCTTTGTACCTGTGTACCTGTGTACCTGTCTACCATCTTACTATCATATTATAACCAAGACATTGCCATTGTTATTTTTTACTTACTATTCTTTCGTACTCTAATTTGTGAATTTTATTTTGTCAATTTAAATCTAGTTATACTCCTGATCTTGTCAACAACCTATACCAGACTCTAGTGCAATTGCAAGTACCATTTCAATTTGTATTTTTATATTATAAGTTTATATTATAATTCCTACTCTAAGATTGTTTTCATATCTTAGTGACTATATTGTGTGTGCAATTAGTGTATATTTCAATTATATTATTGTTCAAGGCCCTTAACTATCTTTTGCTAACTAGTACCAACTACCTCATATATTTTTTTTTTCTACTTTTTTTTTTCTTATTCTTTTGCTACCTTAACTTGTATATTTTATCTTGTCAATTTAAATCTAGTTATACTCTAATTCTTGTAAACAACTTATATAAGACCTTAGTGCAATTATAATCGAGAGTTTTGTGACTTTTTTTATTTCATTAGATTAAACTCAGTTGTACTATAGCTCATTCTAGCTCAATACATAGTCAATACCAAATTCATTATATTAGACCATAGTGCAATTACTAGTGAGAGTCTGGTGCTATTTTTAATTTGTATTTTTATATTATTAGATTAAACCTAGTTGTACTATAGCTCATTCTAGCTCAATACATAGACTATACCAAAGTCATTACATTAGACCTTAGTGCAATTACAAGTGAGAGTCTTGTGCTATTTTTAATTTGTTTTTTTATATTATTAGTTTATACCTAGTTGTACTTTAGCTCATTCCAGCACAACTCATAGACAACACCAACTTCATTATGTGTATTAGTGACTATACCCTACATTACCAAAATGCTATAGCTATATACTTGTCCAAACTTCCCACCACTACAGATATCAGTACTAAAACTCAGCACACAACTCAGGATATAAATAACCATAATTTAAACCTAGAAGATGATTGATCACATTGACCCTGATCTAAACCTCCATAATCTGACACACAACCAAAACCTATTGGAAAGTAACTGCCTTTACTACACAGCATCACAAGCCAGCACTATCCTAAACAATGATAAAAGTCTTTCAGTACTTAACTACAACATCAGGTCCTTAAGCAAACACTATGATGACCTCCTGGCACTCCTTGAATCACTAAAGACACCCTTCTCCTGCATTATTCTTACTGAGACCTGGCTTAAGAAGGACACAATAGATATCTACCCTCTACCAGGATACACAGCAATCCACAACTGCAGACCATACCAAGTTGGGGGTGGTATTTCAATCTATTACTCTAACCAATTATCTTGTATTAGCACCACTTGCTTTAGTGATGAATATGGAGAAAACATTTTTGCTAATTTTACTGAAAAAAAAACTTAAGACGCCTATAACAATCGGTGCCATTTACCGGATACCCCACACAAACATCTCAAATTTCAGTGAGAAATTAAAGGAACTAATAACAAACAGACAAATGAATAAGCACCACCTTCTCTTAGCTGGAGACTTCAACATTAACCTTGGCCTACTAGATGATCAGCCTGTAACTGATTTCATCAACAATATGAACAACACACTTCTCATACCAACAATAACTAAACCAACCAGGCTCACTGAAACAAGTGCAACCATAATAGACCACATATGGACCAATATACTAACCCCCCTTAAATCAGGGATAATCACAGATAGCACTACAGACCACTACCCTACCTTCCTCTCGACAAACATTAGTAAACCACCACTTGAATAAACAACAAAGTTTCATTTAGACTCCATGATGAGGCCTCAATAAGGAAGTTCACAGCTGACCTTGAGACTGTTGACTGGCCTACAGAATTCTCCAAGGCCAATGGTATTGATGACTGGACAGACATTTTTCTTAACAAATTACTTGACTATACAACAAAACATTGTCCTATAAAAACGAAACAGATCACAAACAAACGGCTTGGTTGCCCATGGCTAACCAGCACCATTCTGAAATCCATTGATAAGAAACACCAATATGAAAAGCAATATAGACAGGGCCTAATACACAAAGATATTCTTAAACTATTCATCAGTCCTCACCAAAGTAATAAAGAAAGCCAAACAACTATACTACTCCAGTAGATTCACTGACACAAGAGGAGATATAAAAAGGACCTGGAAAACACTCTCTCAGATTCTAGGGACCCACAAACTGAAAAAAAAAAGAATATTGTCCTAACTAAACCTAATGAAACACCACTGCATCCCACTGACACAGCTAACAAGATGAACGACTTCTTCTCAACCATAGGTTCTAATCTCGCCAATAAAATCCCACGTACCAATACCCATACCGGGGACTACCTAGATGGGAATTTCCCAAATTCCTTCTATCTTGCTCCAACTGAGCCCACGGAAGTCACCAAGATTATAAAGTCACTTAAAAATAACTCAGGGAATCTGTCTCATGTCCCACCATTATTGTACAAGCGAGCGGCCCATGTCTTCTCGCATGCTATCTCATTACTTTTTAACAAGTCACTAGAAACTAGCATCTTCCCGAAACTACTCAAGACGGCAAGGGTTACACCAATACATAAAGGTGGTGACCCTACAGATTTAAACAACTATAGGCCAATATCAAACTTACCATTGCTATCCAAAATCTTTGAGAAACTCATGCACAGGAGACTATATTCATAACGGCACAAAACATACTCAACCCCTGCCAATTTGGATTCAGGAAAAATAAAAGCACCAATGATGCAATCATAAAAATGCTAGATCTGCTTTACACAGCATTGGAAAATAAGGAATATCCACTAGGAATTTTTATTGACCTAAGAAAAGCTTTTGACACAGTAGACCACGGCATCCTACTCCACAAACTTGACCATTATGGTATAAGAGGCCATGCGCTTGCATATTTCAAATCTTACCTTACTAATAGGTATCAGTATGTCACCATTAAAGACACAGCATCAACAACACAGCCACTTGATACTGGAGTTCCGCAGGGAAGTGTCCTTGGTCCCCTGCTCTTCCTCATATACATCAATGATCTTCCAAACGTATCTCGGCACCTGAACCCCATTCTCTTTGCTGACGACACGACTTATGTCATCTCTCACCCTAATCTTGCCACCCTCAACACCATTGTTAATGAGGAGCTGATCAAAATATCGACTTGGATGACAGCCAATAAACTTACACTTAACACTGACAAAACCTACTACATTATGTTTGGTAGCAGAGCAGGAGATGCGCAAATTAACATTAAGATCGACAACACTCTAATTGCCAGGCATAATGAGGGCAAATTCCTAGGCCTATACCTCGACAACAACCTAAACTTAAGCATCCATATCCAACACATAACCAAAAAAGTATCCTCTCCAAGATACGATACTATGTGCCGCAAACTGCCCTTCTCACACTATACCATTCACTTATATATCCATACCTCACCTATGCTATCTGTGCTTGGGGTTCCACTGCAGCAACACACCTAAAGCCAATAATAACCCAACAAAAAGCCGCAGTAAGAATAATCACTAAATCCCATCTCTGGCAACACACCCCCCCACTCTTCATAGATCTAAACTTACTCCCTGTTCAGTACATCCACACTTACTACTGTGCAATCTACATCTACAGGACCTTAAATTCCAATATTAACCTTGACCTAAAACGCTTTCTTGATAGTTGTGACAAAACCCACAGGCACAACACCAGACACAAACATCTCTATGACATTCCCCGTGTCCGACTAAACCTTTACAAAAATTCAATGTATGTCAAAGGCCCTAAAATCTGGAACACCCTACCTGAAAATTCTAAAAACTGCAGACACATTCATCACCTTCAAAACTACCATCAGAAAACATCTTATCTCCCTGATACACCCTGTCAACTAATTACACAAATACCACCTTGTGGTTAACACTTACACTCACTCACCCATTTGACCATAAACAGAAATATCAATCTCAATCTCAAAATAATGAATCTTAACTAGTCATAAGTTGGCCTGTGATACTCCAATACTGAAACTATGTATAGTGCCAAAACAAAAGCATTCACATTGCTAAACTCACAACTAGTATTTAGTCACTTAGCCATAATACCAACTTACCTCATAATTTTGTAATATTTTAAACATAAGATTTAATTTAAGTCTGCCCGAAATGCCTAGCCATGCTAGGTGTTCTAGTGGTACACTCTGTAATTATTATTTTACTACATGTAAACCACACAATAACCAAATTCTGTAAACTCAGCATTGTAATCCTTATAGAGAATAAACTTTGAATTTGAACCCTTTCAGGGTCGACAGGCCCTTTCCCAGACTTGTTCTCAGGGTCGCCCAAATTTCAAAAAAAAAAAAAAATTATTTTTTCTTATGAAAATATAGAGAATCTTTTCCCTGGAGTTTACCTGGAGTTCCGGGGGTCAACGCCCCCACGGCCCGGTCTGTGACCAGGCCTCCTGGTGGATCAGAGCCTGATCAACCAGGCTGTTACTGCTGGCTGCACGCATACCAACGTACGAGCCACAGCCCGGCTGGTCAGGAACCGACTTTAGGTGCTTGTCCAATGCCAGCTTGAAGACTGCCAGGGGTCTGTTGGTAATCCCCCTTATGTATGCTGGGAGGCAGTTGAACAGTCTCGGGCCCTTGACATTTATTGTATGTTCTCTTAACGTGCTAGTGACACCCCTGCTTTTCATTGGGGGGATGTTGCATCGTCTGCCAAGTCTTCTGCTTTCGTAGTGAGTGATCATAATCACACCAGAAGTATGAAATTTTATGGAAAACTTATGGAATTATGCTCTCGCGAAGTTAGTGGTCTCAGCGATGTTTACGCATCGGCAATTTTGCCCACTTTGAGCCCTATTTTCGGCCAATTCCATTGTACTATTAGACAAAAATCATAACTATTTCACTAGAACTCCATTTTTTCTATCGAATGAGTACAAGAAACCACCCATTTACCGATTTCAACTATCCAATACAGTGGTCAGAATTTAGCAATTTTGCCAATTTCGCACAAATTTCAAAAGATGCCAATTTCCGAACAGGGTCCAGAATAAACAAGAAAGACATTCCTGGCACTAAAATAACATTTCCTCTGTTCATTAGCCACGTCTCAAGGCCCCTCTTACATTCTTTTGCTTTCCACTTTGAATTTTTATTCTCACAAAAAATAGAAGATTTACTTTTATGCAGACTACTGCATTAGTGTAGAAATGGTATAAATAATATCAGAGCACTTGTGAAAGAATATTAGACTCACCAGTTGACGTGTATTGGACGCACAGCATGATTTGTTTACTTTTGAACTTTGGTAAAAAACGAACATTTCTGCTACTTTGAGCTCAATTTCAAGGTACTTTTCATTGTAAAACCAGTCAAAATCATCTCAATTTCTATAACATGTCTTCCATTCTATAAAATGAGACCAGGAAAACTAGAATACAACCTTAAATACTATACGAAAATATAGTGCAAAGTCGCTGTTTCAATCCAAAAACACGGTCAGAGATTTTTTTTTTCCTCATTACGCACTGTATGCTGCAGGATTTTTTTTATACTGCGCACACTGACCACATAGACCTATTCTTTCATATGTAGGCCTACCAGCTTTCTCTCACTAGATTTGAGGGCACTAGAATTTAGGCATACTAGTACGTCAAAAACCCTGGTGCGTAAACCGTACTAGTATGCCCGAAACCCTGAAAGGATTAAATGCATATAAATGCTTCCTAACATGTTTATACTATCATATATTAAGTTAGCAATAGAACTAGGCATTAACCCTTTTCACTGTCAGTTCCGTAATATTTCAGCTTGCAAGTCATTGTCGATCCCATAATACTATGCAAAATTCTATTGGCTTCAAATCTGGCAGGAGAAAGCTTTTAGGCCTACATGTGAGAGAATGGGTCTGTGTGCTCAGTGTGCGCAGTATAAAAAAAAATCGGGGAGGCTGCAGTGCATTGTGGGAGTGCCAGTTCAGTATGCCTTGTTCATCATGCCTAGCAGTAAGGAATACCTCACTCCTCATGGTTTTGAGGAGTTTGTGACCAAAAGCAATGCCCAGGATACCAGATATAGTGCTAAAAACTCAGATGACTATGAACCTTCCACCTCTGGTGCTGGGCCGTCTCGCTCATGTTCAGTTGTACCACTGGGAAAGAGGAAACTCGTATTTTCCCATGTCCAGGACTCGGATGTGAGCAGTGGTCATGATAGCAATACTGATTGTAATTTCCAAGCTCTTGATTACAATTCCAGTAGCGACAATGAAGAGGAATATTCTCCAGTAAAGCGTCAATTTATACGAGACCACATGCATTCTGGTAGTTTGCCATATGATATTCCAAGGGGAAGGAGTACATCTCAGAGTACATTCCGTGGCCTTACATCAGGAACAGATAGTGAAAAAAGAAAATAGCATGGGTGCTGGAAAAGACAGCGTGGGTGGTAGGGAAGATGGTGTGGGTGGTGGGGAAGATGGTGTGGGCAGTGGGGAAGACAATGTGCAAGTACGTTTATTCAGTTATACACAAATACAGTTACATAGATTATCATACATAGCAGTATATGTGAACCAAGGATAACCCAAAAAAGTCAAAGTGACTTTTTTCCATGTGGGTGGTGGGGAAGACAGTGTGGGTGGTGGGGAAGACAGTATGGGTAAAGGGTAATGTTACACTTGGGATGGATAATATACATGCGGCAGCTGATGGTGGTGGCGGTGTAATGCGTCATGTGGCACCAGCAGCACCCCAGGTTGGTAGCCATGCTGCTGACTCAGCACATCCACAAAGGCCACCTTCAACCACCCACACACCACAACAACCTGCACAACCACAACAACCCACCCACTAAAACACAGAGACACTCGTTTTATGTGGAGGAGTGTAAAGCAACACTGTGCATAACACCATGTTTCAAAGAGTTCCACAAACTGTAGCAGTTCTAGGAACATGTCCAGACTCTGTGTATATATATATATTATAGAACAGTAGTGATAAACAACTTTTTTAATTGTTGATTTGTGTAAACAAGTTTTGCAAACAATATAATGATAACGGTATTTGTGCGATTATTGTGTTGCATACAATGAGTGGATATATATACAATATTCATTGTATTGCTCTCACAGGCCACAAAAGTTACTTGAAAAAATAAAATATTGGAAAAGTGAAAAAATAAAATATTGGAAAAGAAGAGAAAAAATAGAATAAAAGTAAAAATAATATTACGAGTGAGCAGCAGTCGCTGATGTTGCCGTCAGCAGTTCACTTTCTGTTAACTTCATGCCTCTGTATCTCGGTAACTACTGATTGCAAAATTTTTTTTTCTTTTATAACACTCAGAAAATTATTAAGATTTTGGTAAGAAAAATAATTTTTTTTTTTTAATATATTTCAACATTGAGAGCAAGTTTGTGAGCAGGGCTCTCAACAGTGAAAGGGTTAATACAGTATAAACAGTACAGATGCCCCCCAACTTACGAACAAGTTTTGTTCCATAAGGCTGTTTGTATCTTGAATTGTTCGTATGCTGTTATTTTTATCTTGTTACAATTATTATTATTGCTTTTAATATTATCATTATTATTATTGTTCTCTCTCTAAAGCATATTTTAACAATAAATACTATAATAAAAAACTTCTTTAACTTTAACTAACAAGGCAGTCTGTTTGTATGTCCGTATGTTTGTAACTCGAATGTTCTTAAGTAGGGTAGCATCTGTATGTACATATATTACCTTGCTTGGGGTTGGCTTGGTTGATGCTTGTGAGTGACTGTGATCCCTTCCCTTGGATCAGACTATAGGTGCTCCTCAAGTTTTGACGAGGTTACGTTCTGAAGAACCTCTCTCGAGTTGAAAATGTCATAATTCAAATATGAATACATGATCAGTAAACAGTAAATAAATAACTACCAGTATTGAGAAGTTAATAAATGAATAATAGTTTATTCTATCAATAAATGTACAGTACTGTACAGTAGAGAGTGTTCATTGTAAAGTTAAAATATTATAAGTGGGACCATTGTAAAACCAGGAGCATCTGTAGATTACATCTCCTCACTTAGCGACGTACTCGTTTACCGACGACTTGGACTTAGGATGGCCTCTCTGACCAGTATGCATACCTAAATTATGTATATTAGAGCTGATTTCCTCTATTCTCTTAATTAGAATATATAGTACACTACTGTATAAACATTTAAAAAATACCAGAAATGTTATAAATGGTGCAAAGGTGACATTAAAACAATATCAAAGATGGCAGACACAAACCCACTACCATTATAGTATGCTCCACACTCAGCGATGAATTCGTTTACTGTCGTGGTCTTAGGAACGGAACTCAGTTGTTAAGTGATGAGAGGCTGTACTTCCCATTCCCAGTATGCTGTATGACCCCATGAATATAATAGTAATTTCCCTATTATTACAGTAACTATATATAATGTTGTTTGTTAGGTATTACTGTTGGTGTACACGGTGATTCCCATGCCGCTCTACCTCACACTCATCATCACCAGTGTCTACTCCATAACCTTCGAACTTCTTAACGGATTCATTGTAGATCACGATGCTCTCCATATATGTGTGAGGGTCGGTCTACACATCTGCATCCACCTCATTGGTGCACACATCATGATAATGACCCAGGTGCGAATATTCTCATATAGTATACAAATAACCCGCCCATAGGAGAAACTTACGACAACATTTTGGTCCATTAACTAGATACACACAAGCATGAAGAGGTGGGTAGGTGAGAGTGGTTGATTTTGATAAGAATCTGCCCTGTAGATGAATGGTTCAGAGAACGGACGAGTTGATAAATTAGATACACGTGCAACACTTGGGTAGCTTTAATGAGGAAACGTATTGCTACACAGTGGCTTCATCAATCTATACAAAGGAGAATGGTGAAGAACAGGAGGAGTTTGAGGTAATCAGTCCCTCAGCCTTGAGTCGATGTAATCAGTCCATCAGTCTCTTCAAGATTGATGTAATCAGTAATTGCATCTACTCAAGGTTGAGGGACTGATTACCTCAAACTCCTCCTGTTCTTCAACATTCTTCTTTGTATGGACTGATGAAGCCACTGTGTGGTGATACGTTTCCTCATTTAAGATACCCATGTGTTGCACGTGTCTAATTTATCATGAACCTACATTGTATGGGCCAGTAGGCCTGCTGCAGTGTTCCTCCATTCTCATGTTATGTTCTTATATATGGGAGGGGGAGCCCGGGGGTGGGGTCCCCTTCTCATATATATATATATATACTGGCTTCTATCACACTTCTGTGTAACTAGTTGAGCCGAAATGTCATCACAATTTTCTTTCTCCTGTGTGTGGGTTATTTGTGTATTGTTCCAGTCATGCTATTGTATCTTTGTATTCTGATATAGTATAGGCAAATTGTACAGTGGAATTTGGTTAATTTCACTTTCATATCAGTACAGTGGACCCCCGGTTTACGATATTATTTCATTACAGAAGTATGTTCAGGTGCCAGTACTGACCGAATTTGTTCCCATAAGGAATATTGTGAATTAGATTAGTCCACTTCAGACTCCCAAACATACACATACAAACGCACTTACATAAATACACTTACATAATTGGTCGCATTGGGAGCTGATCGTAAACCGGGGGTCCACTGTATTATTTTTTAATACACTCAAACTTTAACATTTTGTCATCTATGTTTGAGAGTTTGGTTTTACTTACATAACATTTTAAATAGTTTGTGCTTGTGAGATTAACTCTCATCTTAAAGCAAAACAAAAAAAAAAAAACTTTATTAAGTGAAGTAGAGTATATTATATAGTTAAGGTGACTGACATATATTATTACTTTATACAAAGCTCTTATGCAAAATATTTCTGGCAGCCTAAAAGCTAAATTATAATTGCAAATAGTATGTGAAATTAAGAATACATAGTTTTTGAAATATCAAGAGGTATTTAACAGTTCAGTAAAAAAGTGCAGCTAGAGATTCATTAAGGAAGAAGCTGAGTGCACTTACACTACTTTTGCACACTGAAAAGTTCTTAGTTGATAATATATTAATGTCAACACTGCATTACTTTTGTACGCTGACAGGTACGTATGCGCGGAACCTTCATGAGCATCGGTCAGTCACTGTTAGTGAGAGGTCAGTTGGAGGTGGAGAAGGCACTCAAAGAAAAGATGATCCACTCAGTCATGCCTCCCAAAGTTGCTGACTGGCTTATGAGGGAGACTCTTGCTGATGATAATGATGACGCCACTTATTATGGGGAAGATGGTGCCATACTCAGAAAGGTAACTTGATGGGTATTACATTTAAATTCATGGTGTTAATGTTGCAGTTTAAAAACTGTAGTGTAAAGCACCCTTCTGGCAAGACAGTGATGGAGTGAATGATGGTGAAAGTTTTTCTTTTTCGGGCCACCCTGCCTTGGTGGGAATCGGCCGGTGTGATAATAATAATAAAATTATTAAAAAAAATATGTATGTTTGCATAATTAATTTTGAGAGATAAAAGACTGGGGTTATGAAGTCACTTGTACTGATAGTTTCTTCTTAAAGTCTCTCAGATGTACCTTCAGATATTCACTTTGTATTGCTCAATATTTTTTCAAAACATATTCTTATGTAAATCATATACGTATATATAAGCCAGACTTGAGTCCTGGAGGCGGGAAGTCCAGTACCTGCATTTTGAAGGAAGGGTACTGGCGATGGTGGGAAATACAGTTCCTGTACTATAAAGGAGGGGTGATGGTGATGGTGGGAAATACAGTTCCTGTACTATAAAGGAGGGGTGGTGGCTATGATGGGAAATACAGTTCCTGTACTATAAAGGAGCGGTGGTGGCGATGGTGGGAAATACAGTTCCTGTACTATAAAGGAGGGGTGGTGGCGATGGTGGGAAATACAGTTCCTGTACTATAAAGGAGGGTGCTGGCGATGGTGGGAAATACAGTTCCTGTACTATAAAGGAGGGGTGGTGGCGATGATGGGAAATACAGTTCCTGTACTATAAAGGAGCGGTGGTGGCGATGGTGGGAAATACAGTTCCTGTACTATAAAGGAGGGGTGATGGTGATGGTGGGAAATACAGTTCCTGTACTATAAAGGAAGGTGCTGGCGATGGTGGGAAATACAGTTCCTGTACTATAAAGGAGGGTGCTGGCGATGGTGGGAAATACAGTTCCTGTACTATAAAGGAGGGGTGGTGGCGATGGTGGGAAATACAGTTCCTGTACTATAAAGGAGGGTGCTGGCGATGGTGGGAAATACAGTTCCTGTACTATAAAGGAGGGGTGATGGTGATGGTGGGAAATACAGTTCCTGTATTATAAAGGAGGGGTGGTGCTGGTGGTGGGAAGTACAGTGCCTGTACTCTATGAATATTGTATGAAGATGAGAAACAGTTAATATTGTATAATGTTGTGTAAGTGGGAAAGAATAATTTAGTTAACATGTGTTATAGAGTAGTATTTAGTATAATTGTATATTATTAATGTTGACATGTTCACCAGGTGTCATCACCTCGAGCATCTCACACTAGTGACATCCAGACACTCTTCCGACCCTTCAACATGCACGGCATGGACAACGTCAGCATCCTCTTCGCTGATATTGTCGGCTTTACACGCATGAGTTCTAACAAAGTAAGATGATTTATGCATCTATTCCTAACTCACATTTTTTTCCCATTGTTACGTTGTAAAGAAACACATGTACTCCTCGACTTACCGTGGGGTTACGTTACGACGAACCCGTTATCAGTTGAAAATATTGTAAGTTGAATATGAATGTGGTGTGATAAATAAGTAAATAAATAACTATTGCCACTGAACAAACAAATGCACAAATAATTTCTGCCACTAACTAAATACCTCACCATTAACCTTCACATTATGAAGATGTTGCACATGCGTCTTAACTTTCATATTATCGGTATTTTATACCTTTCTTGCACAACTTGTCAGACACTGTAACATCATGGAATCTTGGTTCAGAGGACATCTACAAGATTTTTGAGGTGTTGAAACCATCTATGACTCATTGTAAATGTTTGATGACTACTGAGTGTATCACTATTGCACCTTAGAAAAGTCAAAATATTGTGAGTCAAACCATTGTAAAGCGAGGAGCATCTGTAATAATCAGATTTTTATGTAACCATGTATTATAACACCAAGGTAGTAGGTTGGTAGACAGCAACCGCCCAGGGAGGTACTACCGTCCTGCCAAGTGAGTGTAAAACGAAAGCCCGTAATTGTTTTACATGATGGTAGGATTGCTGGTGTCCTTTTTTCTGTCTCATGAACATGCAAGATTTCAGGTACGTCTCGCTACTTCTACTTACACTTAGGTCACACTACACATGTACAAGCATACATACTCACACACCCCTCTGGGTTTTCTGCTATTTTCTTTCTAGTTCTTGTTCTTGTTTATTTCCTCTTATCTCCATGGGGAAGTGGAACAGAATTCTTCCTCCGTAAGCCATGCGTGTTGTAAGAGGCGACTAAAATCCCAGGAGCAAGGGGCTAGTAACCTCTTCTCCTGTGTATATTACTAAATGTAAAAGGAGAAACTTTCGTTTTGACTTTTGGGCCACCCCGCCTCGGTGGGATACGGCCGGTATGTTGAAAGAAGAAAGATGTATTATAACACCAAGGTAGTAGGTTGGTAGACAGCAACCACCCAGGGAGGTACTACCATCCTGTGGCAGTAGGTTGGTAGACAGCAACTGCCCAGGGAGGTACTGCCATCCTGTGGTAGTAGGTTGGTATACAGCAACCACCTAGGGAGGTACTACTGTCCTGCCAAGTGAATGTGAAACGGAAGCCTGTAATTGTTTTACATGATGGTAGGATTGCTGGTGTCTTTTATCTGTCTCATAAACATGCAAGATTTCAGGTAGATCTTGCTACTTCTACTTACACTTAGGTCACACTACTCATGCGTGTACAAGCATATATATACACACCCCTCTAGGTTTTCTTCTAATTTTCTTACTAATTCTTGTCCTTGGGGGAAGTGGAACAGAATTCTTCCTCCGTAAGCCATGTGTGTCATAAGAGGCAACTAAAATGCCAGGACTAAGGGGATAGTAACCCCTTCTCCTGTATATATTACTAAAGTTAAAAAGAGAAACTTTTGTTTTTCTTTTTGGGCCACCCCGCCTTGGTGGGATACTGCCGGTTTGTTGAAAGAAGAAGTAGTATTATAATACTGTTTTATCTAAAATAAATCATCACATCTGCCTTGATCCACATTTACTGCAGACACCTGGTATATTCTCTTATTGAAAAATGCTTGAACAAGACTTAAGAGTCCTGGAAGTGGGAAGCACAGTGTCTGTACTCTGAAGGATGAGTGAGGATGTTACTGTCCTGGAGGTGGGAAGTACAGTGTCTGTACTCTGAAGAATGAGTGAGGATGTTACAATTCTTGAGGTGGGAAGTAGTGCATGTATTCTAAAAGGGTTGCGCATGTTGCAGTGTGTATGGTGATTTGCATTGTGGTAAGTACATACTCCTGATAAGACAGCTGTTGAATGAATGATTGGTAATGAATTTGTTGCTTCTATTTGGGTCACCAACCTTGGTGGTAGACAGCCTCTGTCTGACCTTTGTGGCAGACAGTTTCTGTGTCTTACCTTGGTGGCTGACAGCCTCTGTGTCTGACCTTGGTGGCAGATAACCTCTGTGTCTGACCTTGGTGGCAGACAACCTCTGTGTCTGACCTTGGTGGCAGACAGCCTCTGTGTCTGACCTTGATGGCAGATAACCTCTGTGTCTGACCTTGGTGGCAGACAACCTCTGTGTCTGACCTTGATGGCAGATAACCTCTGTGTCTGACCTTGGTGGCAGACAACCTCTGTGTCTGACCTTGGTGGCAGACAACCTCTGTGTCTGACCTTGGTGGCAGACAACCTCTGTGTCTGACCTTGGTGGCAGACAACCTCTGTGTCTGACCTTGGTGGCAGACAACCTCTGTGTCTGACCTTGGTGGCTGACAACTTCTGTGTCTGACCTTGGTGGCAGACAGCCTCTGTGTCTGACCTTGGTGGCAGACAACCTCTGTGTCTGACCTTGGTGGCAGACAACCTCTGTGTCTGACCTTGGTGGCAGACAACCTCTGTGTCTGACCTTGGTGGCTGACAACTTCTGTGTTCAGTAAGAACTTTTACTACCATTTTTTTTTTTAACAAGTCGGCCGTCTCCCACCAAGGCAGGGTGACCCAAAAAGAAAGAAAATCCCCAAAAAGAAAATACTTTCATCATCATTCAACACTGTTTTTGCAGAGGTGCTCAGAATACACCAGTTTAGAAGTATATACATATAAAGATACACAATATATCCCTCCAAACTGCTAATATCCTAAACCCCTCCTTTGAAGTGCAGGCATTGTACTTCCCATTTCCAGGATTCAAGTCCAGCTATATAAAATAACCGGTTTCCCTTAATCCCTTCACTAAATATTGCCCTACTCACACTCCATCAGCTCAACAGGCCCCAAATACCATTCGTCTCCATTCATTCCTATCTAACATGCTCATGCAAGCTTGCTGGAAGTCCAAGCCCCTCGCCCACAAAACCTCCTTTACCCCCTCCCTCCTACCTTTTCGAGGACGACTCCTACCCCACCTTCCTTCCACTACAGATTTATACGCTCTCCATGTCATTCTACTGTGATCCATTCTCTCTAAATGACCAAACCACCTCAACAGCCCCTCTTCAGCCCTCTGACTAATACTTTTATTAACTCCACACCTTCTTCTAATTTCCACACTTCAAATTTTCTGCATAATATTTACACCACACATTGCCCATAGACAGGACATCTCCACTGCCTCCAACCGTCTCCTCGCTGCAGCATTTACAACCCAAGCTTTACACCCATATAAGAGTGTTGGCACTACTATACTTTCATACATTCCCTTCTTTGCCTCCATAGATAACATTTTTTGCCTCCACATATACCTCAATGCACCACTCACCTTTTTTCCTTCATCAATTCTATGATTAACCTCATCCTTCATAAATCTATCTGCTGACACATCAACTCCCAAATATCTGAAAACATTCACTTCTTCCATACTCCTCCTCCACAATTTGATATCCAATTTTTCTTTATCTAAATCATTTGATACCCTCATCACCTTACTCTTTTCTATGTTCACTTTCAACTTTCTACCTTTACATACACTCCCAAATTTGTCCACTACCCTTTGCAATTTTTCTTTAGAATCACACATAAGCACAATATCATCAGCAAAAAGTAACTGTGTCACTTCCCATTTTGTATTTGATTCCCCATAATTTAATCCCACCCCACTCCCGAACACCCTAGCAATTACTTCATTTACAACCCCATCTATAAATATATTAACTCTTTCAGGGTTTCGGCTGTACTAGTACGGCTTATGCACCAGGGTTTTTGACGTACTAGTACGCCTAAATTCTAGCGCCCTCAAATCTAGTGAGAGAAAGCTGGTAGGCCTACATATGAAAGAATGGGTCTATGTGGTCAGTGTGCACAGTATAAAAAAAATCCTGCAGCACACATTGCGTAATGAGAAAAAAAACTTTGACCGTGTTTTTGGATTAAAACAGCGACTTTGCACTGTATTTTTGTATGGCATTTATTGTTGTATTCTAGTTTTCCTGGTCTCATTTTATAGAATGGTAGACATTACAGAAATTGAGATGATTTTAACTGATTTTACAATGAAAAGTACCTTAAAATTGAGCTCAAAGTAGCAGAAATGTTTGATTTTTACCAAAGTTCAAAAGTAAACAAATCATGCCAAGCGTCCAATACACGTCAACTGGTGAGTCTAATATTCTTTCACAAATGCGCCGATATTATTTATACCATTTCTACACTAATGCAGTAGTCTGCATAAAAGTAAATCTTCTGTTTTTTGTGAGAATAAAAATTCAAAGTGGAAAGCAAAAGAATGTAAGAGGGGCATGGGGACGTGACTAATGAACAGAGGAAATGTTATTTTAGTGCCAGGAATGTCTTTCTTGTTTATTCTGGACCCTATTTGGAAATTGTCATCTTTTGAAATTTGTGTGAAATTGGCAAAATTGCTAAATTCTGACCACTGTATTGGATAGTTGAAATCGGTAAATGGGTGGTTTCGTGTACTCATTCGATAGAAAAAACGGAGTTCTAGCGAAATAGTTATGATTTTTGTCTACTAGTATACTGGAATTGGCCGAAAATAGGGCTCAAAGTGGGCAAAATCACCGATGCGTAAACATTGTTGAGACCGCTAATTTCGTGAGAGCATAATTCCGTAAGTTTTCTATCAAATTTCATGCTTTTGGTGTCATTATGGTCGGGAAAAGATTCTCTATCTTTTCATTTTTTTTTTTTTTTTTTTTTATTTTTTAAATTTGGCGACCCTGAGAACAAGTCTCGGAGAGGGCCTGGTGGCCCTGAAAGGGTTAAACAACCATGGTGACATTACACATCCCTTTCTAAGACCTACTTTTGCCGGGAAGTAGTCTCCCTCTCTTGTACACACCCTAACCAGAGCCTCACTATCCTCATAAAAGCTCTTTACAGCATTTAGTAACTTACCACCTATTTCATACACTTGCAATATCTGCCACATTGCTCCCCTATCCACTCTATCATATGCCTTTTCTAAATCCATAAATGCAATAAAAACTTCCCTACCTTTATCTAAATACTGTTCACATATGTGCTTCAATGTAAACACTTGATCTGCACATCCTCTACCCACTCTAAAACCTCCTTGCTCATCCGCAATTCTACACTCTGTCTTACCTCTAATTCTTTCAATAATAACCCTACCGTGATGTTACATTATTCTTGACCTTGCAAATCCCCACTCTGTGTTTATTGACTATGAGAGGTTAGTAATTTAACCCTTTGAGGGTTTCGGCCGTACTAGTATGGCTTACGACCCAGGGTTTTTGACGTACTAGTACGCCTAAATTCTAGCGCCCTCAAATCTAGTGGGAGAAAGCTGATAGGCCTACATATGAAAGAATGGGTCTATGTGGTCAGTTTGCACAGTATAAAAAAAATCCTGCACCACACAGTGCATAATGAGAAAAAAAAAACTTTGACCGTTTTTTTGGAATAAAACAGCGACTTTGCACTGTATTTTCGTATGGTATTTATTGTTGTATTCTAGTTTTCTTGGTCTCATTTTATAGAATGGAAGACATATTACAGAAATTGAGATGATTTTGACTGGTTTTACAATGAAAAGTACCTTGAAATTGAGCTCAAAGTAGCAGAAATGTTCGAATTTTACCAAAGTTCAAAAGTAAACAAATCATGCCAGGCGTCCAATACACGTCAACTGGTGAGTCTGATATTCTTTTGCAAGTGCGCCAATATTATTTATACCATTTTTTACACTAATGCAGTAGTCTGCATAACAGTAAATCTTCTGTTTTTTGTGAGAATAAAAATTCAAAGTGGAGAGCAAAAGAATGTAAGAGGGGCCTTGAGACGTGATAATGAACAAAGGAAATGTCATTTTAGTGTCAGGAATGTCTTTCTTGTTTATTCTGGACCCTATTCGGAAATTGGCATCTTTTGAAATTTGTGTGAAATTGGCAAAATTGCTAAATTCTGACCACTGTATTGGATAGTTGAAATTGGTAAATGGATGGTTTCTTGCACTCATTCGATAGAAAAGATGGAGTTCTAGCGAAATATTCATGTTTTTTGTCGACAAGTGCAGTGGAATTGGCCGAAAATGGGGCTCAAAGTGGGCAAAATCGCCGATGAGTAAACATCGCCGAGACCGCTAACTTCGCAAGAGCATAATTCCGTAAGTTTTCTATCAAATTTCATAATTTTGGTGTCATTATGATCGGGAAAAGATTCTCTATCTTTTCATAAGAAATTTTTTTTTTTTTTTTTTAATTTGGCCAACCCTGAGAACAAGTCTCGGAGAGGGCCTGTCGACCCTCAAAGGGTTAAAGAGTGGTTGTACTCTGGGTTATTACAGCATCATAGCTCCTGGGACCACCTTCAATAGACACAGGAAAGCTGTCCACTCTGTAGTGATCATTATTCAGAATAAGATCATTTTGGAGTGAATAAGTTTGCTGTGCGTATTAAAGGTGGACTGTGGAAATCGTCGCTACATAACTGGTATTGCAACTTATAAGTTGTAAAGACAAGACACATTTATAGAATTGTAGAATTTTCTCTACAATCAAGTTGTGTATATAGAAAGCAATACAGTGGTACCCTGAGTTTAGTACTGTTCCCAACTTGAACAATTATGTAAGTGTATTATTGTAAGTGTATTTTTGGGGGTCTGAAACGGACTAATCTAATTTACATTATTCCTTATGGGAACAAATTTGTTTGGTACCGGCACTCGAACAACCTTCTGGAACGAATTATGTACAAAACTCGGGGTACCACTGTTCTAATAATAAATAACTAATAAAATAATATTTTTCTATTTGCATAGTAGACAGTGTGTAGTTTACATATATTAAAATATTGTAATGTACAAAGTCACTAACATGCTGAGCATTATTGGCAGACTAATACTAACACTCACACACTACTTAACTCTAAACATTGGTATAGAATGGTACAATTTTAAGTATGCATTTTTACTAAAAGAGAGGCAGTAGTCAGTTTTATGTGTTTTAATACTTTAAAGTTATTAAGTAATCGTAAGTTTTTTTGGATTTCTTGAGTAGTTTCAACCTGGTCCTGTGATTTCATACATAATATAGTGTTGGTATAGTTAAGTTTGGGAGATGAGGTGATTCTTATTTTCTTTTTTTCTTTTTTAACAAGTCGGCTGTCTCCCACCGAGGCAGGGTGACCCAAAAAAAAAGAAAATATCCCCCCCAAAAAAATACTTTCATCATCATTCAACACTTTCACCTCACTCATACATAATCACTGTTTTTGCAGAGGTGCCCAGAATACAACAGTTTAGAAGTATATCTTCTTTCTTCTTTCAACAAACCGGCCGTATCCCACCAAGGCAGGATGGCCCAAAAAGAAAAACAAAAGTTTCTCTTTTCAAATTTAGTAATTTATACAGGAGAAGGGGTTACTAGCCTCTTGCTCCCTGCATTTTAGTCGCCTTTAAAAGTATATACAGTGGACCCCCGGTTAACGATATTTTTTCACTCCAGAAGTATGTTCAGGTGCCAGTACTGACCGAATTTGTTCCCATAAGAAATATTGTGAAGTAGATTAGTCTATTTCAGACCCCGAAACATATACGTACAAATGCACTTACATAAATACACTTACATAATTGGTCACATTTGGAGGTAATCATTATGCGGGGGTCCACTGTACTTATAAAAATATACAATATATCCCTCCAAACTGCCAATATCTCAAACCCCTCCTTTAGAGTGCAGGCATTGTACTTCCCATTTCCAGGACTCAAGTCCGGTTATATAAAATAACTGGTTTCCCTGAATTCCTTCACTAAATATTACCCTGCTCACACTCCAACAGCTCGTCAGATCCCAAATACCATTTGTCTCCATTCACTCCTATCTAACACGCTCACACACACTTGCTGGAAGTCCAAACCCCTCGCCCACAACACCTCCTTTACCCTCTCCCTCCAACCTTTTTGAGGACGACCCCTACCCCGCCTTCCTTCCCCTACAGATTTATGGCCCGGTGGCCTGGTGGCTAAAGCTCCCGCTTCACACACGGAGGGCCCGGGTTCGATTCCCGGCGGGTGGAAACATTCGACACGTTTCCTTACACCTGTTGTCCTGTTCACCTAACAGCAAATAGGTACCTGGGTGTTAGTCGACTGGTGTGGGTCTCATCCTGGGGGACAGGATTAAGGACCCCAATGGAAATAAGTTAGACAGTCCTCGATGACGCACTGACTTTCTTGGGTTATCCTGGGTGGCTAACCCTCCGGGGTTAAAAATCCGAACGAAATCTTATCTTATCTTATCTTGTCATTCTACTTTGATCCATTCTCTCTAAATGACCAAACCACCTCAACAAACCCTCTTCAGCCCTCTGACTAATACTTTTATTAACTCCACACTTTCTTCTAATTTTCACACTCCGAATTTTCTGCGTAATATTTACACCCTTAGACAGGACATCTTCACTGCCTCCAACCACCTCCTTGCTGCAGCATTTACAACCCAAGCTTCACACCCATATAAGAGTGTTGGTACTATTATACTTTCATACATTCCCTTCTTTGCCTCCATAGATACATTTTTTGCCTCCCCATATACCTCAATGCACCACTCACCTTTTTTCCTTCATCAATTCTATGATTAACCTCATCCTTCATAAATCCATCCACTGACACGTCAACTCCCAGATATCTGAAAACATTCACTTCTTCCATACTCCTCCTCCTCCCCAATTTGATACCCAATTTTTCTTTATCTAAATCATTTGATACTCTCATCACCTTACTCTTTTCTATGTTCACTTTCAACTTTCTACCTTTACACACACTCCCAAATTTGTCCACTAACATTTGCAATTTTTTTTTAGAGTCTTAAATTTATAGTCTTAAATTGATTGGCAGACAGGAGACCTTTTGATGGTTGAGGTCTTTGGGCCCTTTATGCACATTGCATTTTTGCAAAGTGTGAGATGGACATGAGGGATGTCGAAGAGATAGTTACCTTTACTTGCTTGTACAATGGTTGGTAGTTAGAAATGCACCACATGTTAGTGGCTTAACAATATTTTATTACATATAAACTACATTCCTAGGAAGAAGTTTGGTAGACAGCAGCAGCCCAGGGATGTACTATCGTCCTGCCAAGTGAGTGTAAAATGGAAGCCTGTAATTGTTTTACAGGATGGTAGGATTGCTGCTGTCTTTTTTCTTGTCTCATAAACATACAAGATTTCAGGTACGTCTTGCTACTTCTTCTTACACTTAGGTCACACTACACATACATGTACCAGCATATATACATATACACACATCCCTCTGGGTTTTCTTCTATTTTCTTTCTAGTTCTTATTCTTGTTTATTTCCTCTTATCTCCATGGGGAAGTGGAATAGAATTCTTCCTCCGTAAGCCATGCATGTTGTAAGAGGCGACTAAAATGCCGGGAGCAAGGGGCTAGTAACCTCTTCTCCTGTATATATTACTAAATGTAAAAGGAGAAACTTTCGTTTTTCCTTTTGGGCCACCCCGCCTTGGTGGGATACGGCCGGTGTGTTGAAAGAAGAAGAATATATATATAATATATATTATATATATATATATATATATATATATACACACACCCCTCTGGGTTTTCTTCTATTTTCTTACTAGTTCTTGTTCTTGTTTATTTCCTGTTATCTCCATGGGGAAGTGGAACAGAATTCTTCCTCTGTAAGCCATGCGTGTTGTGAGAGGTGACTAAAATGCCAGGCGGAAGGGGTAGTAACCCCTTCTGTATAAATTACTAAATTTAAAAAGAGAAACTTTCGTTTTTCTTTTTGGGCCACCCCGCCTTGGTGGGATACTGCCAGTTTGTTGAAAGAAGAAGAATAAACTACATTACCTGTATACTGTAGAAAAGAAATAAAGTTGTATTGCATAAGTAGGCAAACTGTACATGAAATAATTGTAAGGGTTAACTTTCCACTAAAATAAAACATGTCTTCTCTAGACAGCAGAACAGCTTGTGGGACTACTGAACGACTTATTTGGTCGCTTTGATGTGCTGTGTAAGAAGAACAACTGTGAGAAGATCAGTACCCTGGGTGACTGTTACTACAGTGTGAGTGGTTGTCCTGAGCCCCGGCCAGACCATGCACAGTGTTGTGTCAACATGGGACTCGACATGATAGATGCCATCCAAGAATTTGATACAGATACCAAAGAAGATGTTAATATGAGAGTTGGTATACACACTGGTAAGGTAAGACAATATCCTCACTGAAGAAGATGCTAATATGAGAGTTAGTATACACACTAGTAACCAAGGGTGTATTTAGGGAAAATAGTGCCTATGGCAAGCACTGAAATTGTACTCCTATCCAAACATCTAATTCCCATCTTTTAGATAACTTTACCATAACATGAGCTCAAAAATACAAGTCACACTTGTTAATCTTTTAATTAACAAATTATAGCATTAGCCATCCTAGTGCCTCTCACCCATGATAATCAAAGACAGATCATACATATGAAGACATTCTTTTTTCACAATCTGAGGATGGCTTGCCTGACCCCAATAGAAACTACTCAGTGGCAACCCCTTCAAGTGGTGCCCCCCCTTCAAGTGGCACCCTTCTTCAAGTGGTGCCATTCTTCAAGTGGCACCCAAGGCACATGTCATACCTGCGGTACACCACTGCTGGTATGACATGTATATCCTCACTGAAGAATTAGTTACAATACTGTGGCTGGAGCACTCCATGACTAACCCACATCATATTAGGGTCTGTGCTGGACCATCGTGTCACCTTGATAATAGTGTCACCTTGATAATGGTGCCACCTTGATAGTAGCATCACTTTGATAATAGTGTCACCTTGATAATAGTGCCACCTTGATAGTAGCATCACTTTGATAATAGTGTCACCTTGATAATAGTGCCACCTTGATAGTAGCATCACTTTGATAATAGTGTCACCTTGATAATAGTGCCACCTTGATAGTAGCATCACTTTGATAATAGTGTCACCTTGATAATGGTGCAACCTTGATAGTAGCATCACTTTGATAATAGTGTCACCTTGATAATAGTGCCACCTTGATAGTAGCATCACTTTGATAATAGTGTCACCTTGATAATAGTCCAAGATGGACTGAAAATTTCCTGTACATGGTGAATCTTACTGAACTTTTTTCAATTTTTTTATGAGCTACATTATATATCAGTGTTTACATATTGTTTTTTATCTCTTGTATGGATTCAAATTTGTTTTTCTGAAAGAACTCTTCATGTTGGTGAAGGGCTCTTGATTCTTCATGTTGGTGAAGGGCTCTTGATTCTTCATGTTGATGAAGGGCTCTTGATTCTTCATGTTGGTGAAAGAGCTCTTGATTATTCATGTTGGTGAAAGGGCTCTTGATTCTTCATGTTGGTGAAGGTCTCTTGATTCTTCATGTTGGTGAAGGTCTCTTGATTATTCATGTTGGTGAAGGTCTCTTGATTCTTCATGTTGGTGAAGGGCTCTTGATTCTTCATGTTGGTGAAGGGCTCTTGATTCTTCATGTTGGTGAAAGGTCTCTTGATTCTTCATGTTGGTGAAGGGCTCTTGATTCTTCATGTTGGTGAAGGTCTCTTGATCTGAGGTATTGATCAAGAAGAGCTCTTGATCTGAGGTGTTGAGTACAAACTGGTGAGGACAGAAGAAGGATCTAGACAAAGTGAAGTGTTGGTCAGATAAGTAGCTGTTTGAATTTAACCCCAGCAACTGCAAGGTTATGAAGGGGAAGGAAGCAGAAGTATAGAGTCTAGACTCGGGGGGGGGGGGGGACAGAGGCTGCAGACCTCATTCAAAGAGAAGGACCCGGGAGTCAACATAGTGCCTAGTATATTACCAGAGACTCACATTAATTGGTAGCATCTACAGCCAGTGATCACCTTACAAACCTAAGAGTGACCTTCAAGAATCTCAGCAGAATCATTCTGGCTGTTTTATACAACAGGTGACATTGCTGACCCAGAGAATGTACAAAGAACTTTGACGGCATACATAAGTATGATAAAGCACCTAAATTACTAGGAATGGTTGATTAGTATTCCCTGGAATGCAGGCGAGAGAGATACAAGAAAATATGCACTTGGAAAATCATAGAGGGATTAGTACCAAACTTTCACACAAAAATCACTCCCAACGAAAGCAAAAGACTCGGTAGGAGATGCAACATTTCCCCAATGAAAAGCAGGGGTGCTACAAGTACACTGAGAGGGAGCACAGTAAGTGCCAGGGGCCCAAGACTGTTCAGCTGCCTCCCAGCATACATAAAGGGAATTACCAATAGACTCCTGGCTGTCTTCAAGAAGGCACTGGACAGGCACCTAAAGTCAGTGCCTGACCAGCCAAGCTGTGGTTCATACGTCAGTTTGTGTGCGGCCAGCAGTAACAGCCTGATTGATCAAACCCTGATCCACCATGAGGCCTGGTCTCAGACTAGACTGCAGGGGCATTGACCCCTGAAACCTTCTCCATGTATACTCTAGGTATACCATCTTAGAGTATACAGCACCAGTTTGGAACCCACTCAGGAAGTATATTAAGAAATTGGAAAGTGCAGAAGTATGCAACAAGACTAGTTCTCAATATAATGGATATGAGCTACTAAGAGAGGCTAAAGGAATTGAATCTAATGACCCAGGAGGACTGAAGAACCAGGGGAGACATGGTAACTACATACAAGATACTCTAGAGAAATTGCAAGGGTAGACAAGGACAGGCTATTTGAGAGGTGAGAAACAGGTACTCAGGGGCACAACAGAAAGATAAAGACAAAGATGAGGCACAAGGATGTCAGGAAATATTTCTTCAGCCTCAGGGTAGTCAGGAAGTAGATTGACCTGGTCACAGACCGGGCCGCGGGGGCGTTGACCCCTGAAACTCTCTCCAGGTAAACTCCAGACCTTGATGAGGAAGTGGTGGAGGTAAACTCCATACATAATTTTAAGAATAGGTTCAATAAATCTTATGAGGCTAGGGGAAAGTAAATCTGGCAAGTGGTAAATTGAAAGTTAGGACTGGAAACTAAGACTCAACCCCCTGTAACCACATATAAGTGAGTACACACACTTGTAATGTAAACTTGGATGGTTGTAAACTCTCATTACTTCTTTACTGTACTTCTTCATCTTAGCTTCCCTCTTAGTGATAGGGGGGAGGGGGGCCAGGGGGCTTTGATGCCGGTGAAGGACTTTTGATTCAAGGAATTGGAGCGGCACTTTCCTTCGCAGGATTGAACATGATTGCTTCCCATTTTTCAGAGATTGTATGACTTGAAGACTGAGACACTTGTCTAACATTTAGGAACCTTTATTGTGGAAATGTTTCACCAGCCAGTGACTTCTTCAGTCCAGTACAGAGAAGAATGGTGGAAGATGAAGAGTTTAAGGTAATCAGTCCCTCAACCTGGAGTCGATGTGTTCGGTCCATCAATTCCAGGCCGAGGGACTGATTACCTTAAACTCCAATGCATCTTCCAGCATTTTCTGTATTGGACTGAAGAAGTCACTGGCTGGCCATACATTTAAACAACAAAGGTTACCAAATGTTAAACAAATGTCTCAGTCTTCAACTTGTTGGTTTTCATATTAGTAATAGTTGTTGTTGTACATGTTAACAATAGTTGTTCTTGTACATGTTAATAATAGTTGTTGTTGTACATGTTAATAATAGTTGTTCTTGTACATGTTAATAATAGTTGTTGTTGTACATGTTAACAATAGTTGTTCTTGTACATGTTAACAATAGTTGTTGTACATGTTAACAATAGTTGTTCTTGTACATGTTAATAATAGTTGTTCTTGTACATGTTAATAATAGTTGTTGTTGTACATGTTAATAATAGTTGTTCTTGTACATGTTAATAATAGTTGTTCTTGTACATGTTAATAATAGTTGTTCTTGCACATATTAATAATAGTTGTTCTTGTACAGGTGTTATGTGGCATTGTGGGAACAAAACGTTTCAAGTTTGATGTTTGGTCCAACGATGTTTCTCTAGCCAATGAGATGGAGTCAACTGGTCGACCAGCTCAAGTTCACGTCTCAGAAGTTACCATCAAGTTCTTGCCCAAAGATACTTACATTACTGAGGAAGGTCCTCAAGTTAAAGGTACAACAACACACTTACTAAGGAAGGTCCTCAAGTTAAAGGTATAACAACACACTTACTGAGGAAGGTCCTCAAGTTAAAGGTACAACAACACACTTACTAAGGAAGGTCCTCAAGTTAAAGGTACAGCAACACACTTACTGAGGAAGGTCCTCAAGTTAAAGGTATAACAACACACTTACTGAGGAAGGTCCTCAAGTTAAAGGTATAACAACACACTTACTGAGGAAGGTCCTCAAGTTAAAGGTACAACAACACACTTACTGAGGAAGGTCCTCAAGTTAAAGGTACAACAACACACTTACTGAGGAAGGTCCTCAAGTTAAAGGTACAACAACACAAGTCTAGGATCCAGAGGCCAAATCTCAGTGTGACAGCCAGGGTCCAAGAATTTAAAAAAAAAAAAAAATCTTATAGAATTAAAGATAATATTTTTCTATAGGTATTTTTCTATAGGGGTTGTTGAGGTGGTTTGGTCATTTAGAGAGAATGGATCAAAGTAGAATGACATGGAAAGCATATAAATCTATAGGGGAAGGAAGGAGGGGTAGGGGTCGTCCTCGAAAGGGTTGGAAAGAGGGGGTAAAGGAGGTTTTGTGGGCTAGGGGCTTGGACTTCCAGCAAGCGTGCATGAGCGTGTTAGATAGGAATGAATGGAGGCGAATGATACTTGGGACCTGACGATCTGTTGGAGTGTGAGCAGGGTAATATTTAGTGGGTTGCTTAAATGTGCGTGGATGTAGTGCGGATGACAAGAAACAGATGATTGCTGATGTTATGAATGAAAAGAAGTTGGATGTCCTGGCCCTAAGCGAAACAAAGCTGAAGGGGGTAGGAGAGTTTCAGTGGGGGGAAATAAATGGGATTAAATCTGGAGTATCTGAGAGAGTTAGAGCAAAGGAAGGGGTAGCAGTAATGTTAAATGATCAGTTATGGAAGGAGAAAAGAGAATATGAATGTGTAAATTCAAGAATTATGTGGATTAAAGTAAAGGTTGGATGCGAGAAGTGGGTCATAATAAGCGTGTATGCACCTGGAGAAGAGAGGAATGCAGAGGAGAGAGAGAGATTTTGGGAGATGTTAAGTGAATGTATAGGAGCCTTTGAACCAAGTGAGAGAGTAATTGTGGTAGGGGACTTGAATGCTAAAGTAGGAGAAACTTTTAGAGAGGGTGTGGTAGGTAAGTTTGGGGTGCCAGGTGTAAATGATAATGGGAGCCCTTTGATTGAACTTTGTATAGAAAGGGGTTTAGTTATAGGTAATACATATTTTAAGAAAAAGAGGATAAATAAGTATACACGATATGATGTAGGGCGAAATGACAGTAGTTTGTTGGATTATGTATTGGTAGATAAAAGACTGTTGAGTAGACTTCAGGATGTACATGTTTATAGAGGGGCCACAGATATATCAGATCACTTTCTAGTTGTAGCTACACTGAGAGTAAAAGGTAGATGGGATACAAGGAGAATAGAAGCATCAGGGAAGAGAGAGGTGAAGGTTTATAAACTAAAAGAGGAGGCAGTTAGGGTAAGATATAAACAGCTATTGGAGGATAGATGGGCTAATGAGAGCATAGGCAATGGGGTCGAAGAGGTATGGGGTAGGTTTAAAAATGTAGTGTTAGAGTGTTCAGCAGAAGTTTGTGGTTACAGGAAAGTGGGTGCAGGAGGGAAGAGGAGCGATTGGTGGAATGATGATGTAAAGAGAGTAGTAAGGGAGAAAAAGTTAGCATATGAGAAGTTTTTACAAAGTAGAAGTGATGCAAGGAGGGAAGAGTATATGGAGAAAAAGAGAGAAGTTAAGAGAGTGGTGAAGCAATGTAAAAAGAGAGCAAATGAGAGAGTGGGTGAGATGTTATCAACAAATTTTGTTGAAAATAAGAAAAAGTTTTGGAGTGAGATTAACAAGTTAAGAAAGCCTAGAGAACAAATGGATTTGTCAGTTTAAAAATAGGAGAGGAGAGTTATTAAATGGAGAGTTAAGGTATTGGGAAGATGGAGGGAATATTTTGAGGAATTGTTAAATGTTGATGAAGATAGGGAAGCTGTGATTTCGTGTATAGGGCAAGGAGGAATAACATCTTGTAGGAGTGAGGAAGAGCCAGTTGTGAGTGTGGGGGAAGTTCGTGAGGCAGTAGGTAAAATGAAAGGGGGTAAGGCAGCCGGGATTGATGGTATAAAGATAGAAATGTTAAAAGCAGGTGGGATATAGTTTTTGGAGTGGTTGGTGCAATTATTTAATAAATGTATGGAAGAGGGTAAGGTACCTAGGGATTGGCAGAGAGCATGCATAGTTCCTTTGTATAAAGGCAAAGGGGACAAAAGAGAGTGCAAAAATTATAGGGGGATAAGTCTGTTGAGTGTACCTGGTAAAGTGTATGGTAGAGTTATAATTGAAAGAATTAAGAGTAAGACGGAGAATAGGATAGCAGATGAACAAGGAGGCTTTAGGAAAGGTAGGGGGTGTGTGGACCAGGTGTTTACAGTGAAACATATAAGTGAACAGTATTTAGATAAGGCTAAAGAGGTCTTTGTGGCATTTATGGATTTGGAAAAGGCGTATGACAGGGTGGATAGGGGGGCAATGTGGCAGATGTTGCAAGTGTATGGTGTAGGAGGTAGGTTACTGAAAGCAGTGAAGAGTTTTTTACGAGGATAGTGAGGCTCAAGTTAGAGTATGTAGGAAAGAGGGAAATTATTTCCCAGTAAAAGTAGGCCTTAGACAAGGATGTGTGATGTCACCGTGGTTGTTTAATATATTTATAGATGGGTTGTAAGAGAAGTAAATGCGAGGGTCTTGGCAAGAGGCGTGGAGTTAAAAGATAAAGAATCACACACAAAGTGGGAGTTGTCACAGCTGCTCTTTGCTGATGACACTGTGCTCTTGGGAGATTCTGAAGAGAAGTTGCAGAGATTGGTGGATGAATTTGGTAGGGGGTGCAAAAGAAGAAAATTAAAGGTGAATACAGGAAAGAGTAAGGTTATGAGGATAACAAAAAGATTAGGTGATGAAAGATTGAATATCAGATTGGAGGGAGAGAGTATGGAGGAGGTGAACGTATTCAGATATTTGGGAGTGGACGTGTCAGCGGATGGGTCTATGAAAGATGAGGTGAATCATAGAATTGATGAGGGAAAAAGAGTGAGTGGTGCACTTAGGAGTCTGTGGAGACAAAGAACTTTGTCCTTGGAGGCAAAGAGGGGAATGTATGAGAGTATAGTTTTACCAACGCTCTTATATGGGTGTGAAGCGTGGGTGATGAATGTTGCAGCGAGGAGAAGGCTGGAGGCAGTGGAGATGTCGTGTCTGAGGGCAATGTGTGGTGTGAATATAATGCAGAGAATTCGTAGTTTGGAAGTTAGGAGGAGGTGCGGGATTACCAAAACTGTTGTCCAGAGGGCTGAGGAAGGGTTGTTGAGGTGGTTCGGACATGTAGAGAGAATGGAGCGAAACAGAATGACTTCAAGAGTGTATCAGTCTGTAGTGGAAGGAAGGTGGGGTAGGGGTCGGCCTAGGAAGGGTTGGAGGGAGGGGTAAAGGAGGTTTTGTGTGCGAGGGGCTTGGACTTCCAGCAGGCATGCGTGAGCGTGTTTGATAGGAGTGAATGGAGACAAATGGTTTTTAATACTTGACGTGCTGTTGGAGTGTGAGCAAAGTAACATTTATGAAGGGATTCAGGGAAACCGGCAGGCCGGACTTGAGTCCTGGAGATGGGAAGTACAGTGCCTGCACTCTGAAGGAGGGGTGTTAATGTTGCAGTTTAAAAACTGTAGTGTAAAGCACCCTTCTGGCAAGACAGTAATGGAGTGAATGATGGTGAAAGTTTTTCTTTTTCGGGCCACCCTGCCTTGGTGGGAATCGGCCAGTGTGATAATAAAAAAAAAAAAAAAAAAAAAAAAAAAAAAAAAAAAAAAAAATTCAGGGAAACCGGTTATGTTCATTTAGTCGGACTTGAGTCCTGGAAATGGGAAGTACAATGCCTGCACTTTAAAGGAGGGGTTTGGGATATTGGCAGTTTGGAGGGATATGTTGTGTATCTTTATACGTATATGCTTCTAAACTGTTGTATTCTGAGCACCTCTGCAAAAGCAGTGATAATGTGTGAGTGTGGTGAAAGTGTTGAATGATGATGAAAGTATTTTCTTTTTGGGGATTTTCTTTCTTTTTTGGGTCACCCTGCCTCTGTGGGAGACAGCCGACTTTTTGAAAAAAAAAAATAAACCCCCCCAAAAAAAAATTCGATCAGTACTTTGAAAGATATAGAGGTGTGAAATTGACCCTCAGTGACCGGGTGGCGGCAACATCCCTGACTTTCGTAAAGTCGCATTTTTTTCATTTTACTGTTTTGTTCGTTTTTTTCTTTTCTAATTTTTTTCCAGTAACGTTTGTGGCCTGTGAGACCAGTATAATACATAATGTATATATGTACACCCTTTGTATTCAACACAATAGCCGCACTAATATTTTCATCATTATTTTGTTTACAGGAATTGCTTACAACAAAAAACATGCAAAAATGTTGTATATTAGTAATGTTCTGTTATGTATTTACATATGTGCAGTCATTGGACACGTTCCTAGAACTGTTATAGTCTTTGAAACAAGGTGTCATGCACAATGGTGTCATACTCATCTGTGGACCAGTATGATTTTATATTATGCTTATAGACATGAGGCATAAGCATTATTGTTGCAAAAAAGCAAAAACACTTCAGCCACAGTCGTCTCCTTCCACCGGTGGACGACGAAGTGCTTTGTCCTGGAGCTGCTGAGTCAGCGGCTTGGGTCCCAGACTCACTCCCAGTCTGGGCTGGTGCCACATGCTGCATGCTTGTGGCACCACCGCCACCTACTGTCACATGTGGTCTATCCATCCCAATTGTAGTCACATCATCATCACTCAGTCCTCTTGGAATTGCATATGGTATAGGCACTATATGCAGTGTACCATATGGTACAGATAGAGAGACTCCAATGGAAATAAGTCACTCTGACTTTTTTGGGTTATCCTAGGATCTTTACATATATGCTGCTATGTATCATACTCTACGTAACTGTATTTGTGCCTACCTGAATAAACTTACTCGAGCACATGTGGTGTCTTAATTTATTCAGCATACACAAATACAGTTACATAGATTATCATACATAGCAGCTTATGTATGGAGAACCTAGGATAACCCAAAGAAGTCAGACAAAGTGACTTATTTCCATTAGGGCCCCTGTACCATATGGTACCATTGTATCATATGGTACCATTGTATCATATGGTACCATTGTATCATATGGTACCATTGTACCATATGGTACCATTGTACCATATGGTTCAAAACCATAGAATTCCTCTTCAGATCCACTTCCATCAGTGTTAAAACTATAACTTGGGAAGAGGAGAGTCAGAATTTGCTGGGGAGTGAGATCTTCCTTGCCGCCAGGCATGATGAACAAAGCGTACTGAGATGGCGTTCCCACAATGCAGTGTGGGTGCCCCGATTTTTTGTTTACTGCACATTGGCCACGCAGACCCATTCTCTTAGGTGTAGGCCTACCAGCCTTCTCGCTCTAAATTTGAAGCCGCAAGAATTTTGGCATAGATTTACGTCTTGGACCCTGGCGTCAAAGTCATAGATCTACAGGGTAGACCCTGAAAGGGTTTAAGGTGCAGCAACACATAAGTTTTTCCTCTGGGAAACCCTAGTAATATTGGAGTGGTGGTACTGGGGTGCTAGTACTAGAGTGCTAGTACTGGACTGCTGATACTGGAGTGCTAGTGCAGGAGTGCTGGTACTGGAGTGCTGGTACTGGAATGCTGATACTGGAGTGCTGATACTGGAGTGCTGATACAGAGTGCTAGTACTGGAGTGCTGATACAGAGTGCTAGTACTGGAGTGCTAGTCCTCGAGTGCTAGTACTAAAGTGCTAGTACTGGAGTGCTAATACTGGAGTGCTAGTACTAGAGTGCTAGTACTGAAGTGCTGAAGCTGGAGTGCTAGTGCTAGAGTGCTAGTACTAGAGTGCTAGTACTGGGCAATGTTTGTAAATAATTTTGACCATTTACAAATTGTTAAACTTATGTTACTATGTATGATAAGTGTAATTATGCATAGGTCTATGTGTAAGCCTACATGTAGCTCTACATATAGGCCTGTGTGCAGGTCCACCTAAATAACCTTAACATCTCAGTAGTGTGAGAAAAGCTGAAGCTGTATGGTATTTAACCTCAACACTGTCAGGTGACTCCTCTACAACTATCTACGTTAGTACAAAGTGTAAGATGCTTTGTAATAATATATCGTAAATGTTAAAATGTTCGAGGAATTGACTTCACATATTTTCCGTGAATTGAAGGAGATCGATTGCCTTATATTCTCAAGGTGGAGTATGATACCTGTGCATCTACCATGCAGTTATTGCTAGTTATTATGTCTGTGTCATTGTTGAGTCTAGCACTTATTGCTAGTTATTAACCCTTTGGGGGTCGACAGGTCCTCTCAGAGACTTGCTCTCAAGGTCGGCCAAATTTCAAAAAAAAAAATTATTTTTTCTTATGAAAAGATAGAGAGTCTTTTCCCAATCATAATGACACCAAAAGTGTGAAATTTGATGGAAAACTTACGGAATTATGCTCTCGCAAAGTTAGCGGTCTCGACGATGTTTATGCATCGGCGATTTTGCCCACTTTGAGCCCTATTTTCGGCCAATTCCAGTGTACTAGTCGACAAAAATCATAACTATTTTGCTAGAACTCCATTTTTTCTATCGAATGAGTACAAGAAACCACCCATTTACCGATTTCAACTATCCAATAAAGTGGTCAGAATTTAGCAGTTTTTCCAATTTCACACAAATTTCAAAAGATGCCAATTTCCAAATAGGGTCCAGAATAAACAAGAAAGACATTCCTGGCACTAAAATAACAAGTTCTCTGTTCGTTAGTCACATCCCCAGGCCCCTCTTATATTTCTTTGGCTTTCCACTTTGAATTTTTATTCTTACAAAAAATAGAAGATTTACTGTTATGCAGACTACTGCATTAGTGTAGAAATGGTATAAATAATATCAGTGCACTCGTGGAAGAATATTAGACTCACCAGTTGACGTGTATTGGACGCCTGGCATGATTTGTTTACTTTTGAACTTTGGTAAAAATCGAACATTTCTGCTAGTTTGAGCTCAATTTCAAGGTACTTTTCATTGTAAAACCAGTCAAATTCATCTCAATTTCTGTAATATGTCTTCTGTTCTATAAAATGAGACCAAGAAAACTAGAATACAACAATAAATACCATATGAAAATACAGTGCAAAGTCGCTGTTTTAATCCAAAAACACGGTCAAAGTTTTTTTATCTCATTACGCACTGTGTGCTGCAGGATTTTTTTTTATACTGCGCACACTGACCACATAGACCCATTCTTTCATATGTAGGCCTACCAGCTTTTTCTCACTAGATTTGAGGGTGCTAGAATTTAGGCGTACTAGTACGTCAAAAACCCTGGGTCGTAAGACGTACTAGTACATCCGAAACCCCCAAAGGGTTAAGAATGTCATTGTTGTGGGTCTAGCAGTTACTTCTAGTTATTATTACCTCATCTTCCACTGTCTTCCATATACATATATAATCTTTGTGTTTAATTGAAAAAAAAGTGATGGTAGGTGAAGCATCTTCAACTAAAAGACAACCAGGTGGTGCATATAAAAACACCCAGGTGGTACACAAATACACCCAGGTGGTGCATATGAAGACACCTAGGTGGTGCACATGAAGACACCCAGGTGGTGCACATGACACGCAGGTGGTGCACATGTCATGAATTCATCAACTTGTCAGTATTACACACCATTAATAATTATAAGCAAGAATACCAGTCATTTTTAAGTTAAAACTCACTGATACACATTGTAAATAAAGGACCTTCCCTGTACTCTGCTATGTGCAATAAATAGTAACCTTACTGTGTAGGATAAACCATCTATCATATACAACTTTTGGTTTAAAAACATGTTTTATTAAATATGAATATTGGTTATTATTGAAAAAAATATTGGTTAATAGGGTTATGAAAGCTTATTCTTTGGGTAGCAGTGGAAATGGGCTGTGGGCAATATTTTTATTAGTGAGTTTGGGTTTCAGAAAGACCTGCCTAGTATGGGCCAGTAGGCCTGCAGCAGTGTTCCTACTTTCTTATGTTCTTAACATATTCTTGTCTGTTTTAGGACTGAACACGTACTTTATTCTGGGTTTTGTAAATAAGCAAGTGAGTGTGGACACTCTGGGAAGTTGTGATGACCAGTACACAACTCTTAATGAATCCAAGGTGTGTATACTTTACTTTCTCTTTATTCTAGTTTAAGCAAGACATTAATAATAATATATTTCAGCATTTACAGTGACTCTACAGAGATGGCTGATATTTAATTGTACAGGCATTATTATTACAATCAAAAGAAGTGCTAAACACATGAGGGTCATACAGCACAGCTATTGTACATGCAGAAAGCCCATAGTTATGCAGAGTATTTGTTTCAGACTTATAAGTTTAAACAGTGTCAGTTTTGATTTAATGCAAGTTTTCCTCCCAGACTCTTTGAATCATGTGCAAAAATTATGTATAATTTGAATAGTGGGAATTTCAGTACTGTGACCACTCACAATATTCATTATTCACAGTAATTAAGATCTTGCTGTACTGTGTATATACTTATTAAATCTACTTATTCAGATTCCACTCAGCATTAATACTCAGACATTTATTGCTACCATCACTTTACTTGTACCTCTCAGAAACTGTTATTGTAATTGACTATCACCATCACTTGTACCTCTCAGGAACTGTTATTGTAACTATCACCATCACTTGTACCTCTCAGGAACTGTTATTGTAACTATCACCATCACTTGTACCTCTCAGGAACTGTTATTGTAACTATCACCATCACTTGTACCTCTCAGAAACTGTTATTGTAATTGACTATCACCATCACTTGTACCTCTCAGAAACTGTTATTGTAACTGACTATCACCATCACTTGTACCTCTCAGAAACTGTTATTGTAATTGACTATCACCATCACTTGTACCTCTCAGAAACTGTTATTGTAATTGACTATCACCATCACTTGCACCTCTCAGGAACTGTTATTGTAACTGACTATCACCATCACTTGTACCTCTCAGGAACTGTTATTGTAACTAACACTGTCAGTCAAGTTTGTGTTAATATTTTTTTCATAAATAAGGGAAGAGTTGTGTCTTGAACCTCAGACAAGTGAGTCCATCACAAGCCTTTACCCTCTCTCTCTCTCTCTCTCTCTCTCCTTTGTTTACAATTATGTTATTACTATTTTGTTAGTCATCTTTTCCTGTTAACATTGACTTTTTTAAATTTAGAGTTTTGTGTTGTTAAGTTGCAGTTTTATAACTATAGCATAGGCACACCTCTGGCAAGACAGTGATGGAGTGAATGACGATGAAAGTGTTTCTTCTTTTTCAGGTCACTCTACCTTGGTGGGAAACAGCTGATGTGTTAATAAAAAAATAATCTCATCAATTATCTTAATTATATTAAACTTAGTACATTAAAATAATGTAACTTAAACTCTACAGGTCTACAGTGATAAGTAATTTTAAGTTCAGGTTTGCCTGAAATACTCTACACAAACTTGGCCTTTTTAATGTATGAGATAAACGTACTTTAATTTTGTAACAGTTATATATGTTTTGGAAAAAAAAAATGAATGTTTTTCTGTATTTGCAAACTACTGTAATAATTGTGGAAAGCATGGGTGGTGATGTTACAGTTCTGGAGGTGGGAAGTACAGTGTCTGTACTTTGAAGGATGGGTGGTGATGTTACAGTTCTGGAGGTGGGAAGTACAGTGCCTGTACTCTGAAGGATGGGTGGTGATGTTACAGTTCTGGAGGTGGGAAGTACATAGTCTGTACTCTGAAGGATGGGTGGTGATGTTACAGTTCTGGAGGTGGGAAGTACAGTGTCTGTACTCTGAAGGATGGGTGGTGATGTTACAGTTCTGGAGGTGGGAAGTACAGTGTCTGTACTTTGAAGGATGGGTGATGTTACAGTTCTGGAGGTGGAAGTACATATCTTACTCTGAAGGATGGGTGGTGATGTTACAGTTCTGGAGGTGGGAAGTACAGTGTCTGTACTTTGAAGGATGGGTGATGTTACAGTTCTGGAGGTGGGAAGTACATAGTCTGTACTCTGAAGGATGGGTGGTGATGTTACAGTTCTGGAGGTGGGAAGTACATAGTCTGTACTCTGAAGGATGGGTGGTGATGTTACAGTTCTGGAGGTGGGAAGTACATAGTCTGTACTCTGAAGGATGGATGGTGATGTTACAGTTCTGGAGGTGGGAAGTACAGTGTCTGTACTTTGAAGGATGGGTGGTGATGTTACAGTTCTGGAGGTGGGAAGTACATAGTCTGTACTCTGAAGGATGGGTGGTGATGTTACAGTTCTGGAGGTGGGAAGTACAGTGTCTGTACTTTGAAGGATGGGTGGTGATGTTACAGTTCTGGAGGTGGGAAGTACAGTGTCTGTACTTTGAAGGATGGGTGGTGATGTTACAGTTCTGGAGGTGGGAAGTACATAGTCTGTACTCTAAAGGGATGGGTGGTGATGTTACAGTTCTGAGGTGGAAGTACAGTGTCTGTACTCTGAAGGATGGGTGGTGATGTTACAGTTCTGGAGGTGGGAAGTACAGTGTCTGTACTTTGAAGGATGGGTGGTGATGTTACAGTTCTGGAGGTGGGAAGTACAGTGCCTGTACTCTGAAGGATGGGTGGTGATGTTACAGTTCTGGAGGTGGGAAGTACAGTGTCTGTACTATGAAGGTTTGGGTGGTGATGTTACAGTTCTGGAGGTGGGAAGTACAGTGTCTGTACTCTGAAGGATGGGTGGTGATGTTACAGTTCTGGAGGTGGGAAGTACAGTGTCTGTACTCTGAAGGATAGGTGGTGATGTTACAGTTCTGGAGGTGGGATGTACAGTGTCTGTACTCTGAAGGATGAGTGAGGGTATTACAGTTCAGTACATTATTTGAACTGATGCCCATGTGCTTCTGGCCAGACAGCTGCTGACTAACAGATGATGAATGGGTTTCATTCTTTGGGTCACTCTACCTTAGTTTAAAAAGCTGATGAGATACAAAGACAATGATATCTATTATATTTTGTTTCAGGACAGCAAAAAAGCTTCAAGTTTGCCCAATATACTAGACTGTGGAACAGAGTCGGACGGAAATGGTAACACTAAAATTAAGACCATGACTGGCGGTGGGACAAAATTTCGTCGCTCTTTAGCACCAGCAATTGATCTTCCACGTCTAAGACTTCCCAGACTTTACAGAAACACTGATAAAGGTAACCGTTGTTTAACATTATCTATAACTAAGGGGGAAGTGGATTAATTATTAACCATGTCAAGCACCTTTGTTTAACATTTCTATTATCTATAACTAAGGGGGAAGTGGATTAATTATTAATCATGTTAAGTGACATTTATATTATCTATATCTCCAGGGGGGGAACTGAATTAATTATTAATTCATGTTCAGGTGCTAAACCCATGTGGGTCATTTGGCACAAGACGTGGTGAGGGTATGATCCTCTGTCTGCTGAGAGTGAAACAGAGGATCAAACCTTCACCATTGTATTACTGTCACTGTAGTGATGGTGAGATATTGTATTACTGTTCTCTGGTCACTGTAACAGTGTTACAATGTTCTCTGGTCGCTATAACAGTGTTATAATGTTCTCTGGTCACTTTAACAGAATGTTATAATGTTCTCTGGTCACTATAACAGAATGTCACTTTATAAGCAGTCTTTACACACTAAGTTAATATATTAAATAACAAAAAGGCACAATACCGTGACTGGAACGATACACAAATAACCCGCACATAAAAGACAGAAGCTTACGACGACGTTTCGGTCCGACTTGGACCATTGACTTTGTCAATGGTCCAAGTCGGACCGAAACGTCGTCGTAAGCTTCTGTCTTTTATGTGTAAGTTAATATATTGTTATTGTTGTTTCAGCTAAGGCAAAAACTACATCTCTGCCCAAAATTGGCAGCAAAAATGATAACAATCTCAAGGTAAGTAAGCAACTTTTATTGTCATGGTAACTTTTTAAGTCATAAATGGTCATGATAAACTAAGTGGAGTAGATATATTCTAGCTCACAAATCATACCATGGGTGGGGACTGAACTTGCGGTTAGTGAGATGCAAAACTCCAGTTTTACGACTTGCTAACCGCAAGTTCAGTCCCCGCCCATGGTATAGTTTGTTTGCAATCGTGTCATTACGATTTTGTGAGTCAGTTATTCTAGCTCTCTCTTAAAGTAAAATCAGTTTGAATTATGTGATATATTAGGGTTAATATTTTGAGGTGGAGAAGTATTAGAGAATTCTGGGTGATGTTGAAGATTTATGTGAAACAAGGCAAGAGGAGTTGTGTGTGTGTATTTCAGCCTGTAACTGTTGCCCTCTTCAGCACACTTATTATTATTAAAGATTAGCCGGTATTCTCCCGGCCCGGGCCTTTTCCAAGTGGTGGCCCGGCCTTGGCTCCCTCTTTAGGGAGTGTCTGAGACCTAAGTCTCCCATGGGAGGAGGCACAAATACCTCCTCATCTTTGGGACTAACTGTCCCCAGGCCTAGCCACAAGCTAGGCCTCTCTGGTCCACCATCTCCACCCCAAGGGGCTAATGGGAATGACAGTCTTATGAGCTAAAGGCTCGAGCTCAGGCACCTACCCTACCCTAGAAGGGCTGGGCATGGTATCGATCATTTCAGCACACTGATGAGGACTTCATTAATAGAGTTTGTTGATCACATCTTTATCCCGAGGACATTGAGCTTAGTGTTCATGTGTTCTACTCACTCTTCTCTTCTGTACCAGTTGGTATCATTAAGTAGTTAAACTAATACCTCATTTATAGACCAGAAGATCTGCAGTACTGTGTGTGTGTGTTTGTGTGTGTTTGTGTGTGTGTGTGTGTGTGTGTGTGTGTGTGTGTGTGTGTGTGTGTGTATGTGTGTGTGTGTGTATGTGTGTGTGCATGTGTGTGTATGTGTATGTGTGTGCATGCGCGTGCATTGTGCGTATGTACGTACATACCTATTTGTGGTTGCAGGGTTGATTCATAGCCCTACCTCTCGCTTGTCGCTGCTAGGTCCACTCTCTCCCTGCTCCATAAGCTTTGTCAAACCTCTTCTTAAAGCTGTGTATTGATCCTGCCTCCACCACATCACTCTCCAGATTATTCCACTTCCTGACAACTCTGTGACTGAAGAAATACTTCCTAACATCCCTGTGACTCATTTGAGTTTTCAACTTCTAGTTGTGACCCCTTATTGCTGTGTCCCATCTCTGAAACATCCTGTCCCTATCCACCTTGTCAATTCTTCTCAGTATTTTGTTGTTATCATGTCCTTGCTATCCCTCCTGTCCTCCCATGTCATCAGGCAGATTTCCTTTAACCTCTCCTTGTAAGTCAAACCCCTTCAGCTCTGGAACTATTCTTATAGCAAACCTTTACACTTTCTTGAATTTCTTGACATGTTTGACCAGGTGTGGGTTCCAAACTGGTGCTGCATACTCCAATATGGGCCAGAAGTACACAGTGTGCAGTATCTTGAATGATTCCTTACTTAGGTGTCAAAACGCTATTCTTAGGTTTGACAGGCACCCATATTCTACAGCAGTTATTGACACTTATGCAGCATATGGAAATCTTTATTCAGGAAACGTTTCGCCACACAGTGGCTTCATCAGTCCAATACAAAGAGGAAGGCGTAAGGAGAGGAGGAGAATGAGGTAATCAGTCCCTCAACCTGGAGTCGATGTGTTCAGTCCATCAATCCATCGGTTTTTCAAACCATTCATCACAGCAGTTATTGAGTTGGTGTGTGGCTCAGGAGATGTGCTCAGTAGAATGCTCATCCCAGGATCCTTTTCCTTGAGTGAACTGTGCACTCTTTGACTCCCTAGGCTGTACACTGTCTGCAGTCTTCTTTGTCCTTCCCCAAACTTCATGACTTTACACTTGCAGGGGTTAAACTTCAAGAGCTATTTATCAGATCAGGCTTGCAGCCTGTCCAGATCTTGTAGACTTACTTGATCCCCATCCACTTGTATTCTTCTCATTAGCTTCACATTGTCTTCAAACGGGACACCTCTGAATCTATCCCTTCTGTCATGTCATTCATGTATACTAGAAACAGTACCGGACCTAGATCTGACCCTTTTGGAACCCCACTCGACACATGCACCTACTGTGATGTCTCTTTACATACCAACACACCTTTCCATCCTTTCAGGTATTTCCTGATTCCCTGTTTCTTTAGCTTTTCAACCAGTCTCTTGTGTGGTACTGTATAAAATGACTTCTTACAGGCTAAGAATATGTAGTCTAGTCATCCTTCTCTCTCCCATCTTACTTCTGTTGCCTTGTTGTAGAAGTGCAGTAGGTTTGTGACACAGGATTTCCCTTCCCTGAAGCAATGCTGAGTCATATATGACCCCATTCCTTTCTAGGTGTTCCACCACTCTTCTGATAATCATCCTCATAACTTTACATACTATACATGTCAGCAACACAGGTCTATAGTTCAGTGCTGCTTGTCTGTCTCCTTTCTTAAAAATTGGGACTATGTTTGCTTTCTTACACACCTCAGACAGTTGCCCTGTTTCAATAGATTTATTGAAGATTATTTTAAGTGGCACACATAGTGCATCTCCACCCTCTCTCAGAACCTATGGAGAGATGTTATCTGAGCCTACTGCCTTTGAGGTGCCTGGTTCACTTAGCAGTTTCTTTGCCTCCTCCTCAGGTGTGTGCAGTGTGTCCAGCACTTGCTGGTGCACCCTACTTTCTTGGTTTGTTAGAAGCCTCTCTCCATTGTGAATACCTCCCTGAATCTTGAGTTGTGCTCCTCACATGCTTTTAGTCGCTCCCTGTGAGCTCCCCTTCTTCCTTCCTCAGCCTGATCACCTGGTCCTTGACTGCTGTTTTCCTCCTGATGCGGCTGTATAACAACTTTGGGTCAGATTTGACTTTTGATGCTATATCATTCTCAGATATATCAGATCACTTTTTAGTTGTAGCTACACTGAGAGTAAAAGGTAGATGGGATACAAGGAGAATAGAAGCATCAGGTAAGAGAGAGGTGAAGGTTTATAAACTAAAAGAGGAGGCAGTTAGGGTAAGATATAAACAACTATTGGAGGATAGATGGGCTAATGAGAGCATAGGCAATGGGGTCGAAGAGGTATGGGGTAGGTTTAAAAATGTAGTGTTAGAGTGTTCAGCAGAAGTTTGTGGTTACAGGAAGGTGGGTGCAGGAGGGAAGAGGAGCGATTGGTGGAATGATGATGTAAAGAGAGTAGTAAGGGAGAAAAAGTTAGCATATGAGAAGTTTTTACAAAGTAGAAGTGATGCAAGGAGGGAAGAGTATATGGAGAAAAAGAGAGAGGTTAAGAGAGTGGTGAAACAATTTTAATGTTCATTCAAAAAGAGAACAAATGAGAGAGTGGGTGAGATGTTATCAACAAATTTTGTTGAAAATAAGAAAAAGTTTTGGAGTGAGATTAACAGGTTAAGGAAGCCTAGAGAACAAATGGATTTGTCAGTTAAAAATAGGAGAGGAGAGTTATTAAATGGAGAGTTAGAGGTATTGGGAAAATGGAGGGAATATTTTGAGGAATTGTTAAATGTTGATGAAGATAGGGAAGCTGTGATTTCGTGTATAGGGCAAGGAGGAATAACATCTTGTAGGAGTGAGGAAGAGCCAGTTGTGAGTGTGGGGGAAGTTCGTGAGGCAGTAGGTAGAATGAAAGGGGGTAAGGCAGCTGGGATTGATGGGATAAAGATAGAAATGTTAAAAGCAGGTGGGGATATAGTTTTGGAGTGGTTGGTGCTATTATTTAATAAATGTATGGAAGAGGTAAGGTACCTAGGGATTGGCAGAGAGCATGCATAGTTCCTTTGTATAAAGGCAAAGGGGACAAAAGAGAGTGCAAAAATTATAGAGGGATAACTCTGTTGAGTATACCTGGTAAAGTGTATGGTAGAGTTGTTATTGAAAGAATTAAGAGTAAGACGGAGAATAGGATAGCAGATGAACAAGGAGGCTTTAGGAAAGGTAGGGGGTGTGTGGACCAGGTGTTTACAGTGAAACATATAAGTGAACAGTATTTAGATAAGGCTAAAGAGGTTTTTGTGGCATTTATGGATTTGGAAAAGGCATATGACAGGGTGGATAGGGGGGCAATGTGGCAGATGTTGCAGATGTATGGTATAGGAGGTAGGTTACTGAAGGCAGTGAAGAGTTTTTACGAGGATAGTGAGGCTCAAGTTAGAGTATGTAGGAAAGAGGGAGATTATTTCCCAGTAAAAGTAGGCCTTAGACAAGGATGTGTGATGTCACACATCTTAGGAAAAGTTGGAGGGAGGGGGTAAAGGAGGTTTTGTGTGCGAGGGGCTTGGACTTCCAGCGGGCATGCGTGAGCGTGTTTGATAGGAGTGAATGGAGACAAATGGTTTTTAATACTTGACATGCTGTTGGAGTGTGAGCAAAGTAACATTTATGAAGGGATTCAGGGAAACCGGCAGGCCGGACTTGAGTCCTGGAGATGGGAAGTACAGTGCCTGCACTCTGAAGGAGGGGTGTTAATGTTGCAGTTTAAAAACTGTAGTGTAAAGCACCCTTCTGGCAAAACAGTGATGGAGTGAATGATGGTGAAAGCTTTTCTTTTTCGGGCCACCCTGCCTTGGTGGGAATCGGCCGGTGTGTTAATAAAAAAAAATAATTCTCATATTACTACTAGACCTCTCTCTTTATCCATGCATATTCATTTCTGGTTCTTTGGCTCAGCTCAGTGCTGCCTCACTCTTTATTGTGTACTGTGTATTCGAAACTCAGGACCATGTGATTCCTGGTGCCAAGGGAAATTTTGTGTATGATTTCCCGTCTGAAATGTTGAAGGTGAATACAAGGTCCAGCCTTGCTGGTTCATCATCTCGTCTTTCTTTCGTTGTGTCTCTAACATGTTGGTGCATGAAGATTTCCAGCGCTACCTCCAGCATCTTGGCTCTCCATGTCTCCGGTCCCTCATGTGGCTCCATATTTTCTCAGTCTGTCTTCTTGTATTTGAAATCCCCTTGCTTATGTGGGCCCTTCTGGCCACCTCGGTTGTTGTGGGTACCATCATTCTGTTATTCTGACTGTGTTGGTATACCATAACTTCAGCTTCCTTTCAAGAATTGTATTGGGGGGGAGGGGGGGTAGGAGGTTGGTGCAGGCTGAAGGTGTGGTAAACAGGACTGGATATTATAGTAGGCTGGTGTTGTGGTGTTATTAGTGCTGGGGGGAAGGACTGTGGGTGTGGAGTGTGGTTTGTGTTTGGTTGGTGTGGGTTGGTAGGGGTTGAGGGGATGCTGTGAGTGGTACTGTGGGCACTTGTGTTTGTCTCTTGGTACCTGCTCTGTCTCCCCTTCTTGCCTCTGGCACCTTCTTACTCTCTTAGTTGTTCCTGTTCTTTTGCTGTCGAGGTACATTCACTGGTATTTTAGGGAACCCTTTAACTGTGGTTTCCTCTGCAGGATCTTGTTTTGCACCATTTCTGTCTTGAATGTCAAATTTGATTGGGTAGTTCTTTTCCTTTGAGGACTACCCAAGTCTGAAAATTTGTCAATTTGTTTATGTCTTCTCCTGTTCCTGCAATGATGCTCTCAAACTCTTTTACCTTCCCCTGTCTTCTTTTGTGATAGGTCTTCCCTTCTGCCTCATGGAGCCCATGAAAAATAAGCAGCCTCTCCCTCTTTTCTCATTTCGTTTCTGTCCATAACTCTGGATTGCATTTAAGTATCTTGTTGATTGTTTCTCTTATCATATCTCAGATGTCCTGGTGGCCTGATATTTCCTCAAGGGACTTCTTTATGCCTTCCCCTCCTTCAGTTCTCTCACTGTCCACTGAAGTTCCTGCATCCAGCACTTTGCTCCTATCAGTCCTCACCTCTATATCCCACTTCAGAACTTCCAGTTTCTCCGACAGGCTCTGTATCTTTGCCTCGGCAGCAACAGCTCATAACTCTTCTTGATCTCTGTAGGTATCTCCTCCATTGAGTTGCAAAACTTGCAACTATTGATTGTGCTCTTGATCCTTTCTGGCAATGCTTCTTTATCATTCCAGCCATCCCCAGTACCCTTGTCTCTTTGTCCAGACATTTTTTTTTTTTTTGGGGGGGGGGCTTAGTGCAAGTGTAGTAGTTTCGTGTTTGTGTTCCTTGTCTCCCTGACCATTGTTTAGTACACACTATACTTACTCTTCTTTGTTAATGTTGGAAGCCACAACATTGGTAGCAGTGTTGCTAGTTTTCTCTCTGGGTATATAACATAGTAGGATCCCTAGGTAGGTTAATGCATGTTTTAAAACTGATGGTACATACAACAATGAATATTAACCCCAGCATCATGTAGACTAGAACTCTCCTCTCTTCATTAATGAGAGTTAAAGGAGACTACATTAGTGTATGACATAGTTTACAGTACACTATATAGAAGGTGTCATTAATTATACTTATAAACTGCTATGGGATACAGTAAACTGAGAATTAATGCATGATGCATATCAATAAATGAAGGTAAGAATATTATTAGTTGTTTGTCTATTGTCTGTAATGTAACTATGATAATACTTACTGGGTATATATGAGGTACATCATATGCTGTTAACCTCTCAGTCAACTGATGGTTATTACCCCCCTCTCCTCTCTTCGTCCAAGAGTTTGGAGCTGTCCTCTGCTTCCTTGGATCAAACCTTATTGCCTTCCATTTTCAGGTGCTATATGACCTTTTATAGTTTAGTGCTTTCCTATCAGTATAATAATAATAATAATAATAACTAATGATAATACAGGTTGAGCATCACTAATCCAGCATCAACGGGACCTGTAGGGTGCTGGATTAGTGATTTTGCTGGATTATAGAGTGACTAGGCTAGAATACACTTAACCCAACAGCTAACCACTTCATGCTACCTTTGAAATACCCAGTAAATCAGTACAAGTTGATTAACTCTTTCAGTGTCGCTACCCCAGCTCGGAAACTTGTTCTCAGTGTCAAAGTATCATCCCCTACCCCCCATTTTATCTTATGAAATGATGGAGAATCTTTTTCCAGAGGTAATGAAACCAAAAGTACAAAAATTGATGGAAAGTTTAAGGAATTTTACTCTCGCAAAGTTAATAGTCCCAGCACTATTTACGCATCAGCAATTTCGCCCACTTTATGCCCTATTTTTCACTAATTCCATTGTTCCAGTCAACCAGACTCATAGCTATTTTGCTAGTATTCCTTCTATTCTGTTGATTGAGTACAAAAAATGCCCATTTACCTTTTTCAACTACCCAATAAAATGATTAGAAATTGGTAATTTAGTCAATTTCACACAAATTTCAAGAGATGCCTATTTAAAAATAGTGTCTAGAATAAACAATGCAGACATTCCTAGCACAAAAATAACATCATGTCTCCAGGTCTCACTTAATATTACACTTGCTTTCCACTCTCAGTTTTTATTCACACAAAAAATACAAGATTTACTGTTATGCAGACTAGTGCATTATTTCTATAAGTGTATAAATAATGTCAACCCATTTGCGATCGTGTATTAGACTGGCCACTTGGACGTGTATTGGACGCGTGACATGATTTGTTTACTCTTGAACATCGGCAAAAGTCGAACATTTCCACTACTTTGAACTCAGTTTCAAGGCACTTTCCATCCTGAAACTAATCAAAATAATCTCTGTTTTTGTAATATATCTTCCATTCTATCAAATGAGACCAAAAAACTGAGAATACAACCATGAAATCCATAAAAAAAATACATCACAAAGTCAGAAAAGCAAATTGGAATGGCTTGCCTGTGTTTACAAGTGATGCCAACAGTATTTATGCAAAAGCAGCAGCAGATTGGTGAGGCGACCTGGGAAATTAGAAATTACACAAGCTGAAATTAGTGCCGGATTAGTGATGGAACTGGAATAGTGATTGCCAGATCAGTGATGGAACCAGAATAGTGATTGCCGGATCAGTGATGAAACCGGAATGGTGATTGCCGGATCAGTGATGGAACCAGAATGGTGATTGGTGGATCAGTGATAGAAACAGAATGGTGATTGGTGGATCAGTGATAGAACCAGAATGGTGGTTGCCAGATCAGTGATGGAACCAGAATGGTGGTTGCCAGATCAGTGATGGAACCAGAATGGTGGTTGCCAGATCAGTGATGGAACCAGAATGGTGATTGCTGGATCAGTGATGGAACCAGAATGGTGATTTGTGGATCAGTGATGGAACCGTAATGGTGGATGGCGGATCAGTGATGGCTGACCTGTAATATTACTACTACGGATAATATTAATACTAACAATAATACTTAAAACAAAGTCAAGTTTTACAGTAATAACTTATACATGTATATCACATAAAGCAACTTCCAGAGTTATTCATACAACTGATAACTTGTAAATGAAAGTTGATCTATCATGACAATGTTATTTATATAGACACTGTTAAGTAAGTAAGTTGTACACAAACACAGTTACATAGATTATCATACATAGCAGCATATGTTTATTCAGCATATGTTTATTCAGGTATACATAAACACAGTTACATAGATTATCATACATATTAGCGTATGTTTGGCTACAGTGAATGTTCTGCTGAATGTTCTCTTTAGTGTTCACTGACTTGAATATTTCAAGCACTTTGCGGTTTGCTGGCCAAAGTTCAGTTTTTGTTTGAGTTGACACAAATAGCTGCCATGTATAAAAAAAATGAACAGTACCTGCCTAGAATAGTCACAAGTAGCCTGTAGTGCATTGCGTGCTTCCTTGTGTCTTCAATGCATTGTAAAACCTTTTTAGGTTATGTAGTTATCAGCAATGTGGTGGTGGGAAGTACAGAAACCTGCACTATGAAGGAGGATGTGGGGTGGTGGGGTGGTGGTGGTGGGAAGTACAGTACCTGTCATATGAAGGAGGAGTGATGGTGGTTGCGGAAGTACAGTACTGCAACTATGAAGGTGGAGTGGTGGTGGTGGTGGTGGTGGGAGTACAGTACCTGCACTATGAAAGGATGGTGGTGGTGGTGTGGTGGTGAAGTACAGTACCTGCATATGATGGAACAGAATGGTGGTGGTGGGAAGTACAGTACCTGCACTAGAAGAGGAGTGGTGGTGGTGTGTGGATCAGTACAGTACCTGCACTATGAAGGAGGAAACGTTGGTGGTGGTGGTGGGACGTACAGTACCTGCACTATGAAGGAATATTAAAGTAGTGTGGTTGGATATACAGTACTGCACTATGAAGGAGGAGTTGGTGGTGTGTGGAAATACATACTGATATGAAAAGGGTGGTGGTGGTGGTGGGAAGTACAGTACCTGCATATGAAGGTAGGAGTGGTGGTTGTAGTGGTGGGGTGGGAAGTACAGTACCTGCACTATGAAGGAGGTAGTGGTGTTGTGTGGTGGTGGTGGTGAAAGGAAGTACAGTACCTGCACTATGAAGGTAGGGTGGTGGTGGTGGTGTGGAGGGAAGTACTGTACCATTCACTATGAAGTGGGGTGGTGGTGGTGGTGGGAAAGTACAGTACCTGCACTAATGAGGAGGGGTTGGTGGTGGTGGAGGGAAGACAATACCCACTATGAAGGAGGGGTGTGGTGGTGTGGGAGTGACACTACCTCCACTATGAAGGAGGGGTTTGGTGTGGTGGTGGGAAGTACAGTACCTGCACTATGAAGGAGGGGTGGTGGTGGTGGTGGTGGGAAGTACAGTACCTGCACTATGAAGGAGGGGTGGTGGTGGTGGTGGGAAGTACAGTACCTGCACTATGAAGGAGGGTGGTGGTGGTGGTGGTGGGAAGTACAGTACCTGCACTATGAAGGAGGGGTGGTGGTGGTGGTGGTGGGAAGTACAGTACCTCCACTATGAAGGAGGGTGGGTGGTGGTGGGAAGTACAGTACCTGCACTATGAAGGAGGGGTGGTGGTGGTGGTGGGAAGTACAGTACCTGCACTATGAAGGAGGGGTGGTGGTGGTGGGAAGTACAGTACCTGCACTATGAAGGGAGTGGTGGTGGTGGTGGTGGTGGGAAGTACAGTACCTGCCACTATGAAGGAGGAGGTGGTGGTGTGGGAAGTACAGTACCTGCACTATGAAGGGAGGGGTGGTGGTGGTGGTGGGGTGTTGGGGAAGTACAGTACCTCACTATATGAAGGTAGGGGTGGTGGTGGTGGTGGTGGGAAGTACAGTACCTGCACTATGAAGGAGGGGTGGTGGTGGTGGTGGTGGTGGGAAGTACAGTACCTCCACTATGAAGGAGGGGTGGTGGTGGTGGAGGGAAGTACAGTACCTCCACTATGAAGGAGGGGTGGTGGTGGTGGGAAGTACAGTACCTGCACTATGGAGGAGGAGTGGTGGTGGTGGTGGTGGTGGTGGGAAGTACAGTACCTGCACTATGAAGGAGGGTGGTGGTGGTGGTGGGAAGTACAGTACCTCCACTATGAAGGAGGGATGGTGGTGATGGTGGTGGGATGTACAGTACCTCCACTATGAAGGAGGGGTGGTGGTGGTGGTGGTGGGAAGTACAGTACCTCCACTATGAAGGAGGGATGGTGGTGGTGGTGGTGGGATGTACAGTACCTCCACTATGAAGGAGGGGTGGTGTGGTGGTGGGAAGTACAGTACCTCCACTATGAAGGAGGGGTGGTGGTGGTGGTGGGATGTACAGTACCTCCACTATGAAGGAGGGTGGTGGTGGTGGTGGGAAGTACAGTATCTCCACTACGAAGGAGGAGTGGTGATGGTGGTGGGAAGTACAGTACCTCCACTATGAAGGAGGAGTGGTGGTGGTGGTGGGAAGTACAGTATCTCCACTACGAAGGAGGGATGGTGGTGATGGTGGGAAGTACAGTGCCTCCACTATGAAGGAGGGGTGGTGGTGGGGGAAGTACAGTACCTCCACTATGAAGGAGGGGTGGTGGTTGTGGTGGGATGTACAGTACCTCCACTATGAAGGAGGGGTGGTGGTTGTGGTGGGATGTACAGTACCTCCACTACGAAGAATGGGTGCTGGTGATGGTGGGAAGTACAGTGCCTCCACTATGAAGGAGGGGTGGTGGTGATGGTGGGAAGTACAATGCCTCCACTATGAAGGAGGGGTGGTGGTGGGAAGTACAGTACCTCCACTATGAAGGAGGGGTGGTGGTGGGAAGTACAGTACCTCCACTATGAAGGAGGGTGGTGGTGGGAAGTACAGTACCTCCACTGTGAAGGAGGGGTGGTGGTGGGAAGTACAGTACCTCCACTATGAAGGAGGGGTGGTGGTGGGAAGTACAGTACCTCCACTATGAAGGAGGGGTGGTGGTGGGAAGTACAGTACCTCCACTATGAAGGAAGGGTGGTGGTGGGAAGTACAGTACCTCCACTGTGAAGGAGGGGTGGTGGTTATGGTGGGAAGTACAGTACCTCCACTACGAAGGAAAGGTGGGAAAATCTGCTGTTTGGCGTAACATCTGAACTGTAGTATCTATGTGCCTTTGGTAAGACAGTGATGGATTGAATAATGGTGAAAGTGTTTCTTTTTCATTTACCGTGTCTCGGTAGGAGACGGCCAGTGTGTTAAAAAATATGTATGTAGTAATACAGTGGAACCTCTGTGTTTGAATTTACTAGGTACCTCGGCGGTTTTGGAACAGTGAAAAGTTTGATGTCCAAAACAGTATTTGCCAGGCTTTATCAGCCTCATGCACTGGAGGATGGTGAGCTGATTCTTCTAAGTCTCTGAGAGTTAGGTTAGTGTCAGAGGTCACTTTAAAGCACTTTTGAACATGGTTTTCCTGTAAAGTTTACAACTGAAATTTAAACAGGTCAGTGTGTGTGTAACTCAGAAAATATCTTGAAAGACAACATCAGGTTTATTTTTTTCTGACAAATTGTTGAGACTCCAGTTTGTTTGAGGTCTAGTACATTCGAACACCAAGGTTTCATTGTATTAATGCCCAAGGTGTGACAAGTAATGGTTATACATTGCTAAGTGAGAGTCAGTGGCTGGTAAATGACTTGAGAGAATTACTACCTCTCTGTCTTACCAGGTATTAAGATGGCCTTCACAAAGTACCACTATCATTACACAAATGTCATATTACAATTGTGATAAGTTTTTACTACGTGTTTTTGTACGTGTTTGTAAACAGATTTGTTCTTGATAATATTGATAATATATTAGTTATTATTTTACTGTTGAATTCATCCTCTGTAAACACGAGGTAGTAGAGGCGACTAAATTTCCAGGACAAAAGGCTTGTAACTTCTTTAGCGGCCATATCCCACTCTTCTAGGTGGGAAATGCCAGGTGCATTAAGAAAATTATCATTATTATTATTATTTGTTTTATATCTTTTATTAATTGTAATACACCGGCCGTTCCCACCAAGGCAGGGTGGCCGATGGAAAGAAAAACTGTTCCCATCTTCAACCATCACGGGTCTTGCAGAAGGTAGTTTACACTTACAGTTTTTATAACTGCCTTTAAACAACCTCCTTCAGGAGGTGCAGGCACTAGTACTTCCACTCCAGGACTAAAGGGTCCGGCCTGCCGTTTGCCTGAATCCCTTCTAAATGTTACTTTGCTCACCTCCTAAAGCACGTAAGTATTAAAAAACCATTTGTCTTTCATTTCACTTCCTATCAAACACGCTCACGCATGCCTGCTGGTAGTCCAAGGCCTCGCTAAAATACCTCCTTTTACCCCTTTCCCTCCTACCTTCCTAGGCCGACCCTTTACCACCTGCCTTCACTCAGGACTACAGACTGATTCAACTCTTGAAGTCATTCTGTTTCGCTCCATTCTCTTTACATGTCCGAACCACCTCAACAACCCTTCTCAGCCTCAGGACAACAGTTTTGGTAACTCCCGACTCTTCCTAACTTCCAAACTCCGATTCTCTGCATTATATTCACACCAACATTGTCCTAGAATTGACATCTCCACTTGCCTCCAGCCTTCTCCTGCGCAAATTCATCACCCACGCTTCACACCATATAAGAGGTTGGTTAAAACTATACTCTTCATACATTCCCTCTTTGCTAAGGACAAATGTTCTTTGTCTCCACAGACTCCTAAGTGCACCACCACTCTTTTTCCCTCATCAAATTCTATGTTTACATCATCTTTCATAGAACCATCGCTTGAACGTCCACTCCAAATTTGAAACATTCACTCCTCCATACTCTCTCCCTCCAATCTGAATATTCAATCTTTAATATATTATTATTATATTATTATTATTTATTATTTTTCAACGTACCAGCCGTATCCCACCAAGGTGGAGTGGCCCGAAAGGAAAAACGAAAGTTTCTCCTTTCAAATTTAATAATATATACAGGAGAAGGGGTTACTAGCCCCTTGCTCCTGGCATTTTAGTCGCCTCTTATGACACGCATGGCTTACAGAGGAAGAATTCTGTTCCACTTCCCCATGGAGATATTATTATTATTATTATGATGATGCAGAAGGTTTGGTACACTTGAATTTTCATGCCAAATCTTTTTGAGTTATATATCATTATTGATAAGAATAACTTTGGAAGCAGCTGTTATATGTGCAGACAGTATTTCAAGAATGTGATAATGAATTAGCTTAGAACGTGCAAGAGGTGTGCATGGGCATGATGTCATGTGTTGGGGGTAGCATGCCCTGCCCACTATGCAAATACAGTAACTAAAGTTATACACTGTCCAATAGTGTCATCATAGATGAAACTACAAATTTGAATTAACTCTTTTGTGAAAATTTCATATTGCTTCATTTTTCTTGCAAGCAAGTAGACTAGTCATGGTGGCTTTTCTTGTTTTGTTTTGTCTACTTTAATTCAAGAACAACTTACTTAACATTATATTTTTGACCATTATGAGCCTACCACAACTAAGCGTAACATTTTTGAGTTTAACAATGGAAGGTTTAAGTTAAATTTGAAATTAAAGGTAAATTGAGATTTTTGTCAGTGTAGACATGGAGCCGATTCTTGTATTTATCTACAAACAATATTATAGATACCTATTATTATAGTGTTTGCAATATTTTTATAATTTTACAATGACACAAACATAAACAGTAGGAAAAACCATTACCAATATACGTATATTTAATCGAGATAAAGATCGGTCTTCGTTAAATATTTTTTATCGGCAAAGAATATATTACTGAAATAATTGTGTATGTTAAAATTTCCAGCAAGTGTAGTTTAGACCACAGGAGTAACCTGTTGCACGGAGGGCTGTCTGGGGACTGTCAGTTCCTGTTTATATCACTTCTTATTGTTCCATTCAGTCTCTTTTATCACTTCTTAATGTTCCATTCAGTCTTTTTTTATCACTTCTTATTGTTCTATCCAGTCTTTTATCACTTCTTATTGTTCCATCCAGTCTTTTTTATCAGTGCTGTTTGTCAGCAAGATAGATCTGTGCTTGAGAGGGTCTCCTTTATTATCTTTTTTAAATATTGGCATATTGTGGGCCATTTTTCTTTTGCCATTTTTCCCTCTTGTAGTGACACGACAGAATGAACAAAGATGTGTTGATAACTTTTTGGGGTAGTTGAGGACTGTAAACATTGGTGTGACCAGAGATATCACAGTGGTCTCTTGTGTGAACAGTGTTGAAACGTCTAGTTATGAGTAGAGCTTTCTCCATGAGTTTGATAAGAGGCTAATAAGCAGTTTATAAATGGAACTTGAGGTGCCAAAATAAGAAGGTAGATGGTAACTGTAATAGAACGAGATAGTTTGCTGTTAACCCACAATTTGACGAGGACAGTGTTTTGATCGATCCTGGACTGTTATTGAGTAATGGCAGTCCTTAGTTCATAATCATGCAAGACAAACGGAATATGATCTAAACCAGGGGTATCCATACCTCTTGAGTGTATGGGAACCTAATAATGGGGTTTATGGGACTCCATCTCTGAACAATTTGCTATTTTTCTCTAAATAAATGATAAAATCCTAATAATTTTCTTCCAACTGTTCTGTTGCTAGCTATCCATATGTAAAATCAAACCAGGCTATTGATATCTTTTGAATTCATACTGGTAGCTAATAGGACTGGTGATTATAGTGATGATTTACACAGTCTGGTAAAGGGAAATGGCCATATATTGGGCAACTCATTGGTGGTTTGTAATCGTAAAAAGGTTTAGTACCCTTGAACTAAAGTTTCCTCTGAATTATGGGTCAATAATGTCTTGTACCATCCATGGCATTGTGACCTTTATTCCCTGGCATTGTGACCTTTATTCCCCAGTAAGCCATTTTCAGCCTATGGAGATAACTCTTATAGATACAAAACCTTCCTCAGTCACTTGACTGGTGTGACTTATGGAGTGGGATTGGCAGTGGGCTGACAGGTGTTAGTGAAGGGTATTTCAACAGCCCCACAATGTTCACCTCGACCATCAACACTGCTCCCCCAATGCTCACCCAGGCACCAGTCCCCCCTCCTCCTACACCCAACGCACCTTCTCCGCCTGACACGCCCATCACTCCACAAACACCCAGGGATGTTCTTCACAACTCTTGGGGAAGCGTTTCAGAAAAAGATCCCAGGAAAGACTCTGGGATTCGCAGCAGGAGATCAAGCATACAGGCGCAGGTATAAATTTGTGTTAAGTGTGACCTGACTTTGTTTTATTAAGTGTGATTAATTGTTTGATTTTAATGTGTAATATTTTGTGATTAAATACATGCCTGTTTTTGCTAATTGAAATATTCATTAACATTATTAATGTTTAGTTATTCTTAATCATTATTTCATAGCACGTGCACTGAACAAAAGCCACTTTTATTGCCACTATTGACTAAAGGATGTAAAATCATTGACTCTTAGCACAATAATTGAAATAATATACTTGCAAAACTAGTTTTGGGTAATGTTACAAGCAACCTTGATGTAAATAATGTTTGCATGTGTAGTATAATACACTCACTCTGCAAATATTCAGAAACACAAACTGAATATTTGAGTTGCCATCCAAGTGTTGTTCACCTTGTATAGTGCTACAAGTTTGTCAATGTCTTGAGGTGTTGCTCAGTACCTCAGGTGTTGTTCACCTTGTTGTAAAGTGTTAGAAGTCTGTCAGTACCTCAGGTGTTGTTCACCTTGTTGTAGTGTTAGAAGTCTGTCAGTACCTCAGGTATTGCTCACCTTTTTGTAGAGTGTTACAAGTTAGCACTGATAATACATGGTAATACATGTATCTCACAGGTGTATTAATAAATCTGAGGTATATGTATCTCAGACCTTGTGCAGGGTAACCCACATGTCTTTAGCACATAATAAATCTTGAAATCTGTACTTGGTTTCTGATATAGGCCCAGATGTTCAGTGTCTTTCAGAATATTTTTCATAATAGTGGAAAGAATCATCAATAAGTAGGAGTCAGTGCAGCAGGTTAGAGCAGGTAAGTCTTACTTCTAAGATCTACCAATAAAAGCTTTTTTCATAAAATTCTGTTATCTGATAAGGGACATAAGAGAGGAATGGTGGTGAAATGTATAGGAAGCAGTCATATTATTATTGGTATTATTGTTATTATTGAAGGGAAGCGCTAACCCTGTAAAAGTCATGCAGCACCTGGGTACTGTATTATTGTTATTATTGAAGGGAAGCGCTAACCCTGTAAAAGTCATGCAGCACCTGGGTACTGGGCGGTAACCAGATTTGATCAAAGGAAAGGAAGGGCTGCTTCATTTCCTGGATGAAGAGCCCTTGACTAGCAGGAAGGTATCACCACCAACATGAAGATATCACCACCAGCATGAAAATATCACCACCAACATGAAGATATCACCACCAACACGAAGATATCACCACAAGCAAGTACAGTGTAAACAATCCATGTGAGTGTGGCTACACACAATGCCACACATGAGTTGCCCAGTAAAATGGTCTGGTGGGCGCAGTAATTTCAAGTTCCCGCTGGTAGTTTTGTCTGGACTAAAGTAGGTGCTGGACTATCCGCTGCTGGAAAATCAGTGGTGTACCTGTATCAGTAAAGATGTTGGAAGGCAGGGAACTTTTGGCATTTTCAGGTAGTTGGTTCAAAATTTTTGGGCCTTTTATCTGCATGGAATTTTTAAACAGGTTGACTCGTACATGTGCAATGTGTGATAGATATTTGCTTCATGTATTGTGTCTGTGTGTTGTGTTGTGTTGCAGATCTCAAGGTAGAATTTGTGTTGTGTTTCAGATCTCAAGGTAGAATTTGTGTTGTGTTGCAGATCTCAAGGTAGAATTTGTGTTGTGTTGCAGATCTCAAGGTAGAAATGTGTGGTTGAGATCAAGTAGAATTTGTGTTGTGTTGCAGATCTCAAGGTAGAATTTGTGTTGTGTTGCAGATCTCAAGGTAGAATTTAAGCTCTGGTTTAATGTTTGTCTTGAGTGTCTTGTAGACATTGTGTGCACACTAGGTGTGAATATTCTCTGCCTTTAATAAATTTAAACTTTTGAATATTGGGGTAGGGAGGAGGGGGCAGGGTGGATGGGACAGGTTGGCAGAGGGTAGGGGCAAGTGGGGTGTTGTCAGGAGTCTAAGTAATTATCCTGAGAGGTGAGTTTTACTGAGTAACAACAGCAGGTTTAGTGACCATCTACCCTTAACAGGGTACATTTTTAGGCCTACTTTGAGCCTTAGCACAGCCTAATCAATGCAAAAGAAATTGTTAAGATTGCTGTGAACCAACACAGCAGCTCTTTGTTATCCTCAAGTAACAAATAAGTGAACACTAACTCTCTCATAAGCTAAGTGATGATTCAAGATGTGAAACATTGTAGTACTAGACCTGGGAGTGTGTCTCACAAGCTGAGTGATGAATTAAGATGTGAAACATTGTAGTACTTGACCTGGGAGTGTGTCTCACAAGCTGAGTGATGAATTAAGATGTGAATCATCATAGTACTTGACCTGGGAGTGTGTCTCACAAGCTGAGTGATGAAATTAAGATGTGAATCATCATAGTTACTTGACCTGGAGTGTGTCTCACAAGCTGAGTGATGAATTAAGATTGTGAATCAATCATAGTACTTGACCTGGGAGGTGTCTCCACAAGCTGAGTGATGAATTAAGATGTGAAATCATCATAGTACTTGACCTGGGAGTGTGTCTCACAAGCTGAGTGATGAATTAAGATGTGAATCATCATAGTACTTGACCTGGGAGTGTGTCTCACAAGCTGAGTGATGAATTAAGATGTGAATCATCATAGTACTTGACCTGGGAGTGTGTCTCACAAGCTGAGTGATGAATTAAGATTGTGAATCATCTAGTACTTGACCTGGGAGTGTGTCTCACAAGCTGAGTGATGAATTAAGATGTGAATCATCATAGTACTTGACCTGGGAGTGTGTCTCACAAGCTGAGTTTATGAATTAAGATGTGAATCATCATAGTACTTGACCTGGGAGTGTGTCTCACAAGCTGAGTGATGAATTAAGATGTGAATCATCATAGTACTTGACCTGGGAGTGTGTCTCACAAGCTGAGTGATGAATTAAGATGTGAATCACCATAGTACTTGACCTGGGAGTGTGTCTCACAAGCTGAGTGATGAATTAAGATGTGAATCATCATAGTACTTGACCTGGGAGTGTGTCTCACAAGCTAAGTGATGAATTAAGATGTGAAACATTGTAGTACTCAATGTGAGAGAGAGTGTCTCACAATTTTTCACATTCATTCATAAGTACAAATAATGATTGGACTCATTTTCAGAAATTCATAAAAAAATATCGAAGGTAGAGCAAAAGTCACAAGAATAAAAAGTTCTTAGAATAAACAGTTTTCCAAGACACTAAAAGCACATTTCAACCCCTTCAATATTTTGATGAGGGAACACTGAAGTGTTATGGTGATTAGCTGTTGTTGATGCCCAGGTGGCACACACACACACTAGGTCAGGTATGGGTACATTAGAAAAAAAATGAGCACATTAGAAAGCAGCACTCAGTTACCACGGATGTTTGGCCAATATAATAGCATATTTTTAAGAGAATGACCACTGGGCTTTATTTTTTTCTTGTTGGGGGGGAATGTTCTGGATGTTTGTGTTGAAGTTTAGTTTGTTTTCCGGATGTTTTCCCATAAATTTACTCTTGTTCTGTTTATCAATTGTTGTATTATGTTCATATGAACAGTTTTTACTTTGTTATCAAACATTATATATAGAGAAGGTCTTGTTGGTATTAATTGTGAGTTTCTTGTAACTCAAGTTGATAGTTTAGCAAATTCTGCATTGACTGTCTTGAGTGCAGCTGCGTCAGGATTTGCAGTGATAAAAATTGTACCATCAGCAGTCAGAATTGGTTCAGGTTCTCTAGTAGCACCTTGAAGAACAGCTATGTTCATTAATGGTCCATGACACTACCTTGAAGAACAGCTATGTTGATCCATTAATGGTCCATGACACTACCTTGAAGAACAGCTATGTTGATCCATTAATGGTCCAGGACACTACCTTGAAGAACAGCTGAACAGCTATGTTGATGCATCAGTGTTCCAGGACACTACCTTGAAGAACACCTATGTTGATCCATCAGGTTGTTAAAAGCAGATATTATTGCTGGTGTCTGTTATTCGGGTTAGATATCTTGAAGGAAAGAGTAAGTCTTGTTATTCCATAATGTTTTAACTCTTTCAGGGTCCAGACTCTTGATCTGAAATTTGTTCACAGGGTCCAGAAATTAAAAAAAACAATAGATTTTTCTTATGAAATGGTCGAAAATCTTTTTTGAAGGCAATAAAACAAAAATTATGAAATTTGAAAGAAACTGACAAAATTACACTCACGAATTTTGCTGTGTTGGCAATATTTATTCATCGGTGATTTTGCCTACTTTGATTCCTATTTTAGGCCAGTTATGTTGTTCCAGTTGACCATATTCTTAGCTATTTCACTAGTGTGCCTTCCATTTTACCAATTGGGCACAAGAATCTGCCCAGTCAACTATTTCAACTACCCAATAAAGTGATCAGAAATTTGTAATTTGGCCAATTTCACACAATATTCAAAATATTCCAGTTTCAAAAAAGGGTCTAGAATAAACAGTGCAGGAATTCCTGGCACTAAAATAACATTTCCTCTGTTCATTAGTTATGTTCTAAGGCATTACACGTGACTTCCATTTTGAGTTTTTATTCACACACAGAATTTTTATTCACTCGCAAATATGGAAGATTTACTATTATGCATTACTGTAATAATTGTATAAATAATGTCAGCGCATTTGTGAATGCATATTAGACCGACCAGTGGATGCGTATTGGATGAGTTACACGATTTGTTTACTCTGGAGTATCAGCAAAAATCGAACATTTCTGCTACTTTGAGCTCAATTTCAAGCTATTTTCAGTTTTCAAACCAATCAGAATCATATCTATTTCTGTAATATACCTTCCATTTTATCAACTGAAACCAAGAAACTGAGTATACAACCATAAAAAAACATACAAAAATACACCGCAGATTTGCTGTTTTAAGCCAAAAACATGGTCGCAGTTTCTTCCCTCATACACTGGGTGATGCAGAATTTTATTTTTTACAGTGCACACTTACCACATAGACCCATTCTCTCATGTCTAGGCCCATATTTACTACTCACAGCTTATCTGAGTGAGCTGACCTCATGGCCTAGTTCTGCAGCACTGACCCAGAGTTCAAAACCATAGAACTACAGCACTGACCCTCAAGGGGTTAATTTAAGCAGTAGAATGTTATACTCTACTGCATTAAAGGATTTTTTGAAGCCAATAAAGATGCCTTTTGGATATTCATTATTTTCAAGAGAGGAGTAGACAGAGCTGAGCATTTGTATTATTGCATCATTGGTACTACATCCCGACCTTAAGCCAAACTAATATGGGAGTTAAGAATATTGTAATTGGTTAAGGATTGGTGATCATGTTTGTTTATACAATAGAACCCTTGTATCCACAGATTTGATATCTGCGGTTTATTGTGGCCTAAAAATACCTCTTAATTTTGCATAATAATGGCCCCAAAATGCAAAAGTAGAGAAGCTGGCAGTTCTACAAAGCCTAAGAGAAGCCTTGAAATGCTTTTCATCACTGAGACAGTGATAAATTTCCACTTATTGTGCATAATTTATCAATTAAACTTTATAAAAGGTATGTACAGGACTTACATATAGGGTTTGCTACTATCCACAGTTTCAGTATCCACAGTAGGTCCTTGGAATGTATCCCTCACAGATATTGGGGGGGACTCTTGCATATTATTTATCAAAGATTTTAGAGAGTAGAGGCAAGTCTGTCACTGGTCTGAAATTATTAAATTTTGTTGTAGCTTAGTGTAATTATTGACTGTTGTAGCTTGGTGTAACTTGCTACTTAAAGTATGTTAGGAAAATTTCTGCCTTCAGTCAGTAGATTTATTAAACAGTGTTGGAATTACTGGTTATAATATATGGGAAACATTCTTGTATATTAGTGGTGGTATAGCTGCTTTGTTTCTCAATATTCTTCAGTGACATAATGATGGCAGTAACCTCAGTTGATGATAGTAGGTACAGTGAACAAGGATCGTTATCACTGAGATAGTTGATGATAGTAGGTACAGTGAACAAGGATGGTTATCAGAGAGGTAATCTCTAACCTGCACAGGAAGATCTGCAATTTTGCTACATATATTTAATAACAAAAAGACTCATTAACACAAAAGAGAGAAAGGGGCTTTATTTACTGCCCCCTTCTCTCCTTTCTGTTAGTGTAACTTTGTAAATAGTCCAAGTCGGACCGAAATGTTGTCGTAAGCTCCTCTCTCCTGTGTGCAGGTTATTTGTGTACATATATTTGTTCCAGTAGCTGAAAAGAATATATTTACTGTCTCCAAGTCTTGGAAAAGTTCATTAGGTTCAGTTAGAACTATTTCTTTGGATTTAGTGAACATGCTGGTGCCTGGTGTCTTAGAAGGTGTTTTCTAACTTTTGTTCTGCCCCACACTCAGCAAAACATTGTGAAAATAAACTTGCTGGGTACATATTGTGTAGTTTTACCATCACACTAAGTGAAGAATCATTATGAAGTGGATATTGTGTCTGCTTTCTTGACCATAACAACCAGATACCGTATTTCGCGGCTTATAAGACTTGTTTTAGTTTCAGTGGCTCGGCATCAGACGTAACTGGGAGAGCTACAGCCCACCCCACACCCCAGACTTATAACTCCTGTCACTGACCTTCAATTTATAGGATGCGGGGTGGTTTTTGGAGACATTTTTTGGAAAAAATGTGTCTAATAAGCCACAAAATACGGTATTTACTGCATAACATCACACCATCACTACCAGCAGGTCAAATCTTTCACCACCAGGTCCTTCTTAATGGAAAGGTAGCGGGTTAACATTATGGTCACAGTCAATGTTGTAAAATAATTCAAAATGATGAAGTACAATAATAAAATAAATATTTGCTTGGTAAATTTTTGGTGTTAGAAAAGATGAGTAGTATGAAGTGAGTATATGCAGAGCAAACATCATTAGTTATGGATTATACTCACTTTAAGAGCACAACCTTATCCAGGAGAGAGAATATTCTACACTGCTTGTACATGGATGACACCAGGTAGTCATCATCTGCTGCTGGACTGAGGGACTGATTACCTTGTCTTCCACTGTCTGCTGTATGTATCACCTGCTGCTGGACTGAGGGACTGATTACCTTGTCTTCCACTGTCTGCTGTATGTATCACCTGCTGCTGAACTGAGCGACTGATTACCTTGTCTTCCACTGTCTGCTGTATGTATCACCTGCTGCTAGACTGAGGGACTGATTACCTTGTCTTCTACTGTCTGCTGTATATATCACCTGCTGCTAGACTGAGGGACTGATTACCTAGCCTTCCACTGTCTGCTGTATGTATCACCTGCTGCTAGACTGAGGGACTGATTACCTAGCCTTCCACTGTCTGCTGTATGTATCACCTGCTGCTAGACTGAGGGACTGATTACCTTGTCTTCCACTGTCTGCTGTATGTATCACCTGCTGCTAGACTGAGGGACTGATTACCTTGTCTTCCACTGTCTGCTGTATGTATCACCTGCTGCTAGACTGAGGGATGATTACCTTGTCTTCCACTGTCTGTTGTATGTATCACCTGCTGCTAGACTGAGGACTGATTACCTTGTCTTCCACTGTCTGCTGTATGTATCACCTGCTGCTAGACTGAGGACTGATTACCTTGTCTTCCACTGTTGCTGTATGTATCACCTGCTGCTAGACTGGAGGGACTGATTACCTTGTCTTCCACTGTCTGCTGTATGTATCACCTGCTGCTAGACTGAGGGACTGATTACCTTGTCTTCCACTGTCTGCTGTATGTATCACCTGTGCTAGACTGAGGGACTGATTACCTTGTCTTCCACTGTCTGCTGTATGTATCACTGCTGCTAGACTGAGGGACTGATTACCTTGTCTTCCACTGTCTGCTGTATGTATCACCTGCTGCTAGACTGAGGGACTGATTACCTTGTCTTCCACTGTCTGCTGTATGTATCACCTGCTGCTGGACTGAGGGACTGATTACCTTGTCTTCCACTGTCTGCTGTATGTATCACTGCTGCTAGACTGAGGGACTGATACCTTGTCTTCCACTGTCTGCTGTATGTATCACCTGCTGCTAGACTGAGGGACTGATTACCTTGTCTTCCACTGTCTGCTGTATGTATCACCTGCTGCTGGACTGAGGGACTGATTACCTTGTCTTCCACTGTCTGCTGTATGTATCACCTGCTGCTAGACTGAGGGACTGATTACCTTGTCTTCCACTGTCTGCTGTATGTATCACCTGCTGCTAGACTGAGGACTGATTACCTTGTCTTCCACTGTCTGCTGTATGTATCACCTGCTGCTGGACTGAGGGACTGATTACCTTGTCTTCCACTGTCTGCTGTATGTATCACCTGCTGCTAGACTGAGGGACTGATTACCTTGTCTTCCACTGTCTGCTGTATGTATCACCTGCTGCTAGACTGAGGGACTGATTACCTTGTCTTCCACTGTCTGTTGTATGTATCACTACAGTCCAAGTGTTATATTAATAAAGCCACTACAAAGCAAAGCTTCTCAGATGTTGCACATCTGTCTCTTCATCATCTTAATCATAGAACAGGTGGGGTTTGAACCCATGGCAAGTGAGTGCTAAAGCTCACAGGCCAGTGTGTTAATAACTGTACCACCTGGCCCAGTGCTTGTATATGACTCGTACTTAACTCACAGGCCAGTGTGTTAATAACTGTACCACCTGGCCCAGTGCTTGTATATGACTCGTACTTAAACTTGTCTTCTTGAATTAATAAATCCCAGTGTGTGTGTGTGTGTGTGTGTGTGTGTGTGTGTACTCACCTAGTTGTACTCACCTAGTTGAGGTTGCAGGGGTCGAGTCCAAGCTCCTGGCCCCGCCTCTTCACTGGTCGCTACTAGGTCACTCTCCCTGAACCATGAGCTTTATCGTACCTCTGCTTAAAGCTATGTATGTGTACTCACCTCACCTAGTTGAGGTTGCGGGGGTCGAGTCCGAGCTCCTGGCCCTGTGTGTGTGTGTGTGTGTGTGTGTGTGTGTGTGTGTGTGTGTGTACTCACCTAATTGTGGTTGCAGGGGTCGAGACTCGGCTCCTGGCCCCGCCTCTTCACTGATCGCTACTGGGTCCTCTCTCTCTCTGCTTCCTGAGCTTTGTCATACCTCTTCTTAAAACTATGTATGGTTCCTGCCTCCACTACTTCACTTGCTAGGCTATTCCACTTGCTAACAACTCTATGACTGAAGAAATACTTCCTAACGTCACTGTGACTGTCTGAGTCTTCAGCTTCCAGTTGTGACCCCTTGTCCCTGTGTCCCTCTCTGGAACATCCTATCTCTGTCCACCTTGTCTTTCCTGCAGTATCTTGTATGTCATTATCATGTCTCCCTGACCCTTCTGTCCTCCAGGTGTCGTCAGTCGATTTCCCTTAACCTTTCCTCGTACGACATTCCCTTGAACTCTGGGACTAGCCTTGTTGCAAACCTTTGTACTTTCTCTAACTTCTTGACGCGCTTGACCAGGTGTGGGTTCCAGACTGGTGCTGCATACTCCAGTATGGGCCTAACATACACAGTGTACAGTGTCTTGAACGATTCCTTATTAAGGTATCGGAACGCTATTCTCAGGTTTGCCAGGCGCCCGTGTGCTGCAGCAGTTATTTGGTTGATGTGTGCCTCCGGTGATGTGCTCGGTGTTATGGTCACCCCAAGGTCTTTCTCCCTGAGTGAGGTCTGTAGTCTTTGTCCACCTAGCCTATTGTAGACAGCCTGTACTGTCTGCACAGACAGCCCATGCTGTCTGCCAGCTTAGTTCATATTTCGCGCCACTCAGGTGCTGCCCTCTGTAGCCAGGCCTCTCGGCAGGCACGCCAGCCTGGCGGCCCATGCCTCCGCCTCACTCACACAGTGGCCTAGCAGGAAGACACAAGTACTAGTAGCTCTCTCTCGTGGGCCGAGCGTATGTAGACAGCCTGTACTGTCTGCACAGACAGCCCATGCTGTCTGCCAGCTTAGTTCATATTTTGCGCCACTCAGGTGCTGCCCTCTGTAGCCAGGCCTCTCGGCAGGCACGCCAGCCTGCCGGCCCATGCCTCCGCCTCACTCACACAGCGGCCTAGCAGGAAGACACAAGTACTAGTAGCTCTCTCTCGTGGGCATGGCCCTGCCCGGGCCATGGGCACAAACACACAAGCCTGTGTACCCACCACGACTTAATAAAGTAAGAAGCCTCCGAAGAAGACTTATCATTAACCACCCGCTTGCAGCACCTACCAAACAAACCCGTTATACTATACTCTGTCTGCGGTCTTCTTTGCCCCTCCCCAATCTTCATGACTTTGCATTTGGCTGGATTGAATTCGAGAAGCCAGTTACTGGACCACATGTCCAGCCTGTCCAGGTCTTTTTGCAGTACTGCCTCATCCTCGTCCGATTTAATTCTTCTCATCAACTTCACGTCATCTGCGAACAGGGACACTTCAGAGTCTATTCCTTCCATCATGTCGTTCACATATATAAAAAATAGCACTGGTCCTAGAACTGACCCCTGTGGGACCCCACTCGTAACAGGCGCCCACTGTGATACCTCTTCACGTACCATGACTCGTTGCTGCCTCCCTGTCAGGTATTCCCTTATCCATTGCAGTGCCCTCCCTTTTACATGCGCCTGATCCTCCAGCTTCTGTACTAATCTCTTGTGGGGAACTGTGTCAAAGGCCTTCTGCAGTCTAGGAAAACGCAATCTACCCACCCTCTCTCTCGTGTCTTACTTCTGTTACCTTGTCATAAAACTCCAGGAGGTTTGTGATACAAGATTTGCCTTCCATGAACCCATGCTGGTTTTCATTTATAATCTTGTTCCTTTCCAGGTGTTCGATCACTCTCCTCCTGATAATCTTCTCCATGACTTTGCACACAATACATGTCAGAGACACAGGTCTGTAGTTTAGTGCCTCATTTCTGTTTCCTTTCTTAAATATGGGGACTACATTAGCTGTCTTCCATTTCTTCAGGTAGTTGCCCAGTTTCAAGGGATGTGTTGAAGATTGTGGTTAGAGGCACGCACAGCATCTCTGCTCCTTCTCTAAGGACCCATGGGGAGATGTTGTCTGGTCCCATTGCCTTTGAGGTGTCAAGGTCACTTAAGAGCTTCTTCACCTCCTCCTCAGTTGTTCGTATGTCATCCAACACTTGTTGGTATATTCCCTCTTGATGTTCCCTTCTGTGCTGTCTTCCCACAGCCCTTCCTGTCTCTACTGTAAAAACTTCCTTAAATCTCCTGTTCAGCTCTTCACATACCTCCTGATCATTTCTTGTGAGTTCTCCACCTTCTGTCCTTAATCTGATCACCTGGTCTTTGACTGTTGTCTTCCTCCTGATGTGGCTATACAACAGTTTCGGGTCAGTCTTGATTCTCGATGCTATGTCATTTTCATACTGTCGCTGGCCTCCCTCCTTACCTGTGCATATCATTCCTGGCTCTGCGACTGATCTCCCTATTTCGTGTGTTCTCTGCCTTCTGTACTTTTTCCATTCTCTATTGCACTTTGTTTTTGCCTCCTTACACCATCGGGTAAACCAGGGGCTCGTTCTGGTCTTCCCGTTGTTACTGTTGACCTTGGGAATAAACCTTTCCACTGCCTCCTTGCATTTTGTTGTTACATATTCCATCATTTCATTTACTGGCTTTCCTGCCAGTTCTCTGTCCCACTGGACCTTCCGCAGGAAGTTCTTCAACCTATGTAGTCCCCTCTTTATAGTCAGACTTTTCCCATTCAACTCCTGTTATTCTCTCCACTTGCAGCTCTACTATGTATTCAAAGCACAGAACCACGTGGTCGCTAGCTCCTAGGGGACTCTCATACTTGATGTCCTCAATGTATGAGCTGCCCAGGGTGAACACAAGGTCCAATCTTGCTGGTCATCCTCCCCTCTCACTCTGGTAGTGTCCTTAACATGTTGGTGCATGAGGTTTTCCAGCACCACGTCCAACATCCTGGCTCTCCATGTTTCGGGACCCCCATGTGGCTCCAGGTTTTCCCAGTCAGTCTCCCTGTGGTTGAAATCCCCCATAACCAGCAACTTTGCTCTGCTGGAGTGAGCTCTTCTTGCCACCTCAGCAAGTGTGTCCACCATTGCTTGTTGCTCTCTTCATATTCCTCTCTTGGCCTCCTGCAGTTCTGTGGTGGATTATACATCACTGCAATGACCACTTTGTGTTACCCAGCCTGAAGTGTACCTGCTATGTAGTCTCTTTCTCCCGTCTCATCTATGCCTTCCATTTTCTCAAATTTCCATCTGTTTTTTACGAGCAGAGCAACCCCACCTCCCCCCCTGTCCCTTCTATCTTTCCTCATGATCTAGTATCCTGGTGGGAAGATTGCATCTGTTATTGTCTCCGTGAGTTTTGTTTCTGTAACTGCTATGATGTCTGGGGACTTCTCATTGATTCTTTCTTGCCATTCCTCATGTTTATTCGTTAATCCATCTGCATTTGTGTACCAAACCTTCAACTTCTGTTCTAATACTGTAACTGTGGTGCAGGGGGGGGGGTGGAAACAGAGGGATCGGTGTGTGATGGTTGGTTTGGATTGTTCAGTTGCCTTGGGGGTGTCATGGCTGGAGTCCTTCTGAAGGTGTTTCTGGGGGGTGCGCTTGTCCTTCCATTTGATCCTGGGTTATTCTGCTCTCCTTTTTCATTTCCTCCCATTTCTCCTTTCGTTTTTGAACTCCTGCTTGCCTCTCAGCCATGCTTTCTCCTGCAGGATCATGGTTCGGGTTGATTCTGCCTTGAAAATTACTTTGAGAGGCCGATTCCTTTTCTTTGTGAACCACCCAATTCTCCGAAAATTTGCCACCTGGGTCATGTCCCCCTCGCCTATCACCTTCATGATATCTTCAATCACTTTTTTCTCCTGCTTTCTTTCATCATAAGTTTCTCCTTTAGCTTCGTCTAGCCCATAGACAAACACGGATCTCTCCCTTTCCACCTCCCACTGTGACTCCCATTGCATCCTCTGATGTGTTTTAGTTCCTTCCCGTGGAGTGTTCCTTCCTTCAGTCCCTTCCCTAGTTATGGCCCCTATGCTTCTTGGTTTGTCCTTCCTGCTCACCTGTTCCTGGCCCCACAGGTATCTGGTAAGGTCCTTGCACATGTCCTAGTTCCTTCAATGTCTTCCAACCTCTCATTCTGTCCTAGTGTGCTTTATCGTACCTCTGCTTAAAGCTATGTATGGATCCTGCCGCCACTACATCGCTTCCCAAACTATTCCACTTCCTGACCACTCTGTGGCTGAAGAAATACTTCCTAACATCCCTTTGATTCATCTGTGTCTTCAGCTTCCAACTGTGTCCCCATGTTGCTGTGCCCAGTCTCTGGAACATCCTGTCTTTGTCCACCTTGTCAATTCCTCTCAGTATTTTGTAAGTCGTTATCATGTCTACCCTATCTCTCCTATCCTCCAGTGTCGTCAGGTTGATTTCCCTTAACCTCTCCTCATAGGACATACCTCTTAACTCTGGGACTAGTCTTGTTGCAAACCTTTGTACTTTCTCTAGTTTCTTTACATGCTTGGCTAGGTGTGGGTTCCAAACTGGTGCCGCATACTCCAATATGGGCCTAACGTACATGGTGTACAGGGTCCTGAACGATTCCTTATTAAGATGTCGGAATGCTGTTCTGAGGTTTGCCAGGCGCCCATATGCTGCAGCAGTTATTTGGTTGATGTGCACTTCAGGAGATGTGCCTGGTGTTATACTCACCCCAAGATCTTTTCCTTGAGTGATGTTTGTAGTCTCTGGCCCCCTAGACTGTACTCCGTCTGCGGTCTTCTTTGCCCCTCCCCAATCCTCATGACTTTGAACTTGGTGGGATTGAACTCCAGGAGCCAGTTGCTGGACCAGGTCTGCAGCCTGCCCAGATCCCTTTGTATTTCTGCCTGGTCTTCGATCGAATGAATTCTTCTCATCAACTTCACGTCATCTGCAAACAGGGACACCTCGGAGTTTATTCCTTCCGTCATGTCGTTCACAAATACCAGAAACAGCACTGGTCCTAGGACTGACCCTGTGGGACCCCGCTGGTCCACAGGTGCCCACTCTGACACCTCGCCACGTACCATTACTCGCTGCTGTCTTCCTGACAAGTATTCCCTGATCCATTGCAGTGCCTTCCCTGTTCCACCACTCTTCTCCTGACAATCTTTTCCATGATTTTGCATGCTATACATGTCAGTGACACTGGTCTGTAGTTTAGTGCTTCATGTCTGTCTCCTTTTTTAAAGATTGGGACCACATTTGCTGTCTTCCATGCCTCAGGCAATCTCCCTGTTTCGATAGATGTATTGAATATTGTTGTTAGGGGTACACATAGTGCCTCTGCTCCCTCTCTCAGGACCCATGGAGAGATGTTATCTGGCCCCATTGCCTTTGAGGTATTTAGCTCACTCAGAAGCCTCTTCACTTCTTCCTCGGTTGTGTGTACTGTGTCCAGCACATGGTGGTGTACCCCACCTCTCCGTCTTTCTGGAGCCCCTTCTGTCTCCTCTGTGAACACTTCTTTGAATCTCTTGTTGAGTTCCTAACATACTTCACTGTCATTTCTTGTTGTCTCTCCTCCTTCCTTCCTTAGCCTGATTACCTGGTCCTTGACGGTTGTTTTCTTCCTGATGTGGCTGTATAACAGCTTCGGGTCAGATTTGGCTTTTGCTGCTATGTCGTTTTCATATTGACGTTGGGCCTCCCTTCTTATCTGTGCATATTCGTTTCTGGCTCTATGACTGCTCTCCTTATTCTCCTGGGTCCTTTGCCTTCTATATTTCTTCCATTCCCTAGCACACTTGGTTTTTGCCTCCTTGCATCTTTGGGTGAACCATGGGCTCATCCTGGCTTTTTCATTATTCCTGTTACCCTTGGGTACAAACCTCTCCTCAGCCTCCTTGCACATTGTTGCTACATATTCCATCATCTCATTAACTGGCTTCCCTGTCCCACTGAACCTCATTCAGGAAGTTCCTCATTCCTGTGTAGTCCCCTTTCCTGTAGTTTGGTTTCATTTGTCCTGGCCTTCCTGCTTCCCCCTCCACTTGTAGCTCTACTGTGTATTCGAAGCTCAAAAACCACATGATCGCTGGCCCCAAGGGGTCTTTCATATGTGATGTCCTCAATATCTGCACTACTCAAGGTGAATACTAAGTCCAGTCTTGCTGGTTCATCCTCTCCTCTCTCTCTTGTAGTGTCCCTTACATGTTGGTACATGAAGTTTTCCAGTACCACCTCCATCATCTTAGCCCTCCATGTATCTTGGCCCCGATGTGGCTCCAAGTTCTCCCATTCGATCTCCTTGTGGTTAAAGTCGCCCATGATCAGGAGCTTTGCCCTGCATGCATGAGCTCTTCTGGCCACTGCAGCCAGTGTGTCAACCATCGCTCTATTGCTCTCGTCATACTCTTGCCTTGGCCTCCTGCTGTTCTGTGGTGGGTTATACATCACTGCAATTTTCACCTTGGGACCTCCAGAGTGAAGCATTCCCGCTATGCAATCACTTTCTTCTCCGCTGTCTCCTCTCTCCAGCTCATCAAAATTCCATCGGTGTTTGATCAGCAATGCCACTCTTCCACCCCCCCCCCCCTGCTCCTTCTGTCTTTCCTCAGGATCTGGTATCCCATTGGAAAGATGGCATCTGTTATCATACCTGTAAGCTTGGTTTCTGTGATCGCTATGATGTCTGGTGATGCCTCTTTGACTCTTTCGTGCCACTCCTCCCACTTGTTTGTTATTCCATCAGGTTTGGTTACCATACTTCAGTTTCCTTTCCAACACTGTGGTTTGGTGGGCCTGTGGGGGTGGGAGACCTGGTAGCATACTGTGGGATTCTATGGTTGGGGGTTGGGTGGAAGCTGTGGGTATGGATTGTATTGTGTGTTGGGATGGTGTGATAGGTTGTGGGGTTCTGAGGTTAGTTGTGTGTGTGCTTGCCCTTGCTGCTCTGTTCTGCTCTGACTGACCTCTGCTGGTTCCATCCTTGTCTCCTTTCCTAGCTCCTTTCGCTTTTTTGTCCTCTCCCTCAGCTGCTGTCTCTGTGTTCTGTCACTGTCTAGGAACACCTTCTTGTACTCTTCTGAGCTTTTCAACCGTGGTTTCTCTTGGAGGATCCTGTTCCACACTGTTTCTGTCCTGAGAATCAGCTTGATCGGTCGGTTTCTCCCCTTCAAGTACCCCCTTATTCTCTGAAAATTTACAATCTCGTCCATGTCTTCTCCCTCAATTTCCGTGATGATTTTCTCAATCTCCTTTCTTTCTTCCTGCCGTCTTTCAGTGTGTGTCCTTTCCTTTCTCTCCCAAAGCCCATGGATAAACACTGATTTTGCCCTTTCATCCTCCCATTGCCTCTCCCTCTGTGACTCTGGTTCCTGCCTGTATGTGGTCATTTTCTCCCTTGATTTTTCCAGTGGCTCTTGGTAGCATGGTTGTGCCTCAGCATTCGACCTATCTCCCTCTCCATCTGCACCCATCTGCTCTTCCCTTCCACTCCCTGGCCCTTCTTTGCAGGCTGATATGACCTTAGCATAATTCATATCTCCTTCCTTCCTGTTCAGCCTCTCAGCTTCGTATGGTGTGTCTTCTCTGGTCACTACCCCTGAGACTTGCTTCAGCCTGTTTACCTCAAATTCTAGGACCTTTACCCTGGCTACTGCAGTTTCGATTTGTGCCTCCCAATTCTTCATCTCCCTCTCCAACCTCTTTTCCCATTTCACAGAGAGCTCTTTCTCCATTTTTTCAGAAAGCTCTCCTAATTTTCTCTCCCATTCTTGCTCTATCCTTTTCCACTGCTCCTCCATCCATTCCTCCCTACCAATACCATTGTCATCTGATCCCTGCTTCTTACGAGTCCCAACCTTTTTTTTTTTTTTTTTTTTTTTTTAGTGAAAGAGAAAAAGAAAAAGGGGCAGAGAGTGAGACAGGGAGAAAGAGAGTGAAGGGGAAGGTAGAAGGAGAGAGGGGAAAAGAAGGGAAAAGGGGGGAGAAAGTGAGAGGGAAAAGGTAAGAGGGAGAGGGGGGGGAGTGACAAGGGAAGAGAGAGAGGAGAGAGAGAAAAAGAAGAGGAAGAGAGAAGTAAGAGAGGAAGAGAGGAATAGAGAGGGAGAGAGAGAGAGAGGAAGTGAGAAAGAGAGGAGAGAAAGAGAGGAAGAGAGAGAGAAAGAGAGGAAGAGAGAGGGATGAGAGAGAGAGAGGAGAGAGAGAGAGAGAGAGAGAGAGAGAGAGAGAGAGAGGAGAGGGAGAGAGATGGGGAGGGGGAAAGGAAGGGTTTAGAGGGTCACTTCACAGGAAGGTGTGAAATCCTGTATATGTGTGTTTGTGTGTGTGTGTGGTGTGTGTGTGTGTGTGTGTGTGTGTGTGTGTGTGTGTGTGTGTGTGTGTGTGTGCATGTGTGTGTGTATGTGTGCGTGCTACAGCTATTCAAGTGCCTAACAGCAGAGCCTGTTCTTACCTAGTGTGTGTGCATGGTTCCCACTGTACTGTCTTATGCGTTTAAAATTACGTTAAAAAATAAATACACTAGGCTTCGCCTGTATGCCGCTACCTCTAAATTCTATTAAATGCCAGTAAATGCGCTTATTCTAATTCTGATAGCTCGAGGAGAGTGACCCCTAATTCCAGCTAGAGACAGGTACTATTGACCCCATGCAACTCAAACTAGGTGAATATTACTTGCGGCTGGCAGTGGAGTAACGTTGCGGGTCCGTCCTGTCCCCGAAGTTGAAGATGCTGATGCTTCTCGGTAATTTTTCCACTAACTTCCTGTATGCACTATGTCTCTAGCTCATCTAATTTTTTCACTCACTCACTGTATTTACTGACACATCTATACATATCTCTTATCTCCCTGGTCTTGATCGCACTTATTCTTCAAATAACCCATGAGTTTTTAAATGGCAACACTTTTAGGCCTGACACAACCGTTCATCTTCCTTCCAACGGCCCCCACTAAACACTTAGTCACTATTTCCTTTGTTTTCTTTTCTGTGATCACTTATATTTCCTTTTTTCGGGGCTTAAGTGATTATATGCACTCTTATGCGTGCACACGCCTATATCCCACACTCTGTTCCTTATGGCATAGTCAGAAATTACCACCAAAACACGAGCTCAAACCGCGTGACTCCTCCACGAGTGTGTGTGTGTGTGCATGCGCGTGTGTGTGTGGGTGTGTGTGTATGTGTGTGTACTCACCTATATGTGGTTGCAGAGGTCGATTCATAGCTCCTGGCCCCTCCTCTTCACTGGTCACTACTAGGTCCACTCTTTACCTGCTCCATGAGATTTATTATACCTCTTCTTAAACCTATGTACAGATCCTGCCTCCACTACATCACTCCAGTTTGCTCCACTATCTAATAACTCTATGGCTGAAGAAACACTTCGTAACATTCCTGTGAATCATCCGAGTTTTCAGCTTCTATTTGTGACCACTTGTTGCTGTGTCCCATCTCTGAAACATTGTCCCTATCCACCTTGTCAGTTCCTCTCGGTATTTTATACGTTGTTATCACGTTCCCCCTAATCTGTCCTTCAATGTCATCAGGTCGATTTCTCTTAACCTCTCCTTGTAGGACATACCCCTTAGCTCTGGGCCTAGTCTTGTTGCAAACCTTTGCACTTTCTCCAATTTCTTGATGGGCTTGACCAGGTGCGGGGTTCCACGCTGGTGCTGCATACTCCAGTATGGGCCTGATGTACACGGTATACAGAGTCTTGAACGATTCCTTGCTAAGGTGTCAGAACACTATTCTTAGATTTGCCAGGCGTCCACATGCTACAGCAGTTATTTGGTTGATGTGCGCCTCAAGAGATCTGCTCGGTATTATACTTACTCCAAGATCCTTTCCTTGAATGAGGTTTGCAGTCTTTCACCCCCAAGTTTGTACTCTGTCTGCAGTCTTCTTGGACCTTCCCCAATCTTCATAACTTTACATGTGGTGGGGTTAATCTCCAGGAGCCAACTGCTGGACTAGGCTTGAAGCCTGTCCAGAGCCCTTTGTAGTTCTACCTGATCCTCATCCTACTGAATTCTCTGCATTAGCTTCACATTGTCTGCAAACAGGGACACCTAGGAATCTATTCCCTTGTGGAGCCTCGCTTATCACAGGAACCCACTCTGACACCTCATTATGTACCATCACTCGTTGTTTCCTTCCTCTCAGGTATTCTCTGATCCATTGCAGTGCCTTTCCTGTTATTCCTACCTGCTCCTTTTGCTTTTGCACTAATCTTTTTGATTTTTTTATTCATATAATGAATTTTTTATTCACTCACCAAAAAATAGAAGATTTACTGTTATGCAGTGTTGTAATAATTGTATAAATAATATCAGTAGATTTGTGAACGTATATTTGACCCACCAGCTGATGCGTATTAGACTCGTGACGATACATACATGTATTTGTTTACTCTTGAACATCGGCAAAAATTGAACATTTCCGCTATTTTGAACTCAGTTTCAAGCCATTTTCACTATTAAAACCAATCAAAATAAACTCTATTTCTGTAATATATCTTTGATTCTGTCAAATAAGCCCAAGAAATCGCGAATACAACTGTAAAATCATACGAGAAAACACCGCAAAGTCACTGTTTTAATCCAAAATTACAGTCTCAGTTTTTTTCTCTCATCTTGCACTTCTTGCTGCAGGATTTGTTTTATGTGGTGCACACTTACCACATAAATGTATTCTCTCATATCTAGGCCCAAATTTACAGCTCACAGGTTATCTGAGTGAGCTGAGCTCATGGCGTAGATCTATGGTTTGGACCCTGGCTTCAAAGCCCTAGAGCTACGGGATGGACCTGCAAAGGGCTAAATCTCATGTTTAGCTCTTCACATACTTATTTGTCATTTCTTGTGATTTCCCCTCCTTCCTCAGCCGGATTACCTGGTCCTTGACTGTTGGTTTCCTCCTGGTGTGTGTGTGTGTGTGTGTGTGTTGTGTGTGTGTGTGTGTGTGTGTGTGTGTGTGTGTGTGTGTGTGTGTTTGTGTACTCACCTATTTGTGGTTGCAGGGGTCGAGTCACAGCTGTGTGTGTGTGGTGTGTGTGTGGTGATGTAGAGAGAGAGAGAGTGAGTGAGTGAGTGAGTGAGTGAGTGAGTGAGTGAGGGGGGGTAGAACTTCATCAATAAAAGTTCTATGTATGTTTCTTTAAGTCCTTATAACTAGAGCAGTTTAATAAAGAAGACAACTTCAGATGATCATTACCAGCATATAAGAATTAAGTTGATCACTTGTAGTACAAGCCAGTCCACACAGAGGGAATGCAACAACATACAGGTTGGCCCCGCTTATAGAGTGGGGCTGTAAGGAGGGCCCTGCTTGTACAGTGAGGCTGTACGAGTGTACATATGGACTTTATATGCTCTCGTTATCAACCATTGTACCATTTATATCAGTAATTATACTATGTACAGAAATAACAATAATAATAATTGATATCTAACACCTTGACGGTCTCCCACTGAGGCAGCTGCTGACCTGAACAAAAAGAGCCAAAAGCTTCTTTTTACATTAAGTAAAAATATAAATAATAATACAGTAGCTGGTAATAATAATAATACTAATGAGTAGGGTACAGCTGCAGACACAGCTCTGCTGCTGTACCTGCACACACACAGCTCTGCTGCTGCTGCTGCAGCTGCACACACATAGCTCTGCTGCTACGGCTGCACACACACAGCTCTGCTGCTACAGCTATACACACAGCTCTGCTGCTACAGCTATATACACATAGCTCTGCTCCTACAGTTGCACACACACAGCTTTGCTGCTGAACTTGCACACAGACAGCTCTGCTTCTGCAGCTGCACACACACACAGCTCTGCTCCTACAGCTCTACATGCATAGTTCTGCTCCTACAGCTGTAAACACACAGCTCTGCTCCTACAGCTGCACACACACACCTCTACTCCTGGAGCTGCACACACACAGCTCTGCTGCCACAGCTGCGTGCACATGCACACACGCACACACAGCTCTGCTGCCACAGCTGCGTGCACATGCACACACACACACACACATGTACACGCACACACACACACAACAATGCATAATTAAACTAACCAAGCTTTCTTTCAATAACTGTATTTATTTTTCGCTAAAATGTTTACGTTTAAATGTTTACGTCTTGGCTTGCAGCACAAAATCATTGGCACCAGCGTACATGTATTCCACCTCCTTAGTATTAGTGCGTGGGGTTGGGAAGAAGAATGCTCAATAATCACTCCATTGCAGCCACTTATCTAATCAATATATGAACTTATTTCCAGCTGTTTGCTATTAATGGTATGAGTCCAGGAGACTTATTGACGCATCGTGTTAGTGGTTACTACACATCCAGTCAGTCCTCTGTTGTCGACCATAAGTTTGGTGAGTATCTCATTTTTATTTTGAGAAGTCATTGGTCAACATTCACAATACAGGAATTCAATTTTTTAGTTGTAAAACTTGTAGCTTAGGAAAGATACAGTGTATGTTTTATGAAATGTACACTTAGATTTAATGTATGTTTTATGAAGTTATCATGGTACACTTTTATACAATGCACTTACTACTAGCTAAATGCTCCAGACACATCTATCTAAAGGTTAAGATAAAATGTTTGTTATTAAGTTAATGTTTATTATTTACTTATGCAGTTAATATATTGTTTGTGTTACAGTTGATATGGGTGAGAGTGGGTGTGGAGCTGAGCCATGCAGTATTCCCCTCAATGAGAGTCTGACACGCTTCCATCAGCTGCGTAAACAGTCAGATCTTCAATTAATCAAGTGCATGCAACAAGCTGAAAATCATCGACAGTATATCGAGGCTCCGCCACTTTCTCACACGACTTTATTCTTTGTGGATGACGAACTTGAAAAGCAGTATCGGCAGCAGGCTCACAAGCCAAGACACGACTCACCACCCACCTTAGTGTCAACTCATTTTAATACTTACTTTGACATCTTGGTTAGTGCACTCGTATACATAGTAGTAACTATCTCTCTTTTTATGTTATTTCAATACACACTAGGATGGTTAGTGTTGTGCCTTGTATCAACTTGCTGGCACTTACTCTTGTTGGTACTGTGTTCGTCACAAGTGATGCGTCGAGAAAATACCGGCACGTCGTCACAGATCTATGCAAAACTAACGCGTTGGCATCCTTGGCATATTTGTGGTGCGTCTATAATTTGTCTGCCTCTTGCAGCAGTCATGTCTAACTTTTCCTGTAGCCTTTCAGATCTTGATGGCACAAAGACATTCTTCTGTTACCTTACATTTGTGTCTTCAATACATTTATGCAACTTCACACAGCTAAACTGCTGGATGAAAAACATACTAGCAACTATTGGTATAGTAATATTACTGGTGCTTGTCTCACCATCCCTGTGTCTACAGGCTAGTCACATGAATGATAACAGAAATAATAGCACTTTATATAGTGCGGGTGAAATGAGTGAGTCTTTGGCTCACTTTTCATACCAAGAGTTAGTAGTTGCCTCAGTCTTGTTAGTGCTCTTAGTATGGTTTCTAAACCGAGAATTTGAAATCAGTTATAGACTGAGTTTCCATGGGTCTGTAATGGCTATGAAAGATAAAGTGCAAGTACAGACTATGAAGAACCAGGCAGATTGGCTTCTCAACAATATTATCCCACGACACGTAGCTGACTCAATTAAGACAACTGCAAAATATTCTGAGAACCACAAAGATGTCGCTGTGATGTTTGCATCGATAGTTAATTTTAACGAACTGTACGACGAGGATTACCTCGGTGGAAAGGAATACCTGCGTGTTTTAAACGAACTCGTCGCCGATATTGATGAGCTGCTCTTGCGTCCTGAGTTCAAGAATATTGAAAAGATCAAAACTATTGGAAGTACTTACATGGCAGCTTCTGGCTTGGATGCTAAGGTCAGGCAGAGCAACACTGATGCTCATCAACATATATTTGAGCTAATGGAGTTTGCTTTAGCTATGCAGAAGGTTATTGAAGACTTCAATCAAGATCTCATAGAATTTAACCTCATTATTCGCATTGGACTAAACTTTGGGGACGTAACAGCTGGAGTAATAGGAACAACCAAACTTTATTATGATATCTGGGGAGATGCGGTAAATATTGCTTCCCGCATGGACTCCACTGGGGTTCCAGGACGTATACAAGTTAGTAACAGGTGTGCAGTAGTCCTCAACAGACGGTATGAACTAGAAAGACGAGGACAAGTGTTTGTCAAGGGGAAAGATAACATGGACGTCTTCTTGCTCAAGGGACGCCGGGAAGATACATGATAAATATTTCAAGTGCAGACTTGCACACCCAATCATGATAATGATGTAACTAGTTTTTATCTAATATATTTGCCATTGCTTTATTTCATAAAATAAAGTTAGCTGTGTTTGGTGGATAACAAGCTTAAAGAAACTAAGTCAGTGTTGTGGCTGCAACAATCACAATCACCTCACAAGTTTGTCTTGCTGTGATGTTTGAACAATCACAAACTAAAAGTCAAACATGAATATACTGAGATCTTTCCTAAAGTTTCACTTCAGCATATTTGCTTGGCTAATAAGTTTTTATTGTACATAGCATAGATACAGCTAATTTGCATAATCCTAGTGTATACCAAAGTTGCAATATTATTTGTCATAAAATAAAGATTGCAAGATAACAGATCTGGTCGACTAAGCCAGGTGATACACCATTTTGTAGATTATATAACCTCAGATATATGTATGCTCAAATGTGTGGCACTGGTGGGCAGTCAGTATGATGGTGTGGCACTGATGGGCAGTGAGTATATGGTGTGGCACTGATGGACAGTCAGTATGATGGTGTGGCACTGTATGATGGTGTGGCACTGATTGGCAGTGAGTATGATGGTGTAGTATTGATGGGCAGTCAGTATGATGGTGTGGCATTGATGGGCAGTCAGTATGATGGTGTGGCACTGGACAGTCAGTCAGTATGGTGTGGCACTGGGCAGTCAGTCAGTAGATGATGTGGCACTGGATAGTCAGTATGATGGTGTGGCACTGGATAGTCAGTATGATGGTGTGGCACTGGGCAGTCAATCAATATGGTGTGGCACTGATGAACAGTCAGTATGATGAGGTGGCACTGGGGAGTCAGTCAGTATGATGGTGTGGCACTGGACAGTCAGTCAGTATGATGGTGTGGCACGGACAGTCAGTATGATGGTGTGGCACTGGACAGTCAGTCATTATGATGGTGTGGCACTGGGCACTCAGTCAGTATAATGGTGTCATATATCATGTGGAGAAAAGTTCTCATAAGCACAAATTATATCTACATAATTAAATATATTATGCTTAAGGTTTTAACGAGAGGCTGTTAACGTAATGTGTACGATGGAAGTGTTCCGTGACTGGTTTGTGTGTGTGTCAGTATAGTGTGTGTCAATAGTGTGTGTGTCAGTAGTGTGTGTGTCAGTAGTGTGTGTGTGTCAGTGTGTGTGTGCAATAAGGCTGACAGATTACTTGGATTTTTATCAAGAAGTATAAGTAACAGGAGTCCAAAAGTTATTTTACAGCTCTGTACATCACTAGTAAGGCCTAACTTAGATTATTCTGCTCAGTTTTGGTCCCCTTACTACAGAATGGATATAAATTCATTGGAGGACACACAGAGAAGGATGACAATGTTGATTTACTATATAAGGAATCTCCTGTATGAATTTTCACCCTCTTGAGAGATGTAGAATGAAGTGAGATATCACCAAAGTGGATGATGGATATAAACAAAGGTGATATTAATAAAATACTGAGGATATTGAATCAAGTAAGAACCAGAGATAACAGATTTAAGTTAGATAAATTTAGATTTAGAAAGTACATAGGTAAGTATTGGCCAAACAGAGTTGTCAGTGCATGAAACAATCTTCAAAGTAGGGTATTCGAGGCTAGAACCTTGGGTAGTTTTAAAAAGAGATTGGATAAATATATGAGTGAGAGGGGCTGGGTTTGATTGGTGTCTGGGGTATGGAATTAAATTCTTACGTAGCTTGGAAAAGGTTAGACAAATACATGGTTGATTTTGATAAGGACCTGCCATGTATGGGCCAGTAGGCCTGCTGTAGTGTTCCTCCATTCTTATGTGTGTGTGTGAGTGTGTGCATGTGAGTGTGTGCATGTGAGTGTGTGTGTGAGTGTGTACTAAATAATACTAAAACAGTCAGTCATTGACAGACATAGGTTATGTCTCAACACTTTACATACTCTGTCTTAAGTATTTTTGTAGAATATTATTGCTGTTTGAACATTAAAATGGTATAAAATACCGACAGGTTGTTAGGTAAGACACATATGCAACAGTTAGGTTGCATATGTGTCTTACCATTATTGCTGTTTTTCTACTACAATTATTAAGTTTTATATCAGACTAAGTTAATATATGAAATTAATTTATCTTTTTGTATATGTGTGTGTGTTTGTGTGTGCATGTGTGTGTGTGTGTGTGTGTTTTGTGTGTGTTGTGTGTGTTGTGTGTGTGTGTGTGTGTGTGTGTGTGTGTGTGTGTTGTGTGTGTGTGTGTGTGTGTGTGTGTGTGTGTGTACTTGCCTATATGTACTCACCTATTTGTGGTTGTGGGAGAAGATTCATAGCTCCTGGCCCTGCCTCTTCACTGTTGGCTACTAGGTCCTCTCTCTCTCCCTGCTCCATGAGCTTTATCAAACCTCGTCTTAAAACTATGTATGTTGTGTATTGTGTGTTTTGTGTGTGCATTATGTCTTGTGTCTTATGTATGTGTTGTGTATGTGTTTTGTGTTGTGTATGTTGTGTGTTGTATATGTTGTGTGTGTGTGTATGTGTGTGTGTTGTGTGTGTGGGTGTATGTGTGTGTGTTTTGTGTGTGTGTTGTTTTGTGTGTGTGTGTGTGTGTGTGTGTGTGTGTGTGTGTGTGTGTGTGTGTGTGTTGTTTGTTTGTGTGTGTGTGTGTGTGTGTGTGTGTGTGTTCTGCATGTGTGTGTACTCACCTCACCTAGTTGTGGTTGCAGGGGTCGAGTCTTAGCTCCTGGCCCCGCCTCTTCACTGACCGCTACTAGGTCATTCTTCCTGCTCCATGAGTTTCATCATACCTCTTCTTAAAGCTGTGTGTGGATTCTGCCTCCACTACATTACTTCCCAGACTATTCCACTTCCTGATCACTCTGTGACTAAAGAAGTACTTCCTAACATCCCTGTGATTCATCTGAGTCTTTGACATCCAGTTGTGACCCCTTGTTGCTGTGTACCATCTCTGGAACATCCTGTCTCTGTCCACCTTGTCAGTTCCTGTCAGTATTTTATTTGTCGTTATCATATCCCCCCTATCGTGTCCTTCAGTGTCATGAGGTCAATTTTCCTTAACCTCTCCTCGTAGGACATGCCCCTTAGCTCCGGGACTAGTCTGGTTGTAAATCTTTGCACTTTCTCCAATTTCCTTATGTGCTTGGCTAGGTGTGGGTTCCAAACTGGTGCTGCATACTCCAATATAGGCCTGATATACATGGTGTACAGGGTCCTGAACGATTCCTTATTGAGATGTTGGAATGCTATTCTTAGGTTTGCTAGGCGCCCATATGTTGTAGCAGTTATTTAGTTGATGTGCGCCTCAGGAGATGTGCTCAGTGTTATACTCACCATTAAATCCTTTTCCTTGAGTGAGGTTTGTAGTCTCTGGGCCCCTAGACTGTACTGTCTGCAGTCTTCTTTTCTCTTCCCCAATCTTCATGACTTTGCACTTGGTGGGGTTGAACTCCTGGAGCCAGTTTATGGACCAGGCCTGCAGCTGTCCAGATCCCATTGTAGTTCTGCCTGGTCCTTTTTTGATTGAATTCTTCTCATCAACTTCACATCATCTGCAAACAGGGACTCTTCTGAGTCTATTCTTTATGTCATGTCATTCACATATATCAGAAACAGCACCGGTCCTAGGACTGACCCCTGTGGAACCCCGCTCATCACAGGCACCCGCTCTGGCACCTTGTCACATACCATCACACGCTGATGTCCTCCCGACAGATATTCCCTGATACATTGCAGTGCCTTCCCAGTTATACCTGCCTGGTCCTCTAGTTTATGCACTAATCTCTTGTGTGGAACTATGTCAAAAGCCTTCTTACAGTCCAAGAAAATGCATCTACCCACCCTTCTCTCTCTCTTAACTTACTGCTGTCACCCTGTCATAGAACTCCAGTAGGTTTGTAACACAGGATTTCCTGTCCCTGAAACCATGCTGGTTGTCGTTGATAAGCTTATTCCTTTCTAGGTGCTCCACCACTCTTCTGATAATCTTCTCCATGACTTTGCATACAATACATGTCAGTGACACTGGTCTGTAGTTTAGTGTAGTAGTAGTGTGTGTTTTTGTGTGTGTGTGCTGTGTGTGTGTGTGTGTGTGTGTGTGTGTGTGTGTGGTGTGTGTGTGTGTGTGTGTGTGTGTGTGTGTGTTTTGTGTGTGTGTTTTGTTTGTATGTGTTTTGTTTGTATGTGTGTGTGTGTGTAGATAAATGAATGGTGGTAGTACACGACTACTAGTGGTGGTAGTACACTACTAGTGGTGACAGTACACTACTAGTTGTGATAGTATACTACTAGTTGTGATAGTACACTACTAATGGTGGTAGTTCACTACTAGTGATGGTAGTACACTACTAATGGTGGTGGTACACTAATAGTGGTGGTAGTACACTACTAGTGGTGATAGTACACTACTAATGGTGGTAGTACACTACTAATGGTGGTAGGGAACAAAGAGGCACAATACCGTGACTGGAAGAATACACAAATAACCCGCACATTGGGGAGAGGAGCTCACCACAGCGTTTCGGTCCGACTTGAACCATTTACAAAGTCACTGATACAAAAGAGTGAGGCAGCCAGTATGTATATGCATAGGTGAAGGAAACAAGGACAGGAAAAAGTGGTGGTGGTGGTAATGCTGGTAGTGAAAGTAGTAGTAGATGAAATAGTGGCAGTAGAAAGTAGGGAGAGTAGTTTAGTGGCATAGTAGAGAAAGAGGAGTGAAGGGAAGCAATAGTAATAGAAAAGGAGTGGTAGTTATAGTAGTAGAAGCAGGGCCAGTCTAAGGACAAAAAAGGGAGCACTGCAGGAGGGCTAATGACCCACAAGGGGTAGGACCAAAAACATGGGGGAAAAAAAATTGAAAGACAAAACACACTTAGGCAGAAGAAAGGTAAACAAAGAAAGAACAGGAAAAAAATAGGAAATTAGAAGAAGTAGGGAGAGGAGGAAGAGAAGAAAGTATCAGGTTAAGTCACGAGTATTTTGAAGTTTGGAGCATTTGAAAATGTGATGGGAAAGGAAGGCATCTACAGAAACAAAGCCAGGACTGAGATTCATACAATAAAAGTTGTGTATAAGGGAGGATTCAATAAGATGGCGACTGTGAAGGCTAGAAGAAGGGTAGACAGTTTTAGCAGAGGACCAGTTAATAGGATGACTATGATCTCTAACATGACAGAAAAAAGCATTATTGGTATTGGCAAGCCAAACACTTTTTTGTGTTCTTTGAGTCTGTCAGAAAGATAATGGCCAGCTTCTCCAAAGTACAGTGGACCCCCGGCTTACGATATTATTTCATTCCAGAAGTATGTTCAGGTGCCATTACTGAACGAATTTGTTCCCATAAGGAATATTGTGAATTAGATTAGTCCATTTCAGACCCCCAAACATACACATACAAATGCACTTACATAAATACACTTACATAATTGGTCGCATTGGGAGCTGATCGTAAAGCGGGGGTCCACTGTATTGAAGAGGACACAAGGAGCAAGAGTAGACACCAGGGACATCTATAGCAGGAGGAGAGGTACGAACTAGATTACTGTGAAGGGTGTTCATTTGGCAAAATGTAAGCTTGATGTCTAAGGAACAGAGAGAGCTGTTGAGATTAGAAAGACTGGAAATATAGGGAGGCAAAGAGCAGGACATTTCACAGGAGTAGAGTTTGGAAGAGAAGACAATCTGTTTAGCACATGAGAAGGCAGAGTTTATGAAATGGAAAGGGTAGACAAGACCAGGGAATGAATTACAAAGAGTGGAAATTTCTGATTCTAGGAACCGAGGGTCACAAATGTGGAGGGCATGGAGAAAGATAAAAATAAGAATATGTTTCTTGACAGAGAAAGCATGGTAAGAAAGGTAGTGAATGAACATGCCACTATGCTCTCCACTTTCTCTCTTTTGGCACTAAACTCCTCTCCCTACTTTCTTCTACCACTATTTTGTCTACTACTACAGTGGACCCCCGCTTAACGATCACCTCCCAATGCGTCCAATTATGTAAGTGTATTTATGTAAGTGCGTTTGTACGTGTATGTTTGGGGGTCTGAAATGGACTAATCTACTTGAGAATATTCCTTATGGGAACAAATTTGGTCAGTACTGGCACCTGAACATACTTCTGGAATGAAAAAATATCGTTAACCAGGGGTCCACTGTACAGTGATACCTTGAGTTACAAACTTAATTCATTCCAGAAGGGTGTTTGAGTGCCGATACTGAACAAAATTGTTTCCATAAGGAATAATATAAATTAGATTAGTCCATTTCAGACCCCCAAAAATACACTTACAAAAGCACTTACGAAAATACACTTACGTAATTGTTCGAGTTGGGAGCTATTCGAAACTCGAGGTACCACTGTACCTCCACTACCAGCGTCACCACAACAACTACTTTTTCTTCCTCTCTCTTGTTCCTGTCCTTGTTTTCCTCACCTATGCATGTACATACTGGCTGCCTCACTCTTTTGTGTCAGTGACTTCGTAAATGATCCGAGTCAAAACAAAACGTTGTCATAAGCTTCTCTCTCTTATGTTCGGTTATTTGTATATTGTTGGTAGTACACTACTAGTGGAGGTAGTAGACTACAATTAGTGGAGGTAGTACACTACTAGTGGTGGTAGTACACTACTAGTGGAGGTAGTACACTACTAGTGGTGGTAGTACACTACTAGTGGAGGTAGTACACTACTAGTGGAGGTAGTACACTACTAGTGGTGGTAGTACACTACTAGTGGTGGAGGCTGGAGCGTCCTGCACTAAATAACTTCAATAATTTCACCATAACATGAAATACAATAATTAATGTTCACCAGACTGAACATCTTGTGACTGTTCTTTCACTTTCTGTCATTGTCTTGAACAGTACTGTGTCAACCAGTGTCTTGTACAGTACTGTGTCAACCAATGTCTTGTACAGTACTGTGTCAACCATTGTCTTGAACAGTACTGTGTCAACCAGTGTCTTGTACAGTACTGTGTCAACCAATGTCTTGTACAGTACTGTGTCAACCATTGTCTTGAACAGTACTGTGTCAACCAGTGTCTTGTACAGTACTGTGTCAACCAGTGTCTTGTACAGTACTGTTCAACCATTGTCTTGAACATAGTGTCAACCAGTGTCTTGTACAGTACTGTGTCAACCAATGTCTTGTACAGTACTGTGTCAACCATTGTCTTGAACAGTACTGTGTCAACCAGTGTCTTGTACAGTACTGTGTCAACCAATGTCTTGTACAGTACTGTGTCAACCAGTGTCTTGTACAGTACTGTGTCAACCAGTGTCTTGTACTGTGTCAACCAGTGTCTTGTACAGTACTGTGTCAAACCAATGTCTTGTACAGTACTGTGTCAACCAATGTCTTGTACAGTACTTGTCAACCAATGTCTTGAACAGTACATGTCCACTATGTCTTGTACAGTACTGTGCCAGTCTGTGTCTGTGTACAGGGCTATGTGTCAACCAGTGTCTTGTACAGTACTGTGTCAACCAGTGTCTTGTACATACTGTTTAACCATTGTCTTGTACAGTAACTGTGTCAACCAGTGTCTTGTACAGTACTGTGTCAGCCAGTGCCCTTTAACAGTACTGTGTCAAGCCATGTCTTGTACATACTGTGTCAACCAGTGTCTTGTACAGTACTGTCAACCATTGTCTTGTACAGTACTGTGTCAGCCAGTGTCTTATACAGTACTGTCAACCATTGTCTTGTACAGTACTGTGTCAGCCCGTGTCTTGTACAGTACTGTGTTCACCAGTGTCTTGTACAGTACTGTGTCAACCAGTGTCTTGTACAGTACTGTGTCAACCAGTGTCTTGTACATACTGTGTCAACCAGTGTCTTGTACAGTACTGTGTCCACAGTGTCTGTACAGTACTGTGTCAACCAGTGTCTTGTACAGTACTGTGTCAACCAGTGTCTTGTACAGTACTGTGTCAACCAGTGTCTTGTACAGTACTGTGTCAACCAGTGTCTTATACAGTACTGTGTCAACCAGTGTCTTGTACAGTAAATGTGTCAACCAGTGTCTTGTACAGTACTGTGTCACCAGTGTCTTGTACAGTACTGTGTTTAACCATGTCTTGTACAGTACTGTCTCAACCAGTTTTCTTGTACAGTAACTGTGTCAACCAGTGTCTTGTACAGTACTGTCAACCATTGTCTTGTACAGTACTGTCAACCATTGTCTTGTACAGTACTGTGTCAGCCAGTGTCTTGTACAGTACTGTGTCAGCCAGTGTCTTGTACAGTACTGTCAACCAGTGTCTTGTACAGTACTGTGTCAACCAGTGTCTTGTACAGTACTGTCAACCATTGTCTTGTACAGTACTATGTCAGCCAGTGTCTTGTACAGTACTGTGTCAGCCAGTGTCTTGTACAGTACTGTGTCAACCAGTGTCTTGTACAGTACTGTCAACCAGTGTCTTGTACAGTACTGTGTCAGCCAGTGTCTTGTACAGTACTGTGTCAGCCAGTGTCTTGTACATTACTGTGTCAGCCAGTGTCTTGTACAGTACTGTGTCAACCAGTGTCTTGTACAGTACTGTGTCAACCAGTGTCTTGTACAGTACTGTGTCAACCAGTGTCTTGTACAGTACTGTGTCAACCAGTGTCTTGTACAGTACTGTGTCAGCCAGTGTCTTGTACAGTACTGTGTCAACCAGTGTCTTGTACAGTACTGTCAACCAGTGTCTTGTACAGTACTGTGTCAACCAGTGTCTTGTACAGTACTGTGTCAACCAGTGTCTTGTACAGTACTGTGTCAACCAGTGTCTTGTACAGTACTGTCAACCAGTGTCTTGTACAGTACTGTGTCAACCAGTGTCTTGTACAGTACTGTGTCAACCAGTGTCTTGTACAGTACTGTGTCAACCAGTGTCTTGTACAGTACTGGGCAGCCATTGTCTTGTACAGTACTGTGTCAACCAGTGTCTTGTACAGTACTGTGTCAGCCAGTGTCTTGTACAGTACTGTGTCAACCAGTGTCTTGTACAGTACTGTGTCAGCCAGTGTCTTGTACAGTACTGTGTCAGCCAGTGTCTTGTACAGTACTGTGTCAGCCAGTGTCTTGTACAGTACTGTGTCAGCCAGTGTCTTGTACAGTACTGTGTCAACCAGTGTCTTGTACAGTACTGTGTCAACCAGGTCTTGTACATACTGTGTCAACCAGTGTCTTGTACAGTACTGTGTCTAGCCAGTGTCTTGTACAGTACTGTGTCAACCAGTGTCCTTGTACAGTACTGTGTCAGCCAGTGTCTTGTACAGTACTGTGTCAGCCAGTGTCTTGTACAGTACTGTCAACCAGTGTCTTGTACAGTACTGTGTCAACCAGTGTCTTGTACAGTACTGTGTCAACCAGTGTCTTGTACAGTACTGTGTCAACCAGTGTCTTGTACAGTACTGTGTCAACCAGTGTCTTGTACAGTACTGTGTCAACCAGTGTCTTGTACAGTACTGTGTCAACCAGTGTCTTGTACAGTACTGTGTCAACCAGTGTCTTGTACAGTACTGTGTCAACCAGTGTCTTGTACAGTACTGTGTCAAACCATGTCTTGTACAGTACTGTGTCAACCAGTGTCTTGTACAGTACTGTGTCAGCCAGTGTCTTGTACAGTACTCCTACTCTTCTTCTGTGCTATGAAAGGCTACTGAAGATAATTTTCAAACTCTGAAAATACAGTTATGAACTAGTGTCTTGTAAGTAAGTGTCGCCAGTGTCTTGTACAGTACTTACAACTTTACTTTGTATCATGTTTTAGTACTGAACCATTATATTCATACTGTCATTTCTTGTAAAGTAACTGTCAATTTATCTTGTAATAATAATGTGCAACCGGTGTATAGATAAACCCCTTACACTGCAATACACATACAGTGGAACCTCTTGTATACTGCATACTTACAATGGTATCAGTTTTCAATACAAGAATATTTACTGTTTTAAAAATGTCCTGTTTTGTACATTCTCTGTTTTCAACCTACTTGAAAAGATAAGTTACTTGTCGTCATTCTGAATCAGCGAGTTCTTTTATATGTTCAAAATGAACTTGAAAAAAGGTCCTGTGTATTGTACCAACATGAAAGCTTGGGTCAAGACAATATTGAAGTGGTTCATGAGCCTTTGTCCACGTCAGTTCTTAAAACATTGCACCAGTGCCTTTACTACTGGAAATACTCGTGTCATCCAAGCTTGTACAGTTACTGGAGCCAGTTCAGTTTTGTACGAAATTCTTGTCCTAACACCATGCCTTTAACAGTGACCAGCAGGCTTTGCTAACTTCAAAAATTTTACACAAAGCACTTTGAAAGTGTCTTTAATTCTAGAAAATTACTGCTCACGAGTTTGGGAAGACCATTTAATATCTCACCAGTTGCTTATAAAAAACTGGGGAAGTGTCTTCCAACCATGCCAGTCTCAAAAAGAATTGTGGACTGACTGTAGGCACCAGGTTTTAACTTTGAAGGTAGCTGAGCCCGTAGGAAATTGTGTCCAAGACCTGGGTCTTGAGTAAGATGATGTGAGGAGTTGTGGATGAGACAAACTGAAACTGCCATAAAGTGTAACTTGAAGGACAGCAACAAGGAGCTGTCATCTTGAGGAGTAGAGAAAGTGCCCTTGACTTGTCAAAAGTGTGCTTGCTAAGTAAGTGCAGGCAGTTGCAGAAAAAATCATGACAAGCAGTGATCCTCTTCTACATGTACAAGCCAGGTTTAAGGTTCTTGCATGTACAGAGCCTAGAAACCTACTGGAAGTTTTTGTCAAACTGAAAGAAGACAAGATGTTAGTGGTGAAAAGAGACAAAGAAGAGAACACAGAAGGACAGTTGCCTGACATATTATTAGGTGACTCTCCTTCCAAGCAGTAATATCCCCCCTCCTCTCCTCCACCTCCTGCTTCCAGTACGCCATTACCTCTTCTCTGACAGGTAAGAGGCAGTTAAATTTTCAGTTACTGTACAGTATTTCAATTAAAATTTCTTTTAGCATTCATTTTTTTTCAGTTTTATATAGTAATTAGTACATTTTTAATAAATTATTATATTGCCATTTTTGGGTCTGGAATGGATTAATTCTATTTACACTATTTTTTATGGGAAAAATTGCTTTGGTTGTTGTCCATTTTGGTCGTTGAATCAACATCTGGAACGATTTAAATTCGACAACCGAGGTTCAACTGTATACACGAATATAAATATATACAATACTTACATTGATGACATTATTTTTCAAGTCAAGAGTGATGGAATACAGGAGTTGACATGTATTATACCTGAGTTACAATAACATACACATAGTTGACATGTATTATACCTGAGTTACAATAACATACACATAGTTGACATGTATTATACCTGAGTTACAATAACATACACATAGTTGACATGTATTATACCTGAGTTACAATAACATACACATAGTTGACATGTATTATACCTGAGCTACAGTAACATACACATAGTTGACATGTATTATACGTGAGCTACAGTAACATACACATAGTTGACATGTATTATACGTGAGCTACAGTAACATACACATAGTTGACATGTATTATACATGAGCTACAGTAACATACACATAGTTGACATGTATTATACTGAGCTACAGTAACATACACATAGTTGACATGTATTATACGTGAGCTACAGTAACATACACATAGTTGACATGTATTATACCTGAGTTACAATAACATACACATAGTTGACATGTATTATACCTGAGCTACAGTAACATACACATAAGTTAACATAAACAGCTGCTAATACTGTATTGAATTTTACGTACAAATATTTCAGCTTTTTGAAAAATGTTCAGGTTTTCAGAGGAATATTGACCAGGAGTAACATGTCAACCAATAAACACAGGAGATTCTAACTTACAAATGTCCCAAGTTACACACATATTTGCTGCTTAGGAATCAGTTTTAGTCTTTGAGCTCCAGAACAAAACATAAAAATATTTTCTGTGAATAAATAGAAGGGTGAACAAGGGGCTTCAACTCTGATCTGTAAACTGACAAGCCTAGGCTCTACCATCTAGGTTAACCCAGGCCTCTAATACAGTTTTTTTTTTTCTTATTCGCCGGTATTCTCCCGGCCCGGGTCTTTTCCAAGTAGTGGTGACCCGGCCATGGCTTCCTATCTGGGGAGTGTCTCGAGACCTAAGTCTCCCATGGGAGAAGGTACAAGTACCCCCTCATCTTTGGGACCAACTGTCCCCAGGCCTAGCCACAGTCCCCGCCCTCACGGGGCTCGTAGGGAGAAGCTAGGCCTCTGGTCTGCCATCTGCCCTGCCCCGAAGGGGCTCTTGGGGATGGCAGTCTTATGAGCTGCAGATGGTAGCAAGCTCAGTCCTTCTCCCTTCTAATACAGTATTATGATTCTTTTCTATTAGAGGCCTGGGTTAGCCTAGATGGTAGCACATCAGACTGTCAGTTTACAGACCATGGTTCAAGCCCCCCCCCCCCTCATCCACCTTTCTTTGTATTTATTGTCAGTTGTTTATCATAACTTGAGTTCATACTTTCTACTATTAATTTCTCTTCAGACAACTTATTTACAAGTTTAAAACTCAGCAACACACAATTCATTTGTAAGTTGATCATCTGTAGTACCCAAGTGACTGTTTTGTATACTGTATCTGTAGTTAGTACAGTAAGTACTCCAGAATAATAGAGCAATGCCCTTCAAAACAGTCATGTGACATTATGAATATGTCACAGCAGTGAGCTACTGGCAGGTCACAGCAGTGAGCTACTGGCAGGTCACAGCAGTGAGCTACTGGCAAGTCACAGCAGTGAGGTACTAGCAGGTCACAGTAGTGAGCTACTGGTAGATCACAGCAGTGAGCTGCTGGCAGGTCATAATATCAGCATTTACATGGAACAAAACTAACTTAATGTTAGACATGTGACTTGATTAAAATTCACATACAACAATTATAGTTTAATTTATTATTACCTTTTAACCTGTCGTGTCTGAGCACTGCCGTGAAGACAAGGATGCGTGTCCTAGGTACTGGCATGAAGACAAGGACTGCGTGTCCTAGGCACTGGTACAAAGACAAGACTACATGCCCCGTATTAGGAATGTACAAAGACAAGTACTACATGTCCAACACACTAGTATTCACTTTTTTTGTGCCTTGAAATATTCCAGCCAGCAATATGTTGATCTCAACACAACTGTCTTGGTCTACTACAGTACCTTTGTCTTTGAGAAAGATCTAAGAGGCATGGTGGGCAAGACAGCCCAGCTAGCATAATAAGCAAAGGAACCAGGAGCTGTTGTTCAGCCACCACCAGCTTCCCTACCAGTAACTGATACAAAGATAATTTATTGATTATTGCACTTTGATAATATTAATTATTACTATTATAATCATCTGGAGGTGCTAAACCGATAGGGATTATACATTGCCTATGGGGCGGGGGGATGGAAGGTTTTCAGACTTAATTCAGGGAACTGGAGCACAGATCCAATTCCCTAGATCAAGAGCCCCTCACCAGCATCAAGGAACCTCCCTTGAGGGGTTGATAATATAAGAGTGGAATTAAGCCACAAAGCCAGCTATGTACACTTAAGATAAACCAATATTGTCAATAAGTGTGATGTATTTTCTTAGAATTACTGTGATATCATAAAGTTTTCTTGTAAATATACCCCTCAAGGAAGGTTCCTTGATGTTGGTGAGGGGCTCTTGATTTAGGGAATTGGATCTGTGCTCCAGTTCCCCGAATTAAGCCTGAATGCCTTCCACATTCCCCCCCCCCCCAGGCGCTGTATAATCCTCCGGGTTTAGCGCTTCCCCCTTGATTATAATAATAATAATATCTTGTAAATATATGTTTGTGAGTGGTGTTGAAGGCTGGCAGGTGTTATAAATACACATTTATATAATCCAGGATATTACCTTCACCATTACTATATAATGTAAATAATTAAGCCAGGATAAGCCAATATAGTCAAACATTATGACTTATTTCTATGTTTTGTTGAGTATATCACCGTGAAACACTTGTAATATTATAAATGTTGCTTGTATATAGTCTTAGAAAAACAAAGTAGGACAAAACTATAATTTTTTTTTTTTGTATCAATTTATACATATTACAATACTGAGCTCATTATTTCTTCTTGTTTGAAGTACTGTATTAACTAACACATCTTCTATCATACAAAACTAGTCTACATAATGTCACAAAACTAGTCTACATTATAAAACTAGTCTACATGTTATAAAACTAGTCTACATGCTATAAAACTAGTCTACATGTTATAAAACTAGTCTACATGTTATAAAACTAGTCTACATAATGTTACAAAACTAGTCTACATGTTTAAACTAGTCTACATGTCAAAAAATATTACATGCTAAAAACTAGTCATACATTTAAAAAGTCTAATGTTATAAAACTAGTTACATGTTATAAAACTAGTCTGCTGTTATAAAACTAGTCTACATGTTATAAACTAGTCTACATGTATTAAAACTAGTCTACATATGTCACAAACTAGTACAGGCTAATAACTAGTAATGTTAGAAACAGTTACTTTATAAACTAGTCTACTTGTATAAACTAGTTACATGTTATAAAACTAGTCTACATGTTATAAAACTAGTCTACATAATGTCACAAAACTAGTCTATATAATGTTTAACTTTGTTAACAATAAAAAACTGAAAAACAGTATAATGGCCTAAGTAAATTGTAAAGAGAAAATAGTGTGTGAAACGTGTTCGATAGGAGTGATTGGAGCGAATGGTATTGGGACCTGACATCTGTTGGAGTGGAGCAGGGTAATTTTAGTGAAGGATTCAGGAAACGTTATTTTCATATACGGACTTGAGTCCTGGAAAAAGGAAGTACAATGCTGCACTCTAAGGAGGGTTTGGGATATTGCAGTTGGAGGGATATGTTGTATATGTTTATACATATATGCTTCTAAACTGTTGTATTCTGAGCACCTCTGCAAAAACAGTGATAATGTGTGAGTGTGGGGAAAGTGTTGAATGATGATGAAAGTATTTTCTTTTTGGGGATTTACTTTCTTTTTGGGTCACCCTGCCTCGGTGGGAGACGGCCGAATTGTTAAAAAAAAAAAAAAAAAATCACTGCACATATATGATAATATGACCAATAGGACATCATATTTTTTGCAGTATTCAACACATCATAATATTATATATTTGATCAAATTCTACTCATCATTTTAGCCTTAATTCACTCGTAAAAAATTTCATCCGCAATCTCAATTTTTTTTTTTTTTTTTTTTTTTTTTTTCAAAATCTTACCATTGTAAAATATAGTGGTACAGTATAGTGGTACAGTATAGTTGTACAGTGTAGTGGTACAGTATAGTGGTACAGTATAGTGGTACAGTATAGTGATACAGTACACAGTTGTTTCTACGTATATACAGTCTTACTTATTATTAATAACTACCACAGTAGTGACTAATGAATGCCCTCTTAATACATTTGAGTGTACAGTAATTTTTATGCTTCTAGAGTTTCCCATCATCAAATACATATTTTATCTTGTGGTTATAATGTATTATAAACAACACTGTTAGTAAAACAATATATTACAAAGCTGTGATGTATGAAGTTGTATGACCCTATGTGAATTTAGAGCTTAGTTTTGCTATAGTATCATTAGTGAAACACAAAATTAATCTGCTTTATAAATTGAATATTGTATTATTCATAGTTTTTATTAGTGTCATGGTTCATATAAATGTGTTCAATTCACAGACTATTTTGCTGTAATTTCTGACCACCTTTGCAACTGTTGGCAACAACATTGGTCTGATAATATACGTAACAAATTAAATTCTATCAAACCAAGTTTAGGTTTCTGGCCATCTTCTTGTCATCAGTGCTGAGGTTGGGAGACTACACTCTCCCATCTTCGCATCAGGCACACTTGTCTTACTGGTATCTCATGGAGAGGCACCCTGTTCCACTGTGAGACTTGTCAGGTTCCAGTTTCAGTTCGTCATATTCTGTTGGACTGTCCAGTCTATCATCAATCACACAGAATTTACCTCCGATTTCATCACCACTCTAATGCCCTTACTTTATCTTCCCTCCTTGCTGACAGACCCACCTTTGACAGATACATACCCTCATTGACTTTTTAACGACAACTGATTTATTACACAAATCTTTGATCCTTCCTCTAGTACTCCTCACAGCCATTTCTAACTTTTCCTCTGTTGTCCACTCCACCCTTGCTACTTTATAAAACTGCCTACTGCACTGTTTGACCCTTGTAGGTTTAGCTCTTCTTTTTGATAATATTAGTGTGGCATGCAAAGAGTACGTAACCTTTATTCGGCGCATGTACACACCCTCATTGAAAGGCTATCTTCCCAACCAGCGAACCAGTACCCAGGTTCAGCCAATGAGAAGATGGTTCTGGCAATCGCAGTGGTGTTGTGGGCACCACCCGCCGGTATGCCCTTGTCATTTCCATACTAGAGCAGGTTGAGCACAGTTGTCCATTCTGTCTCCAGGCTGTGTCTTGGCCTTGCCTAAACCGTGTTGTACACATACATTTTCCAGCTGTATATAGTGTACATAATTGTAAATATTCACATTTCTCTTGGTGAAGGAAAATATATTTTAAAGTCATTCAGCTGTGTTTGTTCTACTCCTCGCTCCCCTTTACACCCAGGATAACAGGCCTTATTGTCCCTTATTGTCAGGCTTGAGGTGGCCGGAACAGCATTGGGCGTCTTTGATGCATACAGCTTTTCTTGGTAAGGCCCAGGAATTTACATCAGTGTTAAATGACACTGGTTTTTCCCATTACAGAGTGGTGAAGACCACAGTTCTTGGAGCATACCAGTGCATTCCGGCCAAGTATAGGAAGTCATTCAAGTTAGGCAGACGACAGCTTGGTCAATCTCTGGTTGACTTTGTAAGACAGCTTTTACCAGCTGGTATAAAGCAAGTGGTGTCACCACCTTTGATGATCTCGTGCAGCTCATCCTAGTCGATAACCGGCTGGAGTGAGGTATAAGGCACAATATAATCATAGTAATATTAGAAGTAGCAGTAGTTGTCATACTTGTGGTAGTAATAGTAATAGTTTCAGCATCGATGTGATGGCATGGTTTATTCCAGTGTTCTATGCAGGTGTACAACATTGGAATTCTGCCAATCTAATTGTGAAATTCAACGACGCCCAACTAGTGATTAAAGAACCTAATTTCCTAAGACATGAATGCCTTGAATCATCATTAATCACTATTACTAACACAGAATAAAGGCAGCTTCATCATCTCTGCAGTACTAGCAAGAATCCTTAAAACAAACTCTGTCATCATATAGTTGCTGATAATACTACTACTACTACTACTACAAGTATTACAACTACTACTTTTAATATTACTACAATGATTATATTATGCCTAACACATCACTCTAAGCCTGTATATACCCTCTGTGTCCATGTATTGTTTGTAACAGCTTGACAGAGCTCCTGGAGAGCAAAACGTTGCCACAATGAAATGTCACATTAATCACACTTGTATTCTTTTACTTAACATATTGTTGATAATTCTACCAACTTTAATACAAAAGTTAAATGTTGAATGATGATGAAAGCTTTTTTTTCTTTATTTTTGCATTTTTCTTCCTTTTTGGGTCACCCTGCCTCAGTGGGAAACAGCAGTGTTAAAAAAAATCTAAAAAAATAATTATAGCAATAAAAAATTATTATTATAGCTATCAAAAATATGTATAAAAATGTGTACATCTCCTATAGAATAAATTTGAGCATAACTTACTATTATTATTATTAAATTCAGAAGAAAGCACTAAATCTGAATAGTTGGTAGAGCAGATAATTATCTTAAGATATTTGTTTATTAAAACAATATCTTGACGTCTTGCCCAAGCAGTATGTACATAAAACAAAGAGTTTAAACAACACCTGTTTATTCTTTTATCACTCACAAATGTTTAATAAAGAATTATCGAAACACAAAATCTTCATATTCAGAAAATATCTGAAAGCATTACAAAAAATAATAGAGAAATATAATGGCTTAAGCGAAAAGTAGAGAGAGAATGTTAGGTTATCCCGAGCAGCCGCGACATCCACAGTGAACACATTCCACGATCTTACCCTGCAAAGACAACAAAAAATTTGTGTATACAATTATACATGTACTTGATAACATAAATAATTTGTCAAATCAGGAAACATTACCAACTGGGCCAGCTGATACAGTTAACACTGGCCTTTGAGTTATAGCACCCTTTTGCCATGGGTTCAAGTCCTGCCTGTTTTATGATTTGTTTGCAATTGTCTTATGATTTTGTGTTAAATTATATATCACATGAAAAAAAATTAAACAAAAATTACAGGCAACAGTAAAAGTAGGATTTATAAATGTGTAATGTCACCATAGTTGTGTAACATGTTTATAATGGATGGCATCATAAAAATTACTTAATGTTAGGGTGCTAGTGGGAGTCATCGCAATTGTTTTGCAAGATTCTAAAGATAAGTTGCAAAGGTTGCTGGGATATTGGGAGAAAATAAAAAGTGAACACAGGAAAGAGCAAGGTGATGAAGGTAACAAAAAGCTGAATCAATGACAGATTGAATATTAGATTGGAGGAAGACAGGTTGGCAGACGAGTATATGAAAGACAAGGAGAACCAAAGAACTGATAAGGGAAAGATGGTGAGTGGCGCACTGAAGCATCTGTGGAGTTGAAGCATCTCAAGTATGGAGGCAAAAAAGGGAATGTACCTGACTATAATGGTATAAACACTTACATGAGTGTGATGCATGGGTTTTAAATGTTGCAGCAGTGAGAAGGATGGAGGCAGTGGGGCTGTGTGTGAGAGCAATGTGCAGTGTGAATATTACGAAGAGAATTTGGAGCTTAAAGATTACAAGGTGTGGGTTTATGAAAAGTATTATTCAAAGGCCTGGGGAAGGGTTGTTGAGGTGGTCTGGGCATCTGGAGTGGATGGTGTAAAATAGAATAGGATAAATCTGTGGTGGAGAGGGTGTGTAGGGGTCATCACAGAAAAGATTGGAGGGATGGGGTCAATAAGGTTCTGCATGCTTGGACATCCAACAACTGCATGTGAGCATGTTAAATAGGAGTGAGTAGAGGCAAGTGGTTTTTATGATTTAATGTGCAGTTGGAATGTTAGCAAGGTAACATTTATGAAGAGATTCAGGGGCAACCAGTTAGCCAGACTTGAATCCTGCACTCTGAAGGATGGTGGAGATGCTGTAGTTCAGCAGGCCATCTAATGTCAGTTTGCTTCTGGCAAGACCGTGATTGAATGAATGATGATGGAAGCAATTACACTTTTGGGGAAACCAAAAAATTTTCCCTCAGTGTGTCTTGTAATGGGAGAACCATTGATCAATATGTTAAGTTGGATATTTAAAGCTTTGTTTCCAAACAGCATGAAGTAGCTTTTGTCTATACTGAGAGTGAGTTTGTTGGTCATCAGCCATGTAGATATTTTTTGTAGCTCGTTGTTAACAGGGTCACTAAGCATAGTCAGGTTTGAGTGAGAGAAGACATAAGTACAGTAGTGTCATCTGCAAATAGAATTGGTATATGGTATATGGCAGAGCTGTTAACTTGTGAATAAACATTTAGCTTGCCTGAAATGCTTTGCATTACCAAGGGCTTTTAAAATATATGAACAATGTAATATGTACCTTCATCAGTACGGTATTTTTTTGACACATTAACCATACGTACTATGCAAGATATTGCTGTGTAGGAAGATACATTCACTGAAATATACTACTGGAACACAGTTGTACTATACTGTAATACAGTACATATTATTATATTGGAATACAGTTATTTTATATTCAAATTCAAAATTTATTCCTACATGATATAGCATTGTTTGTGCAGAAATGGTTGACACTTAATAATACATGTAGAAAGCCCATGGTTATACAGAGCATTTTGGGCAAGTTTAAGCCTAACTTAAGACTATAAGGGTAACAAACATTATATATACAGCCTCTGCTGACTTAACGACGGAGTTCTGTTCCTGAGACCACGTCGGTTAATGAATTCGTCGCTAAATAAGGAGCATACTATAATGGTAGTGGGTTTGTGTCAACCATCTTTGATATTGTTTTAATGTCACCTTTGCACCATTTATAACATTTCTGGTACTTTTTAAATGTTTACACAGTAGTGTACTGTATATTGTAATAAACAGAATAGAGGAAATCAGCTCTAATATACATTATTTAGGTATGCATACTGGTCAGAGTGCCCGTCGTAAGTCCGAGTCGTCAGTAAATGAGCACGTCATTAAGTGAGGAGAGGCTGTATATGCATATAAGGATATTAATCACAAAAAAAATAATTTCCACAGTACTGCGTAAAACTAAATATTAACATCATATGTGCAAGGAGCTAAACTAGGTTAAATTAGATAATGTTAATGTCTCACCCCGGCTGATAGCTTTCCTGCGGTAGAAAAGATCATAGATGTAGCGGGAACGTTGGTGATGGATGCGGAAGATTGGCCACAACGACTCCACTTTACGCTTACCCTCATGTGATTCAGTTTCCGCTGGAGGTAAACAACATGTAATTAATAAAAGTAATAATAATAACAAATAACAATAATAATAATTATTATTATTGTTAATAATAATTACATTACAATAAATTAATAATAATAATATTAATATTTATAATCCAAGCAAGGGGAGGACATTGCCAATTCCTTGGGTAAACACCTATTACTCATTTATTAAAGCTCTAAACCCACAGGGGAGAGTCTCACAGCCTCTACGGGACACTATCCTCCACTCCATGGAGGCAAAGACCAGCTCCACCTCCTTGGATGAAGAGCTCTTGGGGGCTGGGTGGGAGGAGGGGTGCAAAGACCAGCTCCAACTCCTTGGATGAAGAGCTCTGGAGGAGGGGTGCAAAGACCAGCTCCACCTCCTTGGATAAAGAGCTCTGGAGGAGGGTTGCAAAGACCAGCTCCACCTCCTTGGATAAAGAGCTCTGGAGGAGGAGGGGTGCAAAGACCAGCTCCACCTCCTTGGATGAAGAGCTCTGGAGGAGGAGGGGTGCAAAGACCAGCTCCAACTCTTTGGATAAAGAGCTCTGGAGGAGGGTTGCAAAGACCAGCTCCACCCCCTTGGATTAAAAGCTCTCGGGAAGAGGGGGGGGAAGTGGAGCCTCACCCTCACGCATTTTCTGGTCGAGCTCCTCTAGGGTGGGCTCTATCAGCTCCCAGCCCTCTGGCGGAGGCTTCCTGCTGCGTCGAACCTTAGGCATCACTACCACACCTCACTTGGTAAGCTCTGTACAACTTGTTGAGCTCCTTGGAGCTCTAAATGCGCTGTCTTATGGGTTTAAATAAGCTGTGTTATGGGTTTAAATGCGCACTCTTGTTTGTTGTTGTTTGTTGGGGTTATAAGGACCAGTGACAGCTTACACTGTGTTGCCACCACTACCTTGCTTGTAAGTCACTCAGTCAGTCAGTAAGTAAGTCAGTCAGTAAGTTAGTGTAAGTCACTCAGTACGTCACTCAGTAAGTCAATCAGTAAGTTAGTGTAAGTCACTCAGTACGTCACTAAGTAAGTCAGTCAGTAAGTTAGTGTAAGTCACTCAGTACGTCACTCAGTAAGTCAGTCAGTAAGTAAGTCAGTCAGTAAGTCAGTCAGTAAGTTAGTGTAAGTCACTCAGTACGTCACTCAGTAAGTCAGTCAGTAAGTAAGTCAGTCAGTAAGTCAGTCAGTAAGTCAGTCAGTAAGTTAGTGTAAGTCATCAGTACGTCACTCAGTAAGTCAGTCAGTAGTCAGTCAGTAAGTCAGTCAGTAAGTCAGTCGGTAAGTCAGTCAGTCAGTAAATCAGTAAGTCAGTCAGTAAGCCAGTCAGTCAGTCAGTAAGCAAGTAAGCAAGCAAGCAAGTCAGTCAGTAAAGTAAGCAAGTATATTCAGTTATACACAAACAGTTATATATATCATCATACATAGCAACATATGTGTAGACAACCTGGCATAACACAAAAAAGTCAAAGTGATTTATTTCCATTGGGGTCCTTTTAATACCTTATTATTATACTATAAAGGAGATAGTATGTTATTATACTATAAAGGTGATATTTATATTTACATGTGTGTTATATTAACCCAGTTAGGATATATCTTTCAGCAACACGATCTCTAATGCTTGAAATATCAAGTTCTTTCTGCATATTTAAAATTTTGCAGTACGAGGGCATCTTAAAATGATCCTTTTTGCTTCGTTCTACAGTTTTTCCAGCCGTCCATCAAGCTTCCAGTCAGACACAAGAGCAAGTAGTGGCGCAGCATAATCAACCAATGATCTAATATAAGCGAGACACCATTATTTTCACAATTTTAACATTGGCTCCATACCTGGGATGGGAAACCTGCCACAACTCTAAGTGCTCTCAGCCTTTCTTTGCATTGTGACAAAGTCTCGTTATAACAGGTCCAAGTAGTGGAACCTCAAAGCCTAGTTTAAGTTTAATATCTTAATTATACACACTATACCCATCCTGTGGGTGGTAGTCAGAAGATTACAGAGGTACATAATGGGTCCAGGGACTGTATACCAACATTACAGAGGTACATAATGGGACCATGGACTGTACACCAAACATTACAGAGGTACGTAATGGGTCCAGGGACTGTACACCAACATTACAGAGGTACGTAATGGGTCCAGGGACTGTACACCAACATTACAGAGGTACATAATGGGTCCAGGGACTGGACCCCAAAGTTGATAGCTGAACAAGGTACAAAGGTAATGAACTCCAGGTAGATCTTTGCCATGATCGTCAAAGCCTAAATACCTGTATCTGGTTACATATTCTAGAAGAGACCCATCATGTTATTGGATCTGGTGAACTGTGCTTCTGTCGAGGTGGACGCCTGTTGAGTATCTTTGATTTATTAGTAGAGGTTATCAACCCCAGGTCCTGGCAGAACTGTTTGTAATACTCCTTGTACTCAAGTGAGCCCATGTATCTATGACTGACATTTTAAGAAAAGCAGGGGTGCCACTAGCACGTTAAGAAACAACACAGTAAGTGTTTAGGGGCCCAAGACTGTTCAACTGCCTCCCAGTATACATAAAGGGACTACCAATAGACCCCTGGCTGTCTTCAAGACCCCTGGCTGTCTTCAAGACCCTGACTGTCTTCAAGACCCCTGGCTGTCTTCAAGACCCCTTGCTGTCTTCAAGCAGGCACTGGACAAGCACCTAAAGGCAGTACCTGACTAGCCGGGCTGTGGTTCGTACGTTGGAGTGCATGTGGCCAGCAGTAACAGCCTGGTTGATCAGGCCTTGATCCACCATGGGGCCTGGTCACAGACCGGGCCGCGGGGGCGTTGAAACCCGAAACTCTCTCCAGGTAATTGTAACTGATTCTCTATCATCCATAAATGATCTCAACTCATTAAGTATATGTGGAAACTCATTCCACGGAACTTTTATAGTGTAAGCATAAGCAGCCCTTAATATAACCGCTTACATAAACACTTATATATAATGACTCAAGAATCGTAATGACACGATTGCAAATAAACCATACCCCCGGCCGGGATTGAACCCGGGATTGAGACTCTATGACCGCGGGTTCAATCCCGGCCGGGGGTATGACTTATATATAATATTTGACATTTTACATTTTTAAGTAAGTTAAGTAGAGTATGCAATAACCTTAGGAGAAAATAACATTGTGGAAAATACTGTATATTTTCCGGAAATACGGTAATTTATAGGTAAATAGATGCCCTATATTGTATTTTTGAAAGAAATATATTATCGAAAATCGGAAGAGCCTGCGCCCTGCGCAGAAGAGACTCGCCATTTGTTGTTTTGAATCAACACAAACGTTAGTTAATAATGGGAAGAGTTTTTCGTGCTCTAGAAGTAAAATTGGGCTGACACCTCTCAAATAGGAGGCGAAATTGTTGGACATGCATTCCTGCATAACTTGAGATATCAGGCGACTGGTAAGGCAGCTCCAGGAACCTCAGATAAGTCTGTGATGTTTTAACTCTGGCCAGTTATTATTTGCATGTATAGACTGAGGTTTTCTGAGTATGATACACCTTGATCTCCAGTCAAATTGGTGAGTGAGTTTAAGATATTCTTCTGTTATGTATATGTGTATATATATAATATTTTTTTAATTTTAATATGCAGTCCATAAATTTATATATTTACCAGAATTCCTGGTGATACATATTTCATTTGTAATTAATAGGTCTAGAGCAACTTGTGGTTATGACAGTGGTAGGTATCGAAGGGGGACATTTTTGCGACCTAGGTGTCCCAAATTCCTACTTGTCTATGTAACTGATAAATAATAATTATCTTTGTTATCATTTACTGTTATCTACATAATGAGTTACATTCAGATAAATGCAATTTTCCACAAACATCGTTATAGGACCTAGAACAGAAATAGGTCTAATACAGTAGTAGAGATAGTAGCCAGTGTTTCGAGAATTCAATCTGTGATCAATATTATTATTATAGTCATGGGGAGAGCTAAACCCGTAGGATTATACAGCGCATGTGGGGGGAATGGAAGGTATTAAGACAATTCAGGGAACTGGAGCACAGATCCAATCCCCTAGATCAAGAGCCCCTCACCAGCATCAAGGAACCTCCCTTGAGGGGCTGAGATCAAGAGAGACGCTGGTTAATCAGAATACACAGGTCAAGTTCAGATGTGTGATAGAAGCCAGGACACCGGCAATTCTTACCAAGGAAGATGAACTTTTTGCCAACGAAGCTTCCTCAAACCCCAAGGATAACTGTTAATATCCTTTCAAGTCCCAGCGGACCGGGTTTACGTTTTACTCAGCATTACTGGCCAGTTTTACTGTTAAAACGTGGACGTCCTGCCGGGTGATTAATGGCGGAAGGTAACATCGTAGCTCGTCAATTTCTGAGGTATCGAGTAAGGAAGTGAAGCTCTCCCTCTATTTCAAGTAAGTAGAATTGCAGGACTTATCGCCAGAGAAGACAACACTCAATACTGAAGAATCCTGGAATCATCACTTATCTGTATATCCAGCAACTTCAACCAGAACAACGGCTTCTATAACATAGCTGAACCTCTTGCCAAGGAACTTATCCCACATAAGAACATAAGAATGGAGGAAAACTGCAGAAGATCCACTCATATACTTATCCAATCTCTTTTAAGAGCTACCCAAGTTTTTAGACTTCTTCACTCTACTCCTAACGCAGCATTCCCATCCTATATATAGCCATGTATGTTTCACCCAGGTAGATCTGTTTGTGACTTGATAAAGCCCACTGCGTGGGCGAAACGTTGTCAATAAAGAATCACATTATACTGCTTAAGTGTTTATATTTCCATTGTGTCGGTATTTTATACCATTTATTTCCATCGTGTACTATTACCTGGAGTTTACCTGGAGAGAGTTTCGGGGGTCAACGCCCCCGCGGCCCGGTCTGTGACCAGGCCTCCTGGTGGATCAGCGCCTGATCAACCAGGCTGTTGCTGCTGGCTGCACGCAAACCAACGTACGAGCCACAGCCGGCTGATCAGGAACTGTCTTTAGGTGCTTGTCCAGTGCCAGCTTGAAGACTGCCAGGGGTCTGTTGGTAATCCCCCTTATGTGTGCTGGGAGGGAGTTGAACAGTCTCGGGCCCCTGACACTTATTGTATGGTCTCTTAACGTGCTAGTGACACCCCTGCTTTTCATTGGGGGGATGGTGCATCGTCTGCCAAGTCTTTTGCTTTCGTAGTGAGTGATTTTCGTGTGCAAGTTTGGTACTAGTCCCTCTAGGATTTTCCAGGTGTATATAATCATGTATCTCTCCCTCCTGCGTTCCAGGGAATACAGGTTTAGAAACCTCAAGCGCTCCCAGTAATTGAGGTGTTTTATCTCCGTTATGCGCGCCGTGAAAGTTTAGGAAACATAACAACAAAAAAACTTGTGGATTTCTCTTGTATGAGCCACTGGCGTGCCCGAGTTGTTATCTATTGGTGGCCCGGTGGCCTGGTGGCTAAAGCTCCCGCTTCACACACGGAGGGCCTGGGTTCGATTCCCGGCGGGTGGAAATATTTCGACACGTTTCCTTACACCTGTTGTCCTGTTCACCTAGCAGCAAATAGGTACCTGGGTGTTAGTCGACTGGTGTGGGTCGCATCCTGGGGGACAAGATTGAGGACCCCAATGGAAATAAGTTAGACAGTCCTCGATGACGCACTGACTTGGGTTATCCTGGGTGGCTAACCCTCCGGGGTTAAAAATCCGAACGAAATCTTATCTTATCTTATCTCACGATATTTGTGTCAACAATATCAGTTACATGTTAGGAAGCAGTTCGCAGGAAATCCCAACAGTATAAATTGTGTCATGCTCGTGTCAGAAGCCAGACACAGGTATGGTAGGATTGTGGACAGTGGAGTCCGAGTGTACATGCTGTGAATTCCATCTCACATTGGTCTTCAGATGCATAATAGAACTGATGAACTGGCTAAGTTGTATGCCTTCAAAGAGGTGTAGATTACAATCTTGGATTGTCAGTTAGCAGTTTGAGAACACTAATACGAAAAGAACTTCAATTGAATTTTATTGACTTAAGACTTAGGGAGAGTAACACCAGTCAGTCCATCTATCATCATTCCATCATGCAGGAGGAGCCACATGTCTATGGTACATCCAACAAGATAAGCAGACTCTTGGATGTCACTACCGCCCGGCTCCGGCTGGGTTATAAATATCTTTGGCAGGTTAAATCACCATCACCAGATGTAGACCAAACGAAATGTAAACTTTGCCAGATGTACTATTGTCACACCTTGCGTCATTATGTACTGGAGTGTGATCAAATTAATGAATTCAGAGACAACTTACTCAGAAATGTTCAAGATATGTCTAAGCATTTTATCCACAGTGGTATATTACAGACCATTCTGTGTATGTGTACTCACCTATTTGTACTCACCTATTTGAGGTTGCAGGGGTCGAGTCCAAGCTCCTGGCCCCGCCTCTTCACTGGTCGCTACTAGGTCTCTTGTGTGGAACTGTGTCAAATGCCTTCTTACAGTCCAAGAAAATGCAATCCACCCACCCCTCTTTCTCTTGTCTTACTGCTGTCACCATGTCATAGCCTGAGCTTGCTACCATCTGCAGCTCATAAGACTGCCATCCCCACGAGCCCATTTGAGGCGGGGTAGATGGCAGACCAGAGGCCTAGCTTCTCCCTACGAGCCCCGTGAGGGCGGGGAATGTGGCTAGGCTTGGGGACACTTGGTCCCAAAGATGAGGAGGTACTGTACCTCCTCCCATGGGAGACTTAAGTCTCGAGACACTCCCCAGATAGGGAGCCAAGGCCAGGTCACCACTACTTGGAAAAGACCCGGGCCGGGAGAATACCTGGAGTTTACCTGGAGAGAGTTCCGGGGGTCAACGCCCCCGCGGCCCGGTCTGAGACCAGGCCTGGTGGATCAGAGCCTGATCAACCAGGCTGTTGCTGCTGGCTGCACGCAAACCAACATACGAGCCACAGCCCGGCTGATCCGGAACTGACTTTAGGTGCTTGTCCAGTGCCAGCTTGAAGACTGCCAGGGGTCTGTTGGTAATCCCCCTTATGTGTGCTGGGAGGCAGTTGAACAGTCTCGGGCCCCTGACACTTATTGTATGGTCTCTTAACGTGCTAGTGACACCCCTGCTTTTCATTGGGGGGATGGTGCATCGTTCTGCCAAGTCTTTTGCTTTCGTAGTGGGTGATTTCGTGTGCAAGTTCGGTACTAGTCCCTCTAGGATTTTCCAGGTGTATATAATCATGTATCTCTCCCTCCTGCATTCCAGGGAATACAGGTTTAGGAACCTCAGCGCTCCCAATAATTGAGGTGTTTTATCTCCGTTATGCGCGCCGTGAAAGTTCTCTGTATATTTTCTAGGTCGGCAATTTCACCTGCCTTGAAAGGTGCTGTTAGTGTGCAGCAATATTCCAGCCTAGATAGAACAAGTGACCTGAAGAGGTGTCATCATGGGCTTGGCCTCCCTAGTTTTGAGGTTCTCATTATCCATCCTGTCATTTTTCTAGCAGATGCGATTGATACAATGTTATGGTCCTTGAAGGTGAGATCCTCCGACATGATCACTCCCAGGTCTTTGACGTTGGTGTTTCGCTCTATTTTGTGGCCAGAATTTGTTTTGTACTCTGATGAAGATTTAATTTCCTCATGTTTACCATATCTGAGTAATTGAAATTTCTCATCGTTGAACTTCATATTGTTTTCTGCAGCCCACTGAAAGATTTGGTTGATGTCTGCCTGGAGCTTTGCAGTGTCTGCAATGGAAGACACTGTCATGCAGATTCGGGTGTCATCTGCAAAGGAAGACACGGTGCTGTGGCTGACATCCTTGTCTATGTACCGGCGAAAAAAAAAAAAAAAACATGTCATAGAGCTCCAGTAGTTTTGTGACACAGGATTTCCCATCATTGAACATTTTGGGCTGCATTGATGAGTCATTCCTTTCTAGGGGTTTCCCCACTCTTCCCCTGATGATTTTCCCTGATTTTGCTACTAAAGTCATGACACGGGTCAAGTTTAGTGCTTCTGTCTGTCCCCTTTTTTTAAAAATTTTGGGATACATTTGCTTTTTCCATCCTCGGCAATCTCCTTTTTCGATAGATGTATTGAATATTGTTGTTAGGGTACACATAACCTCTGCTCCCCCTCAGGACCCGGGGAGAGTTTACCCACCCTTGCCTTTGAGGATCTAGTCATCAACGCCTCTTCACTTTTTCCTGGGTTGTGTGTACTGTTCCACATTTGGGTGGTGCCCCCACCCTCCGTCTTTTGGAGCTCTTTCTGTCTCCTCTGTGAGCTTTCTTTGAACTTTGTTGAGTTCCTCACATTTTTCACATCATTTTTTGTTTTCTCCCTCCTTTTTCCCCTTAGCCTGTTACCTGGCCCTTTTACGTTTTTTTCCCTCCTGATGGGGCTGTAAACACTTGGTCAGATTTGGTTTTTGCGCTAGCGTTTTCTATTGTCGGGGGCCCCCCTTTTCTTATCTTGCATATTCTTTTTGGTCTACGACTACCCCCTTTTCCCCTGGGTCCTTTGCTTCTATATTTTTCCTTTCCCCCAGCCCCTTGTTTTTGCCCCCCTGCCCTTTGGGTAAAAACCATGGGTCATCCTGTGGGTGTGTGTGTGTGTGTGTGTGTTTGGTGTGTGTGTGTGTGCGTCGTGTGTGTGTGTACTCACCTAGTGGTACTCCCCTAGTTGAGGTTGCGGGGGTCGAGCCCCGAGCCCCGGGCCCCCCCTCTTCATGTTTCGCTACTAGGTCATCTCTCAAAACCGGGAGCTTTTCAACCTCTGCTTAAAGCTAGTATGGACCCTCCACCACGTTTCCCCAAACTATTCCACTTACTGACTACTCTGGGGCTGAAAAAAATATTTCCCTAACACCAATGGATTCATCTGTGCTTTCCCTTCCAATGTTTCCCCTGTTACTGTTCCCAAACTCTGGACATCCTGTCTTTGTCCACCTTGTCAATTCCTCTCGTATTTTGTTGCTTATCATGTCCCCCATCTCTCCCCCCTCCAGTGTGTCGGTTGTTTCCCTTAACCCTCCTCGTAGGACTACCTCTTAGCCGGGGACTGTTTTTTGCAAACCTTGCATTTTCTCAGTTTCTTTTACGTGCTTGGTAGGTGGGGGTTTCCCAAACTGGTCCCGCTCTCAATAGGGGCCCAAAACGTACACGGTGTACGGGTCCAAATGATTCCTTTTTAAGATGTGGGAATGCTGTTTGGGTTTGCTAGGCCCCCATACTGCAGCGTTATTTGGTTGATGTGCGCTTCAGGAGATGTCCCCCTTGGTGTTTTACCACCCCCAAGTCTTTTCCTTGAGTGGGTTTGTATCCCGGGCCCCCTAGACTGTACTCCATCGGGGTCTTCTTTGCCCTTCCCCAATTTCTTGACTTTCCCTTGGGGGATTGAACTCCTGGACCAATTGTGGACCAGGTCTAGCTGTCCAGATCCCTTTGTATTCTCCTGGTCTTCGATCGAGGAATTTTCTCATAAAATTCACGTCATCTGCAAAACAGGGACACCTCGAGTCTATTCCTTCCGTCATGTCGTTCACAAATACCAGAAACAGCACTGGTCCTAGGACTGACCCCCTGTGGGACCCCGCTGGTCACAGGTGCCCACTCTGACACCTCGTCACGTACCATGACTCGCTGCTGTCTTCCTGACAAGTATTCCCTGATCCATTGTAGTGCCTTCCATGTTATCCCTGCTTGGTGTGTGTGTGTGTGTGTGTGTGTGTGTACTCACCTAATTGTGGTTGCAGGGGTCGAGATTCAGCTCCTGGCCCCGCCTCTTCACTGATCGCTACTAGGTCCTCTCTCTCTCTCTGCTTCCTGAGCTGTATCATACCTCTTCTTAACACTATGTATGGTTCCTGCCTCCACTACTTCACTTGCTAGGCTATTCCATTTCCTGACAACTCTATGACTGAAGAAATACTTCCTAACGTCCCTGTGACTCGTCTGAGTCTTCAGCTTCCAGTTGTGACCCCTTGTCTCTGTGTCCCCTCTCTGGAACATCCTATCTCTGTCCACCTTGTCTATTCCCCGCAGTATCTTGTATGTCGTTATCATGTCTCCCCTGACCCTTCTGTCCTCCAGTGTCGTCAGTCCGATTTCCCTCAACCTTTCCTCGTACGACATTCCCCTGAGCTCTGGGACTAACCTTGTTGCAAACCTTCGTACTTTCTCTAACTTCTTGACGTGCTTGACCAGGTGTGGGTTCCAGACTGGTGCTGCATACTCCAGTATGGGCCTAATATACACAGTGTCCAGTGTCTTGAACGATTCCTTATTAAGGTATCGGAACGCTATTCTCAGGTTTGCCAGGCGCCCGTATGCTGCAGCAGTTATTTGGTTGATGTGTGCCTCCGGTGATGTGCTCGGTGTTATGGTCACCCCAAGGTCTTTCTCCCTGAGTGAGGTCTGTAGTCTTTGTCCACCTAGCCTATACTCTGTCTGCAGTCTTCTTTGCCCCTCCCCAATCTTCATGACTTTGCATTTGGCTGGATTGAATTCGAGAAGCCAGTTACTGGACCACATGTCCAGCCTGTCCAGGTCTCTTTGCAGTCCTGCCTCATCCTCATCCGATTTAATTCTTCTCATCAACTTCACATCATCTGCGAACAGGGACACTTCAGAGTCTATTCCTTCCATCATGTCGTTCACATATATCAAAAATAGCGCTGGTCCTAGAACTGACCCCTGTGGGACCCCACTCGTCACAGGCGCCCACTGTGATACCTCTTCACGTACCATGACTTGTTGCTGCCTCCCTGTCAGGTATTCCCTGGTCCATTGCAGTGCCCTCCCTGTTACATGCGCCTGATCCTCCAGCTTCTGCACTAATCTCTTGTGGGGAACTGTGTCAAAGGCCTTCCTGCAGTCTAGGAAAACGCAATCTACCCACCCCTCTCTCTCGTGTCTTACTTCTGTTACCTTGTCATAAAACTCCAGGAGGTTTGTGATACACGATTTGCCTTCCATGAACCCATGCTGGTTTTCATTTATAATCTTGTTCCTTTCCAGGTGTTCGACCACTCTCCTCCTGATAATCTTCTCCATGACTTTGCACACAATACATGTCAGAGACACAGGTCTGTAGTTTAGCGCCTCGTTTCTGTTTCCTTTCTTAAATATGGGGACTACATTAGCTGTCTTCCATTTCTCAGGTAGTTGCCCAGTTTCAATGGATGTATTGAAGATTGTGGTTAGAGGCATGCACAGCATCTCTGCTCCTTCTCTAAGGACACATGGGGAGATGTTGTCCGGTCCCTTTGAGGTGTCAAGGTCACTTAGGAGCTTCTTCACCTCCTCGGTTGTTCGTATGTCATCCAACACTTGTTGGTATATTCCCTCTTGATGTTCCCTTCTGTGCTGTCTTCCCACAGTCCTACCTGTCTCTACTGTAAAAACTTCCTTAAATATCCTGTTCAGCTCCTCATGTACCTCCTGATCATTTCTTGTGAGTTCTCCGCCTTCTGTTCTTAATCTGATCACCTGGTCTTTGACTGTTGTCTTCCTCCTGATGTGGCTATACAACAGTTTCGGGTCAGTCTTGATTCTCGATGCTATGTCATTTTCATACTGTCGCTGGGCCTCCCTCCTTACCTGTGCATACTCATTCCTGGCTCTGCGACTGATCTCCCTATTTTCGTGTGTTCTCTGCCTTCTATACTTTTTCCATTCTCTATTGCACTTTGTTTTGCCTCCTTACACCGTCGGGTAAACCAGGGGCTCGTTCTGGTTTTCCCGTTGTTACTGTTGCCCTTGGGAATAAACCTTTCCACTGCCTCCTTGCATTTTGTTGTTACATATTCCATCATTTCATTTACTGGTTTTCCTGCCAGTTCTCTGTCCCACTGGACCTCCCGCAGGAAGTTCTTCAACCCTATGTAGTCCTCTCTTTTATAGTCAGGCTTTTCCCATTCAACTCCTGTTATTCTCTCCACTTGCAGCTCTACTATGTATTCAAAGCACAGAACCACGTGGTCGCTAGCTCCTAGGGGACTCTCATACTTGATGTCCTCAATGTATGAGCTGCCCAGGGTGAACACAAGGTCCAATCTTGCTGGTTCATCCTCCCCTCTCACTCTGGTAGTGTCCTTAACATGTTGGTGCATGAGGTTTTCCAGCACCACGTCCAACATCCTGGCTCTCCATGTTTCGGGACCCCCTTGTGGCTCCAGGTTTTCCCAGTCAATCTCCCTGTGGTTGAAATCCCCCATAACCAGCAACTTTGCTCTGCTGGAGTGAGCTCTTCTTGCCACCTCAGCAAGTGTGTCCACCATTGCTCTGTTGCTCTCTTCATATTCCTCTCTTGGCCTCCTGCAGTTCTGTGGTGGATTATACATCACTGCAATGACCACTTTGTGTTCCCCAGACTGAAGTGTACCTACTATGTAGTCTCTCCCGTCTCATCTATGCCTTCCATTTTCTCAAATTTCCATCTGTTTTTTACGAGCAGAGCAACTCCACCTCCCCCTCTGCCCCTTCTATCTTTCCTCATGATCTGGTATCCTGGTGGGAAGATTGCATCTGTTATTGTCCCGTGAGTTTTGTTTCTGTAACTGCTATGATGTCTGGGGACTTCTCATTGATTCTTTCTTGCCATTCCTCATGTTTATTCGTTAATCCATCTGCATTTGTGTACCAAACCTTCAACTTCTGTTCTAATACTGTAACTGTGGTGCGGGGGGTGGGAACAGAGGGATCGGTGTGTGATGGTTGGTTTGGATTGTTCAGTTGCCTTGGGGGTGTCGTGGCTGGAGTCCTTCTGCAGGTGTTTCTGAGGGGTGTGCTTGTCCTTCCATTTGATCCTGGGTTATTCTGCTCTCCTTTTTCATTTCCTCCTGTGTGGTGTGTGTGTGTGTGTGTGTGTGTGTGTGTGTGTGTGTGTGTGTGTGTGTGTGTGTGTGTGTGGTGTGTGTATGTATGTTGTGTGTTTTGTGTGTGTGTTTGTGTGTGTGTGTGTGTGTGTGTGTGTGTGTGTGTGTGTGTGTGTGTGTTTTGTGTGTGTGTGTAGTGTGCTATGTGTGTGTGTAGTGTGCCTGTGTGTGTGTAGTGTGCATGTGTGTGTGTAGTGTGCTTGTGTGTGTTTGCATGTGTATTTGTGTACTCATATGTGTGAGTGCTTGTACTCGTGTATGTATACTCGTGTGTGTGACGCAACAATTAATATTTGCACCAATAACTGATTACAGTTGTGACCGGGTGTGGACGTGTGAATTGCTCATTACTCTATAATTTGTTCATGATTGTAGCCATGTATAAACGTAAGTAAGTTTACTTACTCACATGATTCATTACGTTTGTAACTTGTTCAGCTATCAAAACTTTGGGCCCCAGTCCCTGGACCCATTATGTACCTCTGTAATGTTGGTGTACAGTCCCTGGACCCATTATGTACCTCTGTAATGTTGGTGTACAGTCCCTGGACCCATTATGTACCTCTGTAATGTTGGTGTACAGTCCCTGGACCCATTATGTACCTCTGTAATGTTGGTGTACAGTCCATGGACCGATTATGTACCTCTGTAATGTTGGTGTACAGTCCCTGGACCCATTATGTACCTCTGTAATGTTGGTGTACAGTCCCTGGACCCATTATGGACCTCTGTAATGTTGGTGTACAGTCCCTGGACCCATTATGTACCTCTGTAATCTTTTGACTACCGCCCACAGGTTGGGTATAGTGTGCATAATAAACATATTAAACTAACATGTGTGTTAACTAAAAAAAAATAAAAAAATCAATCATTCTCCTCCCTTCCTGTTGCTACATTCACTAGGTACCTTTTGACTCTTCTTGAACTGGTTCATGCTATGACTGGCTTTGACATGTGCAGGCAGTCTGTTCCATTCCTTTATTGCTGTACAATAACAGGTGTTTGAAGCCTGGCCAATGACTGTGGGTACTACAAAGTCGTGTTCTCTCTCCCTAGTACTATGATTGCTTTGGTTCCCAGACCTGACAAAATTAGCAGCAAGATACGTATTCTTGACACTTTGTGAACAATATTATAAATTCAGTTGTTTTACTCTGTCTTAACACTCAGCATGTTCGGGGAAGATTTATTTCCCAAAGTTGGGCCATGAAGGGTAAAGGAACAAAAGTTCCTTTGTAAATAGATACAGGAAATATAAGTTTCAAATTACATCAGGTGGAGCACCAGCAGTGTGTGACGCCCATACTTCACCTGAGTTTAGTAACCGGCTTCCCAACAAAACCGTTGAAGAATTATCCGAAGAGCGGAAAAATGAAGCTGACTGTATTGTGTCCCTCCTGTATTTGTCCCTCCTGTAATATGTCCCTCCTGTGATGTGTCCCTCCTGTAATGTGACCCTCCTGTATTTGTCCCTCTTCCATCGTGTCCCTCCTGTAATGTGTCCCTGCTGCAATGTGTCCCTCCTGTAATGTGTCCCTCCTGTATTTGTCCCTTCTCTATTGTGTCCCTCCTGTAATGTGTCCATCCTGTAATGTGTCCTTCCTGTAATATGTCCTTCCTGTAATGTGTCCTTCCTGCAATGTGTCCCTCCTGTAATGTGTCCTTCCTGTAATGCATCCTTCCTGTAATGCATCCTTCCTGAAATGTGTCCTTCCTGTAATGCGTCCCACCTGTAATGCATCCTTCCTGTAAGGCAATGTGTCCCTCCTGTAATGTGTCATTCCTGTAATGTGTCCCTCCTGTAATGTGTCCTTCCTGTAATGTGTCCCTCCTGTAATGCATTCTTCCTGTAATGTGTCCCTCCTGTAATGCATCCTTTCTGTAATGTGTCCCTCCTGTAATGTGTCCTTCCTGTAATGTGTCCCTCCTGTAATATGTCCCTCCTGTAATGCATTCTTCCTGTAATGTGTCCCTCCTGTAATGCATCCTTTCTGTAATGTGTCCCTCCTGTAATGTGTCCTTCCTGTAATGTGTCCTTCCTGTAATGTGTCCCTCCTGTAATGCATTCTTCCTGTAATGTGTCCCTCCTGTAATGCATCCTTTCTGTAATGTGTCCCTCCTGTAATGTGTCCTTCCTGTAATGTGTCCTTCCTTAATGTGTCCCTCCTGTAATGTGTCCTTCCTGTAATGTGTCCCTCCTGTAATATGTCCCTCCTGTAATGCATCCTTCCCGTAATGTGTCCCTCCTGTAATGAATCTTTCCTGTAATGTGTCCCTCCTGTAATGCATCCTTCCTGTAATGTGTCCCTCCTGTAATGCATCCTTCCTGTAATGTGTCCCTCCTGTAATGCGTCCCTCCTGTAATGTGTCCTACCTGTAATGCATCCTTCCTGTAATGTGTTCCTCCTGTAATGCATCCTTCCTGTAATGTGTCCTTCCTGTAATGTGTCCTTCCTGTAATGTGTGCCTCCTGCAATGTGTCCTTCCTGTAATGTGTCCCTCCTGTAATGTGTCCCTTATGTAATGTGTCCTTCATGTAATGTGTTCCTCCTGTATTGTGTCCCTTCTGTAATGTGTCCCTCCTGTAAGTGTCCCTCCTGTAAGTGTCCCTCCAGAAATGTGTCCCTCCTTTAATGTATCCCTCCTGTAATGTGTCCCTTCTGTCATGTGTCCCTCCTGTATTGTCCCCCTTTTGTAATGTGTCCCTCTTGTGATGTGTCCCTCCTGTATTGCATCCCTTCTGTAATGTGTCCCTCCTGTATTGTATACCTTCTGTAATGTATCCCGCCTGTATTGTGTCCCTTCTGTAATGTGTCCCTCCTGTAGTGTGCCCCTTCTGTAATGTGTCCCTCCTGTATTGCATCCCTTCTGCAATGTGTCCCTCCTGTATTGTGTCCCTTCTGTAATGTGTCCCTCTTGTAATGTGCTTGGCAGGCACAGATGAGGACAAGCATGCCAGAGAGAACAGGGGAAATTTGTCACTGATACTGAGGCGAGAGAGACTCTCCCACACCCAACGAAGGATTTAGATTAGATTTTGCCACCGAAGTGGCTAGTTTATTGTGCACCCCATATCCATCCTGTGGACGGTAGCGCGAGAGCATATGGATACACAAAAGGCCTAGGAACTAGGCCCCAAAGGGTTAACAGGAATACATATGGATTTATATCTACATATCTATAGTTCACTTATCTGTTACAAGCAAATTTAGGAAATTTGCTTAGTATATCTGGTATCTTATTTTCATTAATAAGATATCTTGACATGTCACATAGGTTATTATACTGTCTGTCTCTGTATTCCTCAATAAGTGGACAATTCAGCACATAGTGTTCAAGAGAGTGACCATATGCCTGATCACATAATTTACATTTAGTTTGATCATCATCTGTGTGTCTCCCAAACTGCCAGAAGTACTTGTAACCAAGCCTAAGCCTGGCCACTACAACATCAGTCAGTACTTGTAACCAAGCCTAAGCCTGGCCACTACAACAACAGTCAGTACTTGTAACCAAGCCTAAGCCTGGCCACTACAACATCAGTCAGTCTGTTCACATTGCACGTTGCTCCATAAACATACTTATCTACGTTCATGTTATCATAGTGGGTTATAGATCAACTCAGGCTTCTAACTGCATTCCTATAACAATCATTTTCATTATTTACTTCTCTCCTAATATTATTCCTAATGCTAGACACAGTTATACCAAAGTTATATTCTACATTCTCCTTCTCGATACTCTTCTTGGCTAACATATCAACTTTATTATGAAGGAGTAATCCAATGTGTGATGGGATCCATAGCAATTGTACATTAATTCCTTTGTCCATAATTTTTGAGTATCTATACTTGGCTTCCCCAATGACTACCCCAGGCCCAAACTTGTGGAGCTTTCTGTTCATTAAGACCTGTAGAGAAACCCCTTCTGTGTGCCTTACATATTATGTGGAGAGGGAGGAACATATAGGTGAGTACAAATAGGAAATGGGTCTGTCTCACGCTCAGCAGACGGAGGATCAAGCCTCCACCATATCCTGTGCTGAATGACCTATATGGGTTTAGTGCTTAACATGAATCAAACAATCTATGGAGAGGGAGCCTAGATATGGGGGGTCATCCTTAATCCCAGTCACTAAAAATAATGGATATAGCCCCACTCAACAAAGGTGGCAGTAAAGCAGTTGCGAAGAATATGCATGTGTTAAATAGAAAAAGAAGAAAGCGTTTTTTTTTTTTTTTTTGAAGATTTGGTGTGCTGTTGGAGTGAGCAAGGTAATAGTAATAAAGGGATTCAAGGAAACTGGTTAGCCAAACTTTGAGTCCCGAAGGTGGGAAGTAGAGTGCCTGCAGCCTGAAGAAGCGAGGATGTTGCGGTTCAGAGGATCCTCTAAAATGTGATGTTTGTGTACTTCTGGCAAGACAGCTATTAAATGAATAATGGTGAATGTTTCCTTTGTTTTGGGTCACCTTACCTTTGGGTGAGATAGACAACGTGACAGAAGAAAAAAAGCAGAGGAAGACATACATAACGCATCTTTTTTTAACACAGTTGCCATCTTCCAAAATCAACCACCCAGAGATGTAGGGATATTTATGCAAAACCAGGAATATGAAGGTTAGGAGTGAGGGGTAGGATGTGCGAGGGTAGGGGCTGGTGGAGACGAAGACAAAAATACTTTTTATTTTTGTCCCCCACCTCCACTAGCCCCTACCCTCACGTTATCAAGAATAATACTTTATAATTTTAATATTCTTAGGTAGTAGGTTGGTAGACAGCAGCTGCTCAGGGAGGTACTGCCGTCCTGCCAAATGAGTGTAAAACTGAGGCCTGTAATTGTTTTACATGATGGTAGGATTGCTGGTGTCTTTTTTCTATCTCATAAACATGTAAGATTTCAGGTGTCGTAAGATTTCAGGTATGTCTTGCTACTACTTACATTTAGGGCACACTGCACTTGTATGTACAAGCATATATATACACACCCCTCTGGGTTGTCTTCTATTTTCTAACTAGTTCTTCTTATTTATTTCCTCTTATCTTCATGGGAAAGTGGAACAGAATTCTTCCTCCATAAGCCATGCGTGTTGTAAGAAGTGACCAAAATGCTGGGAGCAAGGGGCTAATAACCCCTGCTCCCATATACATTACAATATTTAAAAAGAGAAACTTTCGTTTTTCTTTTTTGGTCATCCTTCCTCGGTGGGATATGGCCAATTTGCTAAAGTAAGAATTTTAATACAGTGGTCCCTCGCTTTTCGTAGTTCTCGGCAATCGTAAATTGCCCATCATAGGGTATTTTCGTATAAAATGGACTCGTTTTCATGGGGTTGACTCGTGAGTGTTAGTTCGCCGGGAGGCATAACCCACGGCGTGAGCCGTGGCGGAAACCCGTCTGGATTGTTTACCAGTGAGCGAAGGTCCCCTCACGTGCGCCAGTGAAAATTTCATAATATTCATTTTATTTTAGTGTTTGCAAGTACTAAATAAGTACCATGGCCCAAGAAAGCTCCTTTGTGCTAAGCCTGTGGTAAAGAAGGTGAGAAATACGAATTGAATTTAGAAAACCATCATTAAAACATATGAAAGTGGTCAAGTGTGGCCAACGGGCCCGGATGTTGAGAAACCCTACAAACCTTTGTTAAATAGGGGCCCAAGAAAAAGGAAATCAAAGATGTGTTGTTGCAAAGGGAGTAACTATGCTGACAAAAATGGATCACCAGTACTGGAAGAGGTTGAGAAGTTATTATTGGTGTGGATTTAAAAGAGAAAAAATTAGCAGGAGATACTCTTATTTACTTCGATTATTTGTAAAAAAGGCTAGGCAGTTGATGAAGATTTGGTAAAGGATTGCCTGCAAATAGTGGTGATGTGAGTGAATTTAGGCCAGCAAAGGCTGGTTTGAGAGATTTAAGAACCGTACTGGATTACACAGTTGTGGTAAGGCTGGTGAGGCTGTCAGTTCGGACCAAAGGGAGCTGAAAAGTATGTGCATGAATTTCCCGGAGTACATTTGAGGCTGAAGGACTGAAACCCGAACAAGTGTTCAATTGTGACAAAAACAGGCCTCTTTTGGAAGAGAAATGCCAAGAGGACCTTCCTTACACAAGAGGAAAAGGCAAAGCCAGGGACATAAGCTATGAAAGACAGGCTGACGCTAATTTTTCTGTGCTAATGCTAGTGGGGATTTTAAAGTGAAGCCATTACTAGTGTACCATTCTGAAAATCCCAGAGTGTTCAGGAAAAACAATGTTATGAAGAGGTAAAATTTTGTGTGTTTTTGGAAATCTAATAGTAAGGCATGGGTCACGAGGGAAATTTTCGTCAAGAGGTTCAATGAAGTGTTGGCCTGTGTGAAGGAGTATCTCCTGGAAAAGAAATTGGATCTCAAGTACCTGCTAGTAATGGGACAGTGCACTTTTCATCCTCAAACTTGGATGACTAATTTTTGAGGAGTTTGGGTTCATCACAGTAAGTTCTTGCCCCCGAATATCACTCCTCTCCTCCAGCCCATGGACCAGCAGGTCATGCAAACTTTAAAAAACTCTACACAAAAGCAGTGTTTCACAGGTGCTTGACTGTGACCCCAGACACTCACTTGACCCCAAGGGAATTTTGGAGAGAACACTTCAGCATCCTCCATTGCCATAAACCTTAAAAGGTATGGCTTGGGAGGGAGTGACTACAGGTCTTTGACTCTGCCTGGAGAAAATTGTGGCCAGATTGTGTCGACAAAAGGGATTTTGAAGGATTTGGGACTGACCCTAATGAGCCTATGTCTGTTGTAAAATCAATTGTGGCACTGGTGAGTTCCATGGGGTTGGATGTGAGTTCGGAGGATGTGGAAGAATTGGTGGAAGACCACAACGAAGAGCTCACCACTGAGGAGCTGCAAGAGCTTCAGCAGGAAGAGCAACACATCGCAGCTCAGAATCTTGCTGCAGAGGAGGAGGAAGAGAGATGGAAGAAGGTGCCTTCTTCAGAAATTAAGAGATTTTTACTATGTGGGGTAAGATGGAAAGCTTTATGGAGAAACATCACCCTGACAAGGTTGTTGCAAGCCATATTGGCAACATGTACAGTGACAAAGTCTTGGGCCATTTTAGGGAAGTGTTAAAGAGACGCCAGAAACAGAGCTCTCTCCACAGTTATTTTGCGAGACAGGACTCCATTGACTCTCAAGGTGGTCCTAGTGGCATTAAGAAACAGAGAAGACAAGCAACCCCAGAAAAGCAATTGGTACCTGAGGTGTTGATGGAAGGGGATTCCCCTTCCAAACTATAAACAATCCACTCTCTCTCCTCCTCCAGTCTTCCATACACTAAGAAGAATCTCCAATAAAGGTAAGTGTTATGCTGTTAATGTTTCATTCATCATTTCCCATTGTGTTGTTTATGTACTACATGTATATTTCATGTAAAAAAATTTTTTGTTTTAATACTTCTGGGTGTCAGGAACGGATTAATTGTATTTACATTATTTCTTATGGGGAAAATTGATTCGTAAATCGTAAATTTCGTTTATAGTAACGGCTCCAGGAACGGATTAATTACGAAAAACGAGGGACCACTGTATTTGAATTGTAGCATATAATTATGGATGAGTAGGAAGACTTGGATCAACTGTCAGTTTGCTATCATGCTGGTAGATGAAATATGATGTACTGGCAATACAATATAGCTTTCCCTTTCTTAAGTCAGTTTGGCCTTCCAAAAATTCAGTATTATGTGATGTTCCATTTCCATCTGTTGTCATGATTGTGACCAGATATACCTGGAATTCATTACCTTTGTAACTTGCTCAGAGGTACATAATGGGTTCAGTCCCTGGACCCATTATGTACCTCTGTACTCTTTTGACTACTGCCCACAGGATGGGTATGAGGTGCATAACAAACATATTAAACTAACATTTGTAATTTTGTATGTGCAATATACATAGATTATAACAGAGGAGTGAGGTTCACAAAATATACTGAAGAATCTTATATAGAATTTAAGTGTTGAAGCCTGAGTGAGCTAACAGTGTAGACCTCACATCTGCTGTATAGCCAGAGACATCTAATTAAGCAAACATGAATTTAAGCCAAATTCCATTCATTATCATACAAGCACAAATCTTATTAACACAACCCAACACCAGAATAAAATCAAAGTAATCATACTAAATAGAATATTAAAGCTTTCAGTAAGTAATAAAATATCAATTATAAAATACAATATATACATAATACAGCGAAATATCATACCAAGTCTAGTTATAAAATATTCCACAAAATAATATTTATCATAAAATATATTTCTTGAATTTCTAGCAGAATAAGATTAAACTACTTATCTGCAGTCCAAAGCCTGTATATTATATATTATTATTATATTCTTATTTTTCAAAAACTCCATATCATATGTGGTGGCCCAAGATAGAAGTTTCTCTTTTAATGTAGGAATTAAGGAGAAGGTTATACCATTCTCCTGCATTTTAGTCGCCTAGACACGCATGGCTTACGGAAGAAGAATTCTGTTCCACTTCCCCATGGAGGATTATTATTATTATTATTATTATTACTATGGAATACACTAATGAAAGACATATAAAAATGTTCTGAAACAGATTATATGAACTAATTTAACAATAGCTTTCTGTACTAACTTACAGGGAATGGTTCTTCTTACTTTAATTTATCATCATTAAAAGCTACTGGAAAATTATGAAGAAAATGTCACATTTTATAGCTGTTGGGTAACCACATCAAAACATTTTTATTGCAAATAGAGCTATGCTTTATTTTTAATTTCAATTTTAATTTGGTGCCCTAATTGAGATTCATGTAATGAACAATATTTCTACAGCTCATTCCTTAATATCAACATAAAAATATATCTCTAACAACATGTCCAACAGTAACCAAGAAAATATGTAAATACAGTATGTACATTCCTATTAATATTTTAGCGCATTATTAATTTATAATTCAAGCAGTAGAATAAGTCACAGTACCATACGTGAACCATACGTAAGTTACCCGTGCTTTGTACGGGAAACTTTAGATAACGCTTTGATTCATACTGGTCCATTATAAAGTAACAATCTAAGATATGATAATGGTCCAAAAAGACCTAAAGTTTGCTTAAAGGTTCCTCTCTAAAGCATGAGTTATTTGTGTTTAGTTCAAGTGCAAATAATGTAAATACAAAGAAAGTTAAACTTGACGCAAAAAAAAAAAAAAAAAAACGCCCTTCATTACTATAAGCAGTATGACTCTGCTTTCTCCAGAATTGAAAAGGAAATAGAAAACATGCCAACACGTGCGTTACCGAGGCCTGATCCACGGGACTCTATACTTATAAAGATGTGCAAAATCCCACTAGTGAGAACACTGTATCATTTGGAGAACAGTCTTTGATCTATGTAAAATCCCAAAAGGATTTAAAAAGAGCATATATAATTCCCCTATATTTTATATTATATTTTATATTATTTTCATATAGTCGGACTTGAGTCCTGGAAATGGGAAGTACAATGCCTGCACTTTAAAGGAGTGGTTTGGGATATTGGCAGTTTGGAGGATATGTTGTGTATCTTTATATGTGTATGCTTCTAAACTGTTGTATTCTGAGCACCTCTGCAAAAACAGTGATAATGTGCGAGTATGGTGAAAGTGTTGAATGATGATGAAAGTATTTTCTTTTTGGGGATTTTCTTTCTTTTTTGGGTCACCCTGCCTCGGTGGGAGACGGACCGACTTGTTGAAAAAAAAAAAAATAAAATAAAATAAAATAAAGGAAGCAGTAGAGTTTTGGCAAAAAAAATTACAGTCCAGTAGCACCAACACCACATCATGAAAAATCTTTGAAAGGATAATGAAATGAATACTTTACAAATTTTATAGAAAATAATAACTTGCACGACCCAAATCAACATGAATTTAGAGTAGACGATACTTGTCATAATTACTAAACCATTATAACAAAATTATAGAAGTTTAACAAGAAAGCCAAAATGCGGTCATGGATAGCCAAGGTAACAGATATTTAAGAAAAATTAGAAAAATGGATATTCAGTTTTCAAAAATACACAATGAGTAGTATTAGTACACAAGCAAAATCCAGCCTTGGCAAAAGTTGGTACCACAAGGCACAGTTCTAACACCTTCACTGTTTCTCATCATCGTAGCACAGGTAAAAACACTAGCCATAGCTTCATATCATCCTTTGAAAGTAGTAACAAAATAAGCATGAAAGCTGATTTGGCAGAAGACAAAGATATGAAAGCAGATGTAAACAGTGTCTTCCAATGGGCAATAGATAACAACATATTAATAGTATACAATACTGACAAGTTAATGAATTAGAAACGTGTTTAACTCACCAACTTGTCAGTATTGTATATTATTAATATATATGTACACAGCAACATGGAATCTTGGTAAAGAGAAATCTCTTCAACCTACTTAATCTCTGGCCCAAACTCATGGGCATGACCTACTTCCACTGGTGGGTCCTGCCTAACAATACCTTCATCTGCTGCACCTCATCTGACTCCAGTATATAAGTACTCATCTTCCTGCCTGTGCTTCAGATTCATTAACACTGCAGTGTTCAACACCATTCCTAGGTTGAGGGACTGATTCACTTATCTTCTACTTTCTTCTGCATTTAATTCTGCGAGGCTAAGGGATTGATTACCTCCTCTTCTACAGGCTTCCATTTATGTCTCAATATTGTATTGATAAAGACACTGGATGGCAAAACATCTACAAAATAAAGATACCCAGATGCTGCAGGCATGTCTAATTCTGTGGAAAATAACATGATAGTCAATGAAGACAAATTTCTAACTGCTCAGATATTGAAAGAATGAAGAACTCAAAAGGTGCACTGGATACAAAACACAGGACATTTCTCATATAATAAAAGTAACATGTAAAAGACTGGAGTATCATAATGTCAGATGCCCTATCATTCAGATAACATATTAACACTTCCACTAGCTGTCACGTAGAGCTGTTAATGACACCAGGATCCCTCATGAAGATCTACGTCATGAGTTCAACTCATTCGGATAAACCATGAGCGTTAAATTTTGGTCTAGATATGAGAATGGGTCTGTGTAGTGAGTGTGCACTGTATAAAAGAAATCCTGCCCCATGCAGTGCATGATGGGAAAAGAAAAACTCGGACCTTGATTTCGGTTTAAAATAGCAACTTGGAGGTGCTTTCTAGGAAAGTTTTTATGGTTTTATTGATATCATTTGATAGAATGGAAGACTGACTACTGAAATAAAGATGATTTTGGTTCGTTGCTGGAGTGGAAGTAGCCTGAAATCAGCCTCAAACTAGCAGAAATATTTGATTTTTGCTGATCTGCTTTATGGGTTTTTACTAGGTGTGATTCAATTACTGAGGTGATGTAAACCATGATAAATCATTCCTTTGATACCTTTGATATACCAAACAAGACTGGTTGACCAGGATTGTCTGGTGCTTGCCTGATCAACTAGGCTGTTGCTGCTGGAGGCCGCTGACCCACATATCCATCACAGCCTGGTTGATCCTGATAATATTTTTTTATCCAAGAAATAGGGAAATGTTCCTAATATTTTTTTATCCAAGAAATAGGGAAATGTTCCTAATATTTTTTTATCCAAGAAATAGGGAAATGTTTTGATTTTCTGATAAGTGTAATATAAGAGAGGCTAGGGAACATGATGATTGTGCACAGAAAATGTTGGTTTAGTATCTGGAATACCTACAGCGTTGAAAGTTAAGACACATGTGCAACATCTGGAAATCTTTATTGTAGACGTTTCGCCATCCAGTGGCTTTATCAATACAGATTCTAGGACATAATAAGAAGGAGGGGTGTTAATGTTGCAGTTTAAAAACTGTAGTGTAAAGCACCCTTCTGGCAAGACAGTGATGGAGTGAATGATGGTGAAAGTTTTTCTTTTTCGGGCCACCCTGCCTTGGTGGGAATCGGCCAGTGTGATAATAAATAAAATAATATATTATACTATATATATTATGTCCTAGAATCTGTATTGATAAAGCCACTGGATGGCGAAACGTCTACAATAAAGATATCCAGATGTTGCACATGTGTCTTAACTTTCATATTGTCGGTATTTTATACCTTTCTTGCACAACCTACAGCGTTCATTTTGGAATCTGTTTTTAATTGGATTTTTTTTTTATTTCCATACAGTGCCTCCAACATGCAACAAAATGGGCATTTATAACAGTTACAAACTAGTTAAAGCATAGGAAACGCTTCTTACAAAATAATAACATCGGAAAACTATCAGATTTAATTATCTGCTAAATTTGTGTCTCAACTGCTTAAAATCTAAAAAATTTAAATCCTATTACCATACTTCTGCAAAATACAGAATGAATAATATATATAAATATATAATTAATTGCAATGACACACAAACCGGTATGAGAAACATGCACTTTGGTAAACAGCATTTTTAGGCACATATTAATCAGTCTTGACATTCTCAATAAACTCACAGCCCGAGTCCATGGAGTCACTAGAGGTATGAGATGCTTGGTCAGAAGAGTCAGTGGTGGGGATGCTGCTGGCTTCTTGCACTTGCTTCTCCAGGGGACCCACAACATAAACGTCTATTTTATTATTCCTTACATCGTTGCCCACACACTCCTCCAGTAGGCTGGCCAAATTGAAATGCATAATATACATTAATACTCGTAAACTACTACACTTAATATCTTAAATTACAGAATATTCCACCCTGTGTTATTATGAAGTTCATGGGGAGTGGTAAACCCATATGAGTCATACAGCACCTGGGAACAGAAGGCAATCAGATTTAATTCATAAAAGGGGACAATAATTCAAAATTCTTGAATGAAGATCTCTTCACCAGAAACAAAGCACTATCTCTGAAAGGTCCAACTACAGTAATAGTGTAAGATCTTGTATCATCTGTAGGAAGTAAGCGGTAGGTCGGCCTATTGGGAAAGTTGGGGGAGGTAAAGGAGTTTTTGTGTGCAGGGCTTGGATCTTTCCCATGCTGGTGACGTTTGATAGCTTTGAATGGATGAAAGGAATTTAATTACTAGAAGTGCGTGTGGAGTGTAGAAAAAAGTAACATTATGAAGGCATAAGGAAAACCGCAGTGCCGACTTGAGTCTGGAGTATGGAAGCAACAGTGCCCCTCTAAGGAGGGTGTCTAATGTTGTTAAAAAACTGTAGTTTAACACCTTGGTCAAGATGTGGAGGTGAATTGATGGTTGAACAGTTTTTCATTTTCGGGCACCTGCTTGGTGGAATCGGTCCATGATTAATAAAAAAAAATAAAATATTTAAGATTAAACAACTCTACCTTTGAAGGTAAATGGTCACATAAATTTTAGCATTGTTTTCTAAGCTCTGGGTAATTTCTACTCCTGATGCCATGCATTTCCTCTAACAGCCTCATAATTTAGGAGGAAATAATATACGAAAGAAGGCTGAAAAAAAAAACACATTCTGTTAAGCACATAAAATATTAAAATGAAATTTGTCATTTTTTCTAGTTGGGCCGCACATAGCATACCCAGGGTGTAACATTTGCAAGAAGATGAAAATGAAAGCCTGTAATTGTTTTACATATGTAGGTTCTGGTCCTTTTTGCTCATCAAACATGCAAGATTTTAGTACCTCGTTTCTTCTACTTACTTACTTACTACTCTTGTTATAATTTTCCACCTCTCTTGGATTGCTCAATTCTTCTCTTTAGCTTTCTGTTTAATAGCCCTTATCATCCATGGGAGAAGTGGAACAGATTCCCCTTCCGTAACTATGCGTAGTGTAAGAGACACTAAAATGCCGGGAGCAATGGCTGAACCCCTCTCCTGTGATATTCAAAGAAGGAACGTGTGTTTTACTTTGGACCGCCTCCGCCTCGTAGGATACGGCCGGTGTGTTGAAAGAAAGAAACTGCTGCTGCAAAAAAAAAAAAAAAAATACTGGTAAGCACATAAAATATTTTATGATATATCTGCCATTTTTCTAGGTAGTAGGATGGTAGACAACAACCACCCAGGGAGGTACTACCGTCCTGCCAAGTGAATGTAAAACCAAAGCCTGTAATTGTTTTACATAATGGTAGGATTGCTGGTGTCTTTTTTTCCGTCTCATAAACAAGCAAGATTTCAGGTATGTCTTGCTACTTCTACTTACACTTATGTCACACTACAAATGCATGTACAAGCATATATATACACACTTTCTGGGTTTTCTTCTATTTTCGGACTAGTTCTTGTTCTTGTTTATTTCCTCTTATCTCCATGGGGAAGTGGAACAAAATTCTTCCTCCATAAGCCATGCGTGTTGTAAGAGGCGACTAAAATGCCAGGAGCAAGAGGCTAGTAATCCCTTCTCTTGTATACATTACTGAAGTTAAAAAGAGAAACTTTTGCTTTTCTTTTTGGGTCACCCTGCCTCGGTGGGATACGGCTGGTTTGTTGAAAGAAATAACTTTAAAACACTTGAAATTTTGGAAAGTTTCAAGACATAATGGAGTTGTGCTCACAGAGACTGCAAACAAACTGGGTGGGGTGCTGTGACCGTATTAGAAAGTCAGGTGGGGCAGCTGTATTTTGAGTTTTGATCATAATCTGAAATATCCGTATTAGCAGAACACCGTAAGGGAAAACGCCTTAAAGTGGAGCCCTACTGTATACAAGATACTTTGGAACCCATTTAAACTCTACAACTGCTGAGTTATAGTGCAAATATATTGTTTTTTATATAAACAACTCACTTTACAAATAGAAAGTCAGATACACAACTCATTTACAAAAGAAAATAGGAATGCAATTAATTTGTAAACAGAAGAAAGAGGAATGTAATTCATCTCTCAGTTGAAAACTTTGAACTTAACTTGTTTATATGTTGAAAAGACCAGAACTTTAACTTGTTTATAACTTGGAATTTTCTGAATTAAAAGTACAATGAAGAATTTGAGGAATACAGAAACCATAAGGTGAAGTGATAATATATAATAAAAAAAAATGATTATGAAAACAATATTTAAAAAAAGAAAATTGAGGGGAACAAATAAGACATAAGAAGTTGACTTGTAATTCAAGAGGTCTTTAGCATATCATTCAATAAGTTTTAGACATAACATTCAAGAAGTCCCTTAGCTCGGTTGGTAGTGCACTCAGCTCACAATCTGAGTGTCCGTGGTTTGATCCCTGGTACAAGTGGTAACACTGGCTGTGTTTCCTTACACCTGTTCACGAAGCACCATGTAGGTACCTGGGTGTTAGCCAACTGGTGTGGGTGGCATCCTGGGAAGTGGTAGTATACCTCTGATATGACTGGAGCTTTGAAATGACTTGAGGTTGAACAACAGCTCTTAGCCTGTAAAATTTGTGTAAAAAAAAAGTCTTAAATACACCATTCAAGTCATGTTTGACTTACTATTCCAGAAGCGCCTGTTTAGGGATGTTGTTGAGCCTGGAGGTGTCAGCAGCAACCGGCCACACCACCACAACACCACACTCTTTGTTCTCCTTAATATTAGTAGCTGACAGTGACACCTGAAACACATTCACCCAGCGAGTAAATACAAAAGGAACCCATATATTAAAATTATTTGCACATTGTTAATTTATGTTTACAAAAAAGTTAAACTCCTATGGCCCACCATACAGCTTTTTTTTTTTTTTTGAAAAATATAAGCAATTATTATTACTTGCATTATTATATTCTCTGGGAAACTTTAAACAAAAACAGTTGATCAAATGAAATTGACGACCCACAAATGGCTCTAACTTCATTATGTTCCATATTTGTATGTTTGTTTCAACACACTGGCCGCATCCCACCGAGGCGGGGTGGCCCAAAAAGAAAAACATTTAGTAATATATACAGGAGAAGGGGTTACTAGCCCCTTGCTCCCGGCATTTTAGTCGCCTCTTACGACACTCATGGCTTACGGAGGAAGAACTCTGTTCCACTTCCCCATGGAGTTGTATGTTTCATAACAATAAAAAAACATTCAAATGAGATGAGTAGGTAACAGCTCTTAACTTATAAATAAAGTTAAAAATCCTTACCATAACCTTGTAAAACCCTGTGTAAAAAAAAAATAGTGTTGGGGGAATAGGACAAGGATAGGGGGGAAGGAATAATCAGATTTGTTGAATAGAAGAGGAAGGGAGGATTTATCTATTTCCTTGGATCAAGAGGCCTTCACCAGCATCAAAACATTTGTTTCTTCTTGAAAAGGTAACTGTAACCAGACAAAATTATAGTGGCCTGGGAATATTTAAAGTTGATGATTCTATTAATGAAGAAGCACCAAACCTGTAGGGGTCATAAAGTACCTGAAGAATAGTAGGTAATCAGGTTTAATCAGAGTAAGGGAAGGTAGCTATAATTCCTTGGATCAAGAGCCCCTCAATAGCATCAAACAATCTCTCCTGAAAGGTTGAAGCTGATGGGAGTGATAAGAGGAATTTTAAATGAAAGAAATATCTAAGATAATAAACTACAAAACTCAAGTCTACCTTTGCCTCTTGTTCCATCTGTATACCAATGGTGCAGTCAACAACAATACAGGAAGACACCGAGGCCTTTGCTCCTTCTCGGAAATCCATTCCAATGGCGCTACTCCCTCTGACTGTCACTTGGTTAACTTGTAATTCTGTTTTACCAAGACCAACAAATCCACCAGTACCACCTGTTAACGTACAAACTAGATTAATATTTTATATATGAGAGTACATATTGTAAACAAGGGGCTAGTAACCTCTTCTCCTGTATATAGTACAGTGGACCCCCGGTTAACGATATTTTTTCACTCCATAAGTATGTTCAGGTGCCAGTACTGACCGAATTTATTCCCATAAGGAATATTGTGAAGTAGATTAGTCCATTTCAGACCCCCAAACATACACGTACAAACGCACTTACATAAATACACTTACATAATTGGTCGCATTCGGAGGTAATCGTTATGCGGGGGTCCACTGTATTACTAAATGTAAAAGGAGAAACTTTCGTTTTTCCTTTTGGGCCACCCCGCCTCGGTGGGATACGGCCAGTGTGTTGAAAGAAAGAAGAAAGAACATATTGTAAATTATACTACAGGTACCATCCGACTTACGACCAAGTTCGGTTCCGACAAACCAGTCGTAAGTCGAAATGGACGTAAGTCGAACCTTACTACTGAATATCAACATCACATTTTTGTAATGACTTTATTTTGTTTTATTTTGGTACTTCATTTTTTACTTTACTTTTTATGTTGTTATTACTGTATTTTATACTATAAGGTTTAGGATAAACACTGTGTACAACACAAATAGTTATTTATTTCCCAGAAATTTGGCACAGAAAAACACGGTTGTAAGTCGAATGGCCATATGTCGAGCAGGTCGTAAGTCAGATGGTAGGTGTATTATTGTAACAATGTCTATTTTTTACACGAAAATCCACATAATTATATACAACATCCCTTCATGGTCCTAGGTAGTAGGTTGGTAGACAGCAACCGCCCAGGGAGGTACCACCATCCTGCCGAGTCAGTGTAAAATGGGAACCTGTAATTGTTTTACATGATGGTAGGATTGCTGGTGTCCTTTTTTCTGTCTCATAAACATGCAAGATTTCAGGTATGTCTTGCTACTTCTACTTACACTTAGATCACACTACACATACATGTACAAGCATATATATACACACCCCTCTGGGTTTTCTGCTATTTTCTTTCTAGTTCTTGTTCTTGTTCTTGTTTATTTCCTCTTGTCTCCATGGAGAAGTGGAACAGAATTCTTCCTCCGTAAGTCATGCGTGTTGTAAGAGGCGACTAAAATGCCGGGAGCAAGGGGCTAGTAACCCCTTCTCCTGTATAAATTACTAAATTTAAAAAGAGAAACATTTGTTTTTCTTTTCGGGCCACCCTGCCCTGGTGGGATACAGCCGGTTTGTTGAAAGAAGAAAAGAATCCCTTCATGGTGGCTGTCTTATGGTGAATGACTTTTGAGCCAAGGAGGTGAAGCTATTCCCTCCCCCTCCTTGGATCAAACTATTTCCTCCCATTCCCCAGTTAATGCATGACCTTCATACTTCCAGCTGCTCCTATGACCCTTACACAGTATATCCTTCATTTAACAGACCTAAAAATAATATACTAATGTTGCTGAATAGAGGGAGGGGGTAACAGAGGCTTTGTGTGCGAGGAGCTTGGACAGGCATGTGTCAGCATGTTAAATAGGAGTGAATGGAGATGAATGGTTTTTGGGACCTGACGAGCTGTTGTAGTGTGAGCAGGGTAATATTTTGTGAAGGGATGCAGGGAAACCAGTTAGCTGGACTTGAGTCCTGCAGGTGGGAAGTATACAATACCTGCACTTTAAAGGAGAGGTTTGGGATTGGCTGTTTGGAGTGACACCTAAATGTCATATCTGAGCCCCTCTGTAAAGACAATGAATGATGGTGAAAATGTTTTAATAATGATGAAGGTTTTTTCTTTCTTTTGGGTCACACTGCCTCGGTAGGAAACGGCCAACATGTTAAAAAAAAAAGTGTACAAATATTATTTAAACTAGAAATAAAAGTAATTAACACACTTGCATTTATTTATTCAACTGTACAAGTGTTTTAAGCTATGTGAATTAATATTAATACCTCTGTTTAGACACACAAGTAATAACTTGTGTAGTAAAGTACACCAATTACACTAAATCTTGTATTTCAGAAGCCATATTTTTTAAACCCTTTCGGGGTGGGTTCCGCTGTTCTACTGCCCTGAAACATGAGTCAGTCCTGTTGTTCTATGTCATGAACTTAGCTCACTCAGACAAGCTGTGAGTGGTAAATTTAGGCCTAGATATGAGAGAATGGGTCTATGTGATAAGTGTGCACCATATAAAAAAATCCTGCAGTACGCAGTACATAATGGCAAGACAACGGCAACTCTATTTTTTATTTAAAACAGGGATTTTGCGGTGTTTTTCATATGGTTTTAAAAGTTGTATTCTCGGTTTCTTAGTCTCATTTGATAGAGAAGATGTATTACAGAAATAGACATGATTTTGATTGGTTTCAGAAATGAAAGTGATTTGAAATTGAACTGAAAATAGCAGAAATGTTTGGTTTTTGCCGATATTCCAGAGTACACATATTACATCACTCGTCCAATACACGTCCAACTGGTGAGTCTAATATGAATTCAGAAATGTGCTGACATTATTTATACAATTATTACAATAATGTAGTATTCTGCATAACAGCAAATCTTCTGTTATTTGGATGAATAAAATTTCAAAATGGAAAGCAATCGTAATATAGGAGAGACCCAAGGACGTAGCTAACAAACAGAGGAAATGTTGTTTTGATACCAGGAATCTCTACATTATTTATTCTGGAGCCTATTTTGAAACTGGCAGTTTTTAATAGTGTGTGAAACTGGCCAAATTACCAATTTCTGATCACTTTATTGGGTAGCTGAAATATATAAATGGACAGTTTCTTGTACTCAATCGACAGAAGGAATACTAGTGAAATAGCTAACAGTCTGGTCAACTGGAAAACAAGGCTCAAAGTGGGCAAAACTGCTGATGCATAAATATTGCCGAGACTGCTAACTTTGTGAGAGCGTAATTCCCTAAGTTTGCCATCAAATTTCGTACTTTTAATTTCATTACCTTGGGAAAAAATTCCCTATCATTTCATAAGAATTTTTCTTTTTAAATTCTCCAACCCTGAGAGCCGGTTTCGTATCAGGGGTTTCTGGCCCTGGAAGGGTTAAATATGACCTTACTTGGGTTATTATTACTGAGAAAGAATGAAATAAGCCACTTTGTCCAACTTTTTTTTGGGTTATGTTAGGTAATTTATACATGATACTATGTATGGCAATTGTACTTATGTGTTCCAGTACCTAAATAAACTTATTTAATGTCCACATAGAAGAGGGATTCAGGTACATAATAATAATAATAACAATAAATAAATATTGCAGAGAACTTGGAGGCTCATCAGTACGAGAACATGAAATAAGATCTTGTAAATTTAGGGGTTAGATTGTGAAGTACCTGTATCAAACCTGATTGTCTCCCATTCCCAAGGTGAAATATGAATCCCATGAGTTAAGTGCTTGATGAATTATGAACCTACAGGTTTAGCACTTCCCCATGAAAATAATAATAATCTACCTCATTAAGTGTTACCACAATATTTCCCTGGATAAATGGAACTTTACCTTCAATAGTGACATCGTGCAGAGTGAGGATACCATCATGGTGTACAATACCCACTTGCCCTCGGGAAGGTTGTAGAGTTATATTCTTCATGGTAAAATTGCCAGAGGTATCCATCAAGATATCACCGGCTTCTTCACCCCCTTTAATGTTCACTCCCTTACCAAGACCTGAAAATATTAACGTTTCAATAAATAGCAATTTGACATGGAAATATTAGTGTCCTGCCCACTTTCCTTACCCCAAGTCCCATTTTTATGTTGCTAGTGAAGCAAGAACTTGAGTCTATGCTTAACTTTCCTGGATCGAACTGTATTACCCCTACACCTCTCATTCACCTGGAACTGTATGAAGATCCCCTTCATTCAATCAACGAGCAAGTTACATTCCTGAAAATCAGTGTCTAATCTCAGTTTGTGCGAACTGATGTTAAGAATATGTGAAAAAATAAGTTAGCAGCATTTGAAGAGTGTGGTGAGAGTTAATGTGTCCCACGAGCTTAGATGGATGTACTGAGGTTTATGATGACTCGCTGGCAGCATCAGCTGCCCTCTTCTTCATGTTGAAAGTTCATAGGACCACCTGCAGCTTACACAGTATTAAAAGGCATGTAATAACATGTTTATTTTTCCAGTATAATCTACCTTACCCATAATTACTATCGCATTTGCTTTGTCTGTTTTGTAAGGTGAAGTCTAGGATCTCTATTTAATTTGTGGTATAACTTAACAAATCTCTGAAGACAATTGTGTTGGAGAGGTCTGAGCAAAGCTCAGACCTCTCCAACACAACTGTTAAGTTATACCATGAATTAAAGAAAGATCCTAGACTTCACCCCTTCAAAACAGACAAAGCAAATGCGACAGTAATTATGGACAAAGTAGATTAATGGAAAAGGAAACATATTATAAGAAGACAGGGGTACTTATGTACTCCTTAAGTAATCATGTAAACATTGGTAAACATAAAAGCCACATTTCCTTACCTAAATAAAAATCTTAAGACTCCTATTACAGTTGGTGCTATATACAGGATGCCTCATACTAATATCCTAACTTTTAAACAAAAAACAATTAATAACAAACAAATGAACAAGCACACCTAATATAAGCCAGAGATTTCATCATTAACCTTGGCCTAGCAGATGATCAACTGGTAATAGATTTCATTAACAGTATGAACAATACACTACTCGTACCAGCTATAACTAAACCAACAAGGCTGAGATGAATACAAACATAAATGACCATAAATGGACAAATATACTAGCTCACCTCAAGTCAGGGATAATGACAGACAACACTGAAGGCATGTTTATTAAAAACCCTTTTGCTAGCTTAACCCTTTCGGGGTTTCGGCCGTACTAGTTCGGCTTACAAGCAGGGGTTTTTGACGTACTGTACTAGTACGCATAAATTCCAGCGCCGTCAAATCTAGTGAGAGAAAGCTGGTAGGCCTACATATGAAAGAATGGGTCTATGTGGTCAGTGTGCGAAGTATAAAAAATATCCTGCAGCACACATTGCGTAATGAGAAAAAAAAACTTTGACCGTGTTTTTGGATTAAAACAGCGACTTTGCACTGTATTTTCGTATAGTATTTATTGTTGTATTCTAGTTTTCCTGGTCTCATTTTATAGAATAGAAGACATATTACAGAAATTGAGATGATTTTGACTGATTTTACAACGAAAAGTACCTTGAAATCGAGCTCAAAGTAGCAGAAATGTTCGATTTTTACCAAAGATCAAAAGTAAACAAATCATGCCAAGCGTCCAATACACGTCAACTGGTGAGTCTAATATTCTTTCGCAAGTGTGCCGATATTATTTATACCATTTTTTACACTAATGCAGTAGTCTGCATAACAGTAAATCTTCTATTTTTTTGTGAGAATAAAAATTCAAAGTGGAAAGTAAAACAATGTAAGAGGGGCGTAGGAACGTGACTAATGACCAGAGGAAATGTTATTTTAGTGCCGGGAATGTCTCTCTTGTTTATTCTGGACTCTATTCGGAAATTGGCAACTTTTGAAATTTGTGTGAAATTGGCAAAATTGCTAAATTCTGACCACTGTATTGGATAGTTGAAATCGGTAAATGGGTGGTTTCTTCTAGTCATTCGATAGAAAAATGGAGTTCTAGCAAAATAGTTATGATTTTTGTCGACTAGTACAATGGAATTGGCCGAAAATAGGGCTCAAAGTGGGCAAAATCGCCGATGCGTAAACATCATCGAGACCGCTAACTTCGCGAGAGCATATTTCTGTAAGTTTTCCATCAAATTTCATACTTTTGGTGTCATTATGATCGGGAAAAGATTCTCTATCTTTTCATAAGAAAAAATATTTTTTTTTTTTGAAATTTGGCCAACCCTGAGAACAAGTCTCTGAGAGGACCTGCCGACCCCCAAAGGGTTAAGCACCATATAAAATAGCAATTGAAAATATCTCGTTAAATTAGGATTCTTGTTTTTTAATTGGCAAATAAAACTAAATAATATTTATGGTGCGCTTACCTATAAGTGTTCCGCCAACACTTATTAATCCTAAGTGGATGAGAGAATGATTGCCAGGCAACACAACCACCACATCTCCCTGCACAGCCATATCTAGTGCCAGCTGCAGAGTGGGAAATGTTTGACAGGCAGCATCCTCTGGCACCTAAGAGTGTTACATAGAGAAACAACAAGATTTCAATTTACACTTTAATGCTATTATTTTACCAAACTCCCACCAAAGTAGGGCAACCCAAAAAAAGTAAACATTCATCGTCATTCATTCAGTAGCTGTCTTGCCAAAAGTGCTTGCGTCAATCTGAAATTCAGATTCACATTCTTTAGTTATAAGTAAAAGACACAAGGTATTTATCAAAATTTTTTTCAATCTTTTCCCTATGCAAAACATTTCACAAATAAACCCGCACATAGGAGAGGGCTTACGACAAAGTTTTGGCCGACTTGGTCATTTAAGTCCGGTATTTTACCTTTTTTGTTTTTTTATACAAAATATACTTTTACCAATTAAGAATAAAATGTAAATTTACCCCATTTAAGCAAATTTTTTATGATATTAAGACAATCCATAGCTGGAAAACTTAACTATTGATCCACAGGGTCCCTATAGGAAACTTTTGCTTAAGGTTTGATTCTTCCTGGAACATTATCAATTTACCACAAGTCAAAACATAATAGTTTCTGATGAACCAAAATACTATCTACAGTTCCATCTCTAAATTGTGGGTGTATTAAGTTTTTTTTAAGAAGCACCAAAAAAGTGAGTGGTAGATTTAAGTTTACACATCAATGACAACTCTGCCTTAACTACTATAGTATTATTCTTTCTTTCAACACACTGGGCGTATCCCACCAAGGAAGGAAAGCCCAAAAAGAAAAACAAAAGTTTCTCTTTTTAAATTTAGTAATAGGTAGGTTATTGAAAGCAGTGAAGAGTTTTTACGAGGATAGTGAGGCTCAAGTTAGAGTATGTAGGAAAGAGGGAAATTTTTTCCCAGTAAAAGTAGGCCTTAGACAAGGATGTGTGATGTCACCGTGGTTGTTTAATATATTTATAGATGGGGTTGTAAGAGAAGTAAATGCGAGGGTCTTGGCAAGAGGCGTGGAGTTAAAAGATAAAGAATCACACACAAAGTGGGAGTTGTCACAGCTGCTCTTTGCCGATGACACTGTGCTCTTGGGAGATTCTGAAGAGAAGTTGCAGAGATTGGTGGATGAATTTGGTAGGGTGTGCAAAAGAAGAAAATTAAAGGTGAATACAGGAAAGAGTAAGGTTATGAGGATAACAAAAAGATTAGGTGATGAAAGATTGAATATCAGATTGGAGGGAGAGAGTATGGAGGAGGTGAACGTATTCAGATATTTGGGAGTGGACGTGTCAGCGGATGGGTCTATGAAAGATGAGGTGAATCATAGAATTGATGAGGGAAAAAGAGTGAGTGTGCACTTAGGAGTCTGTGGAGACAAAGAACTTTGTCCTTGGAGGCAAAGAGGGGAATGTATGAGAGTATAGTTTTACCAACGCTCTTATATGGGTGTGAAGCGTGGGTGATGAATGTTGCAGCGAGGAGAAGGCTGGAGGCAGTGGAGATGTCATGTCTGAGGGCAATGTGTGGTGTGAATATAATGCAGAGAATTCGTAGTTTGGAAGTTAGGAGGAGGTGCGGGATTACCAAAACTGTTGTCCAGAGGGCTGAGGAAGGGTTGTTGAGGTGGTTCGGACATGTAGAGAGAATGGAGCGAAACAGAATGACTTCAAGAGTGTATCAGTCTGTAGTGGAAGGAAGGCGGGGTAGGGGTCGGCCTAGGAAGGGTTGGAGGGAGGGGGTAAAGGAGGTTTTGTGTGCGAGGGGCTTGGACTTCCAGCAGGCATGCGTGAGCGTGTTTGATAGGAGTGAATGGAGACAAATGGTTTTTTAATACTTGACGTGCTGTTGGAGTGTGAGCAAAGTAACATTTATGAAGGGATTCAGGGAAACCGGCAGGCCGGACTTGGGTCCTGGAGATGGGAAGTACAGTGCCTGCACTCTGAAGGAGGGGTGTTAATGTTGCAGTTTAAAAACTGTAGTGTAAAGCACCCTTCTGGCAAGACAGTGATGGAGTGAATGATGGTGAAAGTTTTTCTTTTTCGGGCCACCCTGCCTTGGTGGGAATCGGCCGGTGTGATAATAAAAAAAAAAATAATAATAGCATATACAGGAGAAGTGGTTACTAGCCTCTTGCTCCTGGCATTTTAGTCGCCTCTTACGACACGCATGGCTTACGGAGGAAGAATTCTGTTCCACTTCCCCATGGAGATAAGGGAAAATAAACAAGAAGAACTAGTAAGAGAGAAGAAAACACAGAGGGGTGTATGTATATATATGCTTGTACGTACATGCATGTGTAGTGTGACCTAAGTGGAAGTAGAAGTAGCAAGATGTACTTGAAATCTTGCATGTTTATGAGACAGAAAAGAGACACTGGCAATCCTACTATCATATATAACAATCACAGGCTTCCATTTCACACTAACTTGACAGGATGGTAGTACCTCCCTGGGCGGCTGCTGTCTACCAACCTACTACCTAGGTCCTTCTTTCTTATGTTCTTAAATATATGTACCCATCCTCTAACATTACATCTGTTGTCCAGCCATGGAACCAGAGGGTTATTTATTAGCTGTATAAATAATGGAGACAGCCAAGGTCAGGACAAGCAAGGTAAGTTTCAAAGACTTGAGCACTTTACAACTGTCCAATTTTCATTTCCATTGGGATTACAGTAGCTGTAAATTCTTACAATCACAATATATTTATAATTTATCAAGTATGGATTATAATGAATGTGATTTTGTAAGATTATGAGTGTACATAGAAAAAAAGATAAAAATTTTTTACTTATTCTGAAACTGTTCTAAGCACTGACTTGTCATTCATTATATCCATTTTAACGAGACCCAAATGATACTATAATGTCAAACATCAAAGTATTGATGAAGTCAGTACAGTCTCACCTGTGGCAAAGATTTAATGATGGAAGGTAACTTAGCCATGTGACACGCCAAGGCTGTAACAGTGAGTGAGTTTGCTACCAGCTTCACCTTGGCAGTACTGGCTCCACCATCCAGACTCACAATCTCACAACGTTCTACTTGCTGCTGATGGATCAACACCTCCCTGCAAATCAACTCCATGCTTAGTCATTCAAATGCTATTATAAAGGCATAAACAAAGAATAATTACAGGTATACTGATGGACACCACTAAACCAATAAGGGATTCACAGCACCTGGAGTATGGGAGGTAATTTTTTTAACACACTGGCTGTCTCCCACCGAGGCAGGCTGACCCAAAAAAAAGAAACACTTTCACCATCATTCACACTATCACTGTCTTGCCAGAGGTGCCCAGATACTACAAATGACCCTCTGAACAGCAAATATCCCAGACCCCTCCTTTAGAGTGCAGAAAAGCACAGTGACTTACAAGAGTAAAATTATTAACCCTTCGCCGTCCGTGCCATAGTCCTACGGGTTTGAGGTCACTGTCTGTGCTGTAATACTACATCATGAGCTCAGCTCACTCAGATAAGCTGTGAGTGGTAAATTTGGACCTAAATATGAGAGAATAGGTCTATGCAGTAAGTGTGCACCATATAAAAAATTCTTCAGTATGCAGTGTATGAGAAAAAAAATTGCAACCATCTTTTTGGCTTAAAACAGTGACTATGTGGTGTATTTTCGTATGGTTTTTTAATGGTTGTATTCTTAGTTTCTTGGTCTCATTTGATAGAATGGAAAATATATTACAGATGCAGAGATGATTTTCATTAGTTTCAGGACTGAAAACAGCTTGAAATAAAGCTCAAAGTAGCAGATATGTTCGATTTTTGCCAATATTCAAGAATAAACAAATCACGGCACTCGTCTAATACACATCCAACCGGTGGGTCTAATATGCATTCATGACTATGCTGATATTATTTATACAATTAGTACAATATCACATAACAGTAAATCTTCTATATTTTTAATAAAAATTCTGTGAATAAAAATTCAAAATGGAATTCATGTGTAAAGCTTGGGAACATAACAAATGAACAGAGGAAATATTATTTTAGTGCCAGGAATGCCTGCATTGTTTATTCTGGACCCTATTTTGAAATTTGTGTGAAACTGGACAAATTATCAATTTCTGATCACTTTATTGGGTAACTGAAATAACTGATTGGGCAGTTTCTTGCACTCAATCGATAAAATGGAAAGGATACTAATGAAATAGCTAAGAATGACCTGACCAATGTAATTAACCTAAAATACAAGTCAAAGTGGGTAAAATCGCTGATGTGTAAATATCGCTGTATATCAAAATTTACAAAAGCGTAATTTCATCAATTTTCCATCAAATTTCGTCTATCATCTCACAAGAATCTAGGGAGGGGGGATTCTTGGACAGTGAGAGCAATTCTCAGATCAGAAGTCTGGACACTGAAAGGGTTAAGAAGCATAAAGGGAAGCAACTTCCATGGGGAAGTGAGATGAATCCTTCCTCCATAAGCCATGCATGTCGTAAGAGGTGACTAAAATGCTGGGAGCAATGGGATAATAACCCCATCTTCTGTATAAATTGCTAAATGTAAAAAAGAAGAAAAATTTTTTGTTTCTTTGGGTCACCTTGTCTTGGTGGGAGATGGCTGTTGTGTTAAAAAAAAAAAGGCAAGTAAATACAGTGGACCCCCGGTTAACGATATTTTTTCACTCCATAAGTATGTTCAGGTGCCAGTACTGACCGAATTTATTCCCATAAGGAATATTGTGAAGTAGATTATTCCTTTCAGACCCCCAAACATACACGTACAAACGCACTTACATAAATACACTTACATAATTGGTCGCATTTGGAGGTAATCGTTATGCGGGGGTCCACTGTATATGTGTATAGTTACTAAATGTAGGCAAAAGTTTGTGAAAGATCAATAATCCTACAGGAGTAGGATTACTGATCTTTAACAATCTTCCATTTCATGCTCAAATAACAGGACAGTAGTGCCCAAGCCTCAGAAGCCCCTGCTAATACAGACCAAGGCTGTTATTAATATTATAATTTTCCACATCACAAAAAATATTGTAGCATTTTGTCTCTGCTACAAAAGAGAAAAACTTGACAGTCTATTCTTACCGAAAAACTTGACTGTCTATTCTTACCGAAAAACTGGGTCTTGAAGCATTTCAAAGCGTACTTTGAGTTGCTCTAAATCTTTGTGAAGCTGAATGAGGCGAGCAACATCTAGTTCATCTACTTCCCCGTCAAGTCCTTCCCATTCACTCTTGGCTTCAATTTTCTTAATTTCTTGTTGCATGAAGTTAGCTTGCTTCACCAGACTTCTAAGTTCTGAGGCAACACTGGCAGGGATGATGCCACTGTCTATGTCCCGATACCTGAAATATTGCTTCTGATTAATAACTCAGTAGATTTATGACACAGTAGCAGAATGGTTGAAAAAACTCACAACTTCACCTTACTGACATCAGTTCATAAAGAATAAACTTAAAATACAATACTGATCCTGCAACCTACATTATTATATTCATGGGAAACATGAAACCCATAAGAGTTATACAGCATAGAGAATGAGAGGTAATCACCTAGGCAGCCCTCACTAAAGGTCATGTTGTAATGAGCATGTTTAATACAGGCTTCCAACCACTGACCCCACATGTGTGAGGCAGACACAGGCTTCCAAGTACAGTGGTACCTCAGGATACGAACAGCTCAAAACGCAACCAATTATGTAAGTGTATTTATGTAAGTGCTTTTGTAAGTGTATTTTTGGGGATCTGAAACAGATTAATCTAATTGACATTATTCCTTATGGGAACAAATTCGTTTGGTATCAGCACTTGAACAGCCTCCTGGAGCGAAATGAGTTTGTATCCCGAGGTACCACTGTACTGACCCCACATGTGTGAAGTAGATACAGGCCTCCAACCACTAACCCCACATGTGTGTTAGGCAGACACATTACTGTTACAAGCAGAGTACAAACTTTAAATATTATCATGATAGATATAATGTCTCTTGAAACATAATTTATGGTAACCTGCACACAGCTTTATAAGAACTTACAACCCACAATCTGAGGAGGAAACTTCAGAAGAAATTTCAGTCAGAACATATGATTACAGGCAAGAACATACAAAAAGTTTGTCTCAAGTTTTCTCTCCTAAGTGTTGGTTAGGTGTGAACTGTTCCAGCCATGGTATTCTGCCTTGTATTCTTCAGCTCTTTACAATAAGAGTTGAAGAATTAGGCAAGTGTGCAACATCTGGGTATCTTTATTTGTAGATTTTTCGTGGCTTTATCAATATGATACAGGACATAATGTGAAGAATGTAGATGAGGTAATCAGACCCTCAGCCTTGAAGTTGGTGAAGAGTACCGCAGTCTTGAAGAATATCTATGGCTGAGGGACTAATTACCTCATCTTTTGTATACAGTTCTACATTCTTCCCATTATGTTTTTTTTTTTTTTACACAGGGTTTGACAAGGTTAAGGATCCCTAGCTTTATTGACAAGCTATTTACAGGTTAAGGATCCCTAGCTTTATTGACAAGCTATTTACAGGTTAAGGATCCCTAGCTTTATTGACAAGCTATTTACAGGTTAAGGATTCCTAACTTTATTGGCAAGCTAAGAGCTGTTACCTACATCAGCTCATTTGAAAGCATTTTTATTATGAGACATACAAATAGGGAACAGGATGAAGTTGGAGCCATCTGTGGGCCAGCATTTTCATTTGATCAACTGACTTTATCTCGTTGACATCATTATGCTGTACGAATGTGTTCCATACTCAAGTCATCCTGGTTATATATGATCTCAGATGGAGTGATGTTCTGGAGAAGGGTACAGCCAGAGTGAAGTTGCTGCTTTCTGCCCGTCTTGTGGCATAAAAGCTTGTTTCACGCTGTCCTCGAAGTGGATCAAGTGTGGTACTTTGACAATATTGGCCTTGTACATAACAGTAAGGCCATCCACATCCCTCCTGTGTTGAAGGCTCATTCTGAAATGACAGATCTATCCAGGATGGGTCCATGCGAGAGATGAGACGTCTTGCTCTGTTCTCTACTCTGTCAAGCAGTCGCAGATGAGAGGGGGGGCAGGCAAACCAAGAAAGTGGACCATACTCAAGGTGTGAATGTACTTGTGCCTCGTACAGAATCTTGCAACCCCTACTGTCAAGCAGATGCGAGATACGGTGAAGTGCTGTAAGCTTCCTGCTGCCTTGTTTGCAAGATTTACAACATGGTTCTTCATGGTTAGTTTGGAGTCAAACTTCACCCCAAGGATATCAACTTCTTCTCCAGGTGCCAACACCCTCCCATTCATCCTTACTACTGCACCAGCATTACCATTATGGTGCCTAGAGACCATCATCATTTGCATTTTCTCAGTTGCAAATGTTACTTGCCATCTATTTCCCCAAGCTGATATAGCACTTAGCTGGTGATTGATGTAGCTTAGAGCAGCTGGCATTTCTTCTCTTGGATAAGTGAATGTCAGTGTACAGTCATCTGCATATACATGGGATTCTGGGATGAGATGAAGAAGGTCGTTGAAGTAGACATTCCATAACAATGGTCCCAGCATGCTTCCTTGTGGAACACTTGCCCCAATAGGATGGGCTTGCTGATTTTTATTCCACTGAGAACTACCCTTAGAGATCTACCATGAAGGTAATCACTGAGGAGACATAGCGTAAAGCCTGCAATTTCCAGTGCTTGAAGTTTTGCTAAGAGGCCCTGGTGCCACACCCGGTCGAAAGCACCAGCAATGTCCAGTGCTACCATACAGCTGACTTCGGATTCATCCAGTGACTGGTGCCACTTAGTGGAGAGGTTTAACAACAGATCAGCAGCAGAGTAACCTTTCCTGAAGCCATATTGACGATCACAAAGTTGTGAGTGGTAGTCAAAAAACTCTGTCATTTGTCTTGAGATTGTCTCAAGAATCTTACCAGTGATTGACAGGAGTAACACTGGTCTGTAGTTGCCAATTTCTACTCTGCTCTTCTTTTTGTGAACAGGGACTACATTTGCCTTCTTTCCATAGAGAGGGCCATTTACACTGTACTAGGCAGTTAGAGGTGCTGCTAGCTGGTCTGCACATCTTCTCAGCAATCAGGAACTTGCATTTTGGTAGCAAAGTGTTCGGCAAAGAGGTTCGCCTTCTCTTGACTATTAGTATAGGTGGTCCCAGTCTGCCGATTTAGAGGTGGAATGAGTTCATCAGGCAGATAACCTTGTCTGTCCTTGACCAGGGACCACCAGGTTTTGGAGCCTACCCTACCTGATGCTAGCTTTCTTTTTGTGTCCACTTCCCATTTAGCAATGGCTCACTTTTGAACATCACCCATATGCCTACAGGCTTGCCTCTGCAAGTTCCTGTTATAGGTGGTAGGATGTCTCTTATACCTTCGCCATGCTTTGTACTTAGCAGTAGCAGCCTCTCTACAACGAAAGCCAAACCAAGGTTGATCTGTAGGCTTCGTCACATTTTGCCGGTGAAGAATGTGTTCTTGTTGTAGATTAAGGATGTGTCCAGTGAAGGCTTTCACTTGGTTGTCAACATCCCCTTGGAGAAGAGCATTCCAATCGGTGGTGGCGAGCTCAGAGCACAGGGCTGGCCAATTACCTCTTTCCCATAGCCAGGTTGTGCGTGTGGACTCCTCACCTCGTTCTGTTGGGATCTTAAGTGTCGTAAAAACAGCCTTGTGGTCAGATGATCCAATGTAGCCGAGAGGTTGACAAGTGACTATACCTTCTGCCAGATCACTCACTACTGGGTCAAGGGAGGAGCCAGAGATGTGAGTAGGGAAATCAACAAAGTTTTTCATGTCAAATACTGCAAGAAGGTCATCAAGGTCCCTCTGTATAAGGTGTTGGTTGAGGTCACCAACAATTATATGTTGACAGTTGTGTTGTAGCAGAAGGGAGTCCATATTTTCCATTAGGAAGTTGATAGGGTCTGCATGTTGCCACAGGTCTGTACATTGCACATGCTAGTACAGAGGTACTAGTGTTTATGCAGAGCTTGAAGAACATCATTTCAAGATGAGTAGGGGTGGCAACATCAATGTGCTGGGCATGAACACTTTTAGAGAAGCACACAGCAACACCTCCTGCTTGCCCTTGCCTGTCTCTTCTCATCCATGAGGTGTAGCCAGCAATTCTTGCAAAATTTTCTGGAGTCCTGTCGTCCAAAAATGTTTCAACAACAACTATCATGTCGGGATGTCGAGTGTTCACAAAACTATGTGTGAGCTCTCCAACATTAGTAATGAAACCTCTAATGTTGGCCGACAGGATGCTGATAGACTGGCTCCTCATGATGTGGTCATCTTGAGGTGGTGGGTGTGTGAGGCATGTAAGGTGCCTGCCCTTGAGAGAGGTAGGGTACTGAGGCAGCAGCAGGGATGTAGGTCTGTTCTTGTATTATAAGGAAGATACTGGATGGTGAAACGTTTACAAATAAAGCTACGCAAATGTTGCACATGTGTCTAATTCTTCATCATGCTGGCATTATATACCATTCATGTACAACAAGTTTGACATCTATGTTTTTTACAGAATATACAATCAGAAGGTGCCTAACACTTATTACATTAAACTATTGTTTAATGTAATAAGTGTTAGTTAATGTAATAAGTTGTTAATACATCTGTGACTGGATGACTTGAGTGATTTAACTCAACCAATCTGATATCACATGAGAAATTTCCTTGATTTAACCTTTAACTATCCATGACATACTAGTATACATGGGACCAAACTGCAGACGATGTACTAATACACACAACACTGGTGCCTCCAAATATGTCACCTGCAGTCATTTTAGGTCTTTGACTCAATTGTTTGGGTCACCGACCACCTCCTCATTCCTGGAGAAAAAAAAGACCAGATGGGTCCAAGAAGTGCATTGGGTAATATTGCCTCAAAAGTACCTGAAAGCAACAAGGATCTCGCTTCAATGACACTAGTCGGGAGTTTGTTCCACTCGTCCACAACTCTATTACTAAACCACTGCTTTCCTTTATACTTTCTGAATATAAATCTTTTCCAACTTGAACTCACTGCTGCAAATCCTGTCTTGATTAGATATTTTCAGCATGTTATTTACATCCCCTTTTATTCCTGGGTGCAGGAGGGAAGAGGAGCAATTAGTGGAATGAAAAGGTAAAGAGAAAGTGGTAAGAAAAAGTCAGCAGTGACTACTGCCAGTGGGTGGAACATAATAAACAATGGCTCAGTTTGAAGTCAACAAAAACATGGAACAGTGAAAAGATGCTGTGTATGTGGGGCCTTCCTTTAACTTGCTTATATCTTACCCTAACTGCCTCCTCCTTTAGTTTATAAACCTTTACCTCTCTCTTACTTTCTTTTACCATTCTCCTTGTACCTCATCTACCTTTTACTCACACTGTAGCTACAATTTAAAAATGATCTGATATGTCTGTTGCCCCTCTATAAACATGCACATCCAGAAGTCTACCCATCAACCTTGTATCCACTAACACATATGCCAAAAAACTATTGTCATTACGTCTTATATCATATCTTGTACACTTATTTATCCTTTTTTCTTAAAATATCTATTACCAAACTTCCTTCTATACAAAGTTCAATTAAAGGCACCCCATTATCATTTACACCTGGCACCCCAAACTTACCTACTACTCTCTATAACAGTTTCTCCCACTTTATTCAGGTTTCTTATCACAATTACTCTCTCACTTAGTTTAAAACTCCCTAAACACTTACTTAACATCTCCCAAAATCTCTCTCTCTCTTCTACACTCTTCTCCAGATGCATAAACACTTATTGTGCATCCTACCCTTATTCTGATCCACATAATCCTTGGATTTATACATTTATATTCCCTTTTCTCCTAGCCTTCAACATTACTGCTACCCCTTTCTTAGTTCTAACTCTCTCAGATACTCCTAAGTGTGCACATTTATGATGCCTACTGCACAATAAATCTTCGGATATGAATGAACATAATTGGTGAATATTATTAGAATTTAGAATATAGAAGACAATGTGGTGCTATGAAAATTGTATAATTTAGTGAGCAAACAAAGGCTAAGGGAGAGGGAGAGTAGAGCCGATCATCACCTTCGTTAAAAAGGTTTGGCCATTTACAAAGATTTGTTCAGAACATTTACAAAGGATAGAGCAAAAAACAGATCGACCAAGAGGGTGTATAAATCCAGGGTTGACATAAGGAGGGGTAGCAGCCATCCCAGGAACAGTTGGGAGGGAGAGAGGTGAGGTTTCTGAGTGGTGGTGCCTTGAGAATTCAGTAGGCAAGTGTTAGATCATTGTGAGTGGAGATGAAGTTTTTTTTTTTTTAAATTCAAAATACTGTTGGGGCGTGAGCATCTATAAAGGGATTTAGGGACTCCAGTCCTGAAGGCAGGAAGAACAGTGCCTGCACTATGAGGGATTGGTGGGAATGTTGTAGTTTGAAGGACCTGTGTATTGAAATGTTCACAAACTTTTTGAAAATAGCTTTGAATGAAAAATGGTGAATGACCTTCCTTTTATTGGTCACTCTACCTTAATGGGAAACAGTTCTGCTAAAAGAAAAAGGTAAAAAAGTCATAGATGATAACTGTTAACTTACAATTTTAGGCGGGAATTAATGAGATAGTAATCGTAGCAGCATTTTTCCTCTTCTAAATCCCAGGCCCGCCAAACATTCTTGTAAAAAAACCTGAAAAAATAATGATGATATAAATTACTTGTAAAAATATAAAAGGAACTTAAACCATTTCATGCAAATTTACTAATGTATGATGTCCCAGTTTAGAGTTTTGCAGTTTGGAGGGATATGTTGTGAATCTTTATACATATATGCTTCTAAGCTGTTGTGTTCTGAGCACCTCGGCAAAAACAGTGATTATGTGTGAGTGAGGTGAAAGAGTTGAATGATGATGAAAGCATTTTCTTTTTTGGGATTTTCTTTCTTTTTGGGTCACTCTGCCTTGGTGGGAGATGGCCGACTTGTTAAAAAAAAAAAAAAGATGTCCCAAATATTTTATTATCCCTTGTCTACCATTAGTACCAACCGTACCAACCTAAAAATATATGTTTGTATCATAAATTGTACTACCTCACATTAATAATAGAGCAAAATATTGAATATTTGAAATTTACCGCTCTTTACCTGTCTAGAGTTAAGTAGTCTACAAGTATTAGGTTAAGTCTGCCCGAAATGCCCCGGCATGATAGTGGCTTTCTTTGTACCAATGAAATTATGAAATGTAAACACACACTGTAACCTTTGGAAAGAAATAATTAAGTGCTTGTTTAGTAAAAACAATGTACAGTGGACCCCCGCATAACGATGGCATCACATAGCGATTTTTCCGCATACCGATTACTTTTATCGCAAAATTTTTGCCGCGCATACCGATTAAAAACCCGCTTACCGATTTTCGTCCGAGACGCGTCCAATGTGCCCTCACATGTGCCGGCCGTCCCATTGTTTACCAGCCAGCCTCCGCGGTAACATCCAAGCATACACTCGGAATATTTCGTATTATTACAGTGTTTTCGGTGCTGTTTCTGGAAAATAAGTGACCATGGGCCCCAAGAAAGCTTCTAGTGCCAACCCTGTGGTAAAAAGGGTGAGAATTAGTATGGAAATTAAGAAAGATTTTGAAGGGTTTGGGGCTAACCCTGAGAAGCCTATGCCAGTTGTGGAATCCATTGTGCCTACTTCAAAGATTAAGGAAATGTGTGCACAGTGGGTTGAACTGCAAACCTTTATAGATGAAAATCACCCTGACACAGCTGTTGCAAGCCGTGCTGGTGACTATTTCAATGACAATGTTATGGCCCATTTTAGGAAAGTCTTGAAGGAACGGGAGGTACAGAGCTCTATGGACAGATTTGTTGTGCGACAGAGGTCCAGTGACTCTCAAGCTGGTCCTAGTGGCATTAAAAGAAGAAGGGAAGTAACCCCAGAAAAGGACTTGCTACCTCAAGTCCTAATGGAAGGGGATTCCCCTTCTAAACAGTAAGAAGATAATGCTCTCCCCTCCTCCCATCCATCAATCATCACCAGATCTTCAATAAAAGTAAGTGTCATGTAATTGTGCATGCCTTTTTCAGTTTGTGTGTATTAAAATTAACATTTCATGTGGTAAAAAAAAATTTTTTTCATACTTTTGGGCGTCTTGCACGGATTAATTTTATTTCCATTATTTCTTATGGGGAAAATTCATTCGCATAACGATTATTTCGCATAACGATTATCCCTCTTGCACGGATTAAAATCGTTAACCGGGGGTCCACTGTATTATTTGATGCTTAGGATGGCAATAATTAATGTAAGATCTGATGCTTTAGATGGCAATAATTAATGCATGGTTTGATGCTTAGGATGGAATTAATTAAGTGCTTGATTAGTAAAAATAATGTATGATTTGATGCTTAATGTATGATTTGATGCTTAGGATTGTATGCAGAGATCTGTAGACAACATCTGTCATGTCCCATAGCCCAGTTGGTAGCACACTCAGCTCACACACTGAGTGTCCATGGTTCGATCCCCAGTTAGGATGCAAACACTGGGCATGTTTCCTCACACCTGCTGTCCCTGTTCACCTAGCAGTAAGCAGGTACCTGGGTATTAGCTGACTGGAGGGGGGGTCATATCCTATGGGACAAGAGTAGTTGCCCGAGATGTTCTGCATAACCAGGGGCTTTCTATATAGTATGTCACTGATGTCAGCTAGATCTATATAAGTTGTATCATGTATTTTTAGAAATAAAGTTTACTATTATTATTATTGGGACAAACAAGCTTTTAGCTGTAAATTAAGCAAATATTTATTCCCTGGATATAAATTCTCTGGAAAATGTACAAAGGAGGATGACAAAGTTGATCCCATGTATCAGAAACCTTCCCTATGAGGATAGACTAAGGGCCCTGAATCTGCACTCTCTAGAAAGACGTAGAATTAGGGGGGATATGATTGAGGTGTATAAATGGAAGACAGGAATAAATAAAGGGGATGTAAATAGTGTGCTGAAAATATCTAGCCTAGACAGGACTCGCAGCAATGGTTTTAAGTTGGAAAAATTCAGATTCAGGAAGGATATAGGAAAGTACTGGTTTGGTAATAGAGTTGTGGATGAGTGGAACAAACTCCCGAGTACAGTTATAGAGGCCAGAACGTTGTGTAGCTTTAAAAATAGGTTGGATAAATACATGAGTGGATGTGGGTGGGTGTGAGTTAGACCTGATAGCTTGTGCTACCAGGTCGGTTGCCGTGTTCCTCCCTTAAGTCAATGTGACCTGACCTGACTAGGTTGGGTGCATTGGCTTAAGCCGGTAGGAGACTTGGACCTGCCTCGCATGGGCCAGTAGGCCTTCTGCAGTGTTCCTTCGTTCTTATGTTCTTATCTCTGGTAAACGTTGATGTCATGCATTGCATCTCAGTGGTATAATGAAGTGTAGTGCCACCTCTCTTTTGCTCTGATCTGCAGTTATGAATGGTTGCATACCCTAGTAAGTTGTCAAGATGTAGCCAATTTATTGCTATTTATTCCAACTTATTGCTAGCAACTTGGGAATCCTTACCTGATTTGATCTACAACCTCTGTAGTAGTAGCAATATCTAAGACATCATTTTCTTGTTCCACTAGAGGGTACAACTCCATTAAAGGCACCATAATCTAAAGAATTAAATAATAAATGTTACAATCACAATATACAAGTGCAGTACAGTATTTAACATTTCCATATTATCAATGCTTAATTTTTTTGTGACTTGCTTTCTGCAACATGTGTAATATATACTGCAAACTGAACCAGTAGTCACAACACTATACAGACAACCAGGGTGGTCACTAGAACTACATGGGTAATTCTAGCATTATACAGACAACCAGCATGCTCACTAGAACCAGGTGGGTAGTTCCATCATTATACAAGTAATGTGCTCACTAGAACCAGGTGGGTAGTTCCAACATTATACAAGTAATGTGCTCACTAGAACCAGGTGGGTAGTTCCAACATTATACAAGTAATGTGCTCACTAGAACCAGGTGGGTAGTTCCAACATTATACAAGTAATGTGCTCACTAGAACCAGGTGGGTAGTTCCAACATTATACAAGTAATGTGCTCACTAGAACCAGGTGGGTAGTTCCAACATTATACAAGTAATGTGCTCACTAGAACCAGGTGGGTAGTTCCAACATTATACAAGTAATGTGCTCACTAGAACCAGGTGGGTAGTTCCAACATTATACAAGTAATGTGCTCACTAGAACCAGTGGGTAGTTCCAACATTATACAAGTAATGTGCTCACTAGAACCAGGTGGGTAGTTCCAACATTATACAGACACCCAGTGTGCTCACTAGAACTATGTGGGAAGCCTAACTCACTTTCATACAAGAGTTCCAGACACTACACAAGCATCATGGGTACTACATCAGACTAAATGTTCTTCACTCCTGTCCATGAAATAAATATATCATCATGCAGTGTTATGTTTTGTTTTCTCTAAATTCTGAGAAGAAATAGAGAAAGCTTTACTCATTATTACAATGTCTCCAGATGTCTCTATATTTCACTACTATAGTAGTGAATATCTTAGGTAGTAGGTTGGTAGACAGCAACTGCCCAGGGAGGTACTACCGTCCTGCCACGCGAGCGTAAAACGGAAGCCTATAATTGTTTTACATGATGGTAGGATTGCTGGTGTCTTTTTTCTGTCTCATACACATGCAAGATTTCAGGTACGTATTGCTACTTCTACTTACACTTAGGTCACACTACACGTACATGTACAAGCATATATATACACACCCCTCAGGGTTTTCTTCTATTTTCTTACTAGTTCTTGTTCTTGTTTATTTCCTCTTACCTCCATGGGGAAGTGGAACTGAATTCTTCCTCCATAAGCCATGCGTGTTGCAAGTGGCGACTAAAATGCCGGGAGCAAGGGGCTAATAACCCCTTCTCCTGTAAATATTACTAAATGTAAAAGGAGAAACTTTTGTTTCTCCTTTTGGGCCACCCCGCCTCGGTGGGATACGGCTGGTGTGTTGAAAGAAGAAGTAGTGAATATGACAGTGAAGTTTTCAGTAACTCCAGACTGGAGTGAATATGACAGCCACAACTTCAGTAACTCCAGACTGGAGGAGTGAATATGACAGCCAAGACTTCAGTAACTTTAGAGTGGAGGCATGAATATGACAGTGAAGTTGTCAGTAACTCATAAGTGCAGTATTGACTATGACAGTGAAGTCTTCAGGGAACCTTGCATTATAATAGCAACAACAGCTCTCAGAAACTCAAGCTATGTTCCATACACAAATAATCCACACACAGGAGATAAACTTCTGCTGATGCTTCTGTCTGCCTTGGACCAATTACTAGTCTCCTATGTGCTGGTTATCTATGTATTGTTCCAGTCACAGTATTGTGCCTTTTTATTCTTCATTCTGTGTTAACAGAACACTGGTAGTTTTCAACTGGGATCTGGACTATTGCCTGCATCAACTGTCTGATTCAAGAATGGGGCATTTGTGCAACATTTGGATATTCTTACCGAGGAAATGTCTTGCCAGGCAGTAGCTTCTTCAATTAAATACAGAGATAAATGGTGAAAGATAAGGAAGAGAATGAGATAATCAGTCTCTCAATCTGGAGTCAATGTGGTTAGTCGGCTCCAGACTGAGGGGACTGATTACCTCATTCTCCTCATCTTCTACCATTTTTGTCTGTACTGGACTGAGGAAGCCACTGGCTGGTGAAGCATTTCTTCAATAAAGATTAAAATGTTGCAAAAACATTTCATTCTTCAAGTTGTCAGTTTTCTAAAGCATTACATCACAAGTGTCTGATTAGCTAGGTTTTGATGACTAAGTACGTCTGATGGTTGTTGCCTGCTTGACCAAGCAGTCAATAAGAAAGCCCACATGGGATGCTAGCAGCAATAGCCTGCTTCACCAGTCAGTATGAAAGCCTAGCCTTAGGCCAGACAATGAGGGTAAAAAACCATTTAAACAAGCCAGTTCAGGAGTTTAGCATGTGATCATCTTGAGATGTTATCAGAGTAGTGCTGTAGTTACACACAAAGTGAAGAGCAAGGCATGTGTGCTGCCTACCAAGTATGGTTGGTATAAAAAAAAAAATTTTCACAGCTGTCATACTGAGTATGGCTGCTTTGAGCAATAAATTGTTCATACTACTGATAAAGTCAGTTACTGGTGAGTCTTCAGCTTTACCAAGGTTAATAGTGAAGTCACCAAGAATGATTCAGCATGGTTTACAGCATCTCAATAATTGATCAGACCTAGTAAAAATCCATAAAACAGGCCGGGGTGTAGGAAAGGCCTCTTCCGTCCTCAGGAATATCAGCAAAAACTGAATATTTCCTTCAGTTTCAACCTACTTCTAGTCTTGGAACCAACAAAAATCATCTCTATTTCAGTAGTATTTTCTATTCTATCAAATAATACCAAGAAAGCCAACAAAACCATAAAAACTATTCTAGGAAACACCTCAAAGTAGATATTTTGTACCATATACAATGGCAGAGTATTACTCTGCCCATCATGCAGTAAGGACTGAAGAAGCCACTGGTGGCAAGACATTTTCTCTAATAAATGTCATGAACCATACATAAAAGTCTTTTTCTACAATTTATTACTGGCACTGAAACAAAATCCATAATTTGTTGTGAAAGTCATAAATTAAAGTTGCAGGCAAATTTGTGAGAAAATCTCCTTTCTATGGACAAAAAAATGTATTGCTAGATTTTTATTAAGTCACTCAGGCCACTCCAAAGTCCGCTGCCACAGTAAGTCGAGTCAGCATCAGGTAATAATGTATCTATCAACTTTTGGGAGAAATAAAAAAAGATAATAGGAAAAAGATAACTTAACAGGAAGCAAGGGAACTTTTTTACCTGAGTGTTCTTGTTCTCTTCTATTAGTTTTAAATCATCTGCTGCAAGATCATTTTCGACTGGTTTCAAAATTTTTACCTCTGCCAGTAGTTTTTCACGACTCACATTAATGACCTGCAAAAAGAAAACAATGAGCAGAGTGCTGTGTACTTTATGTTAAACCAGTGTTATTACTTCACAATACTCATGATATAACTACACTTCTGAGTTCATAATACAGCCTCTCCTCATTTAGCTACATACAGTGGACCCCCGGTTAACGATATTTTTTCACTCCATAAGTATGTTCAGGTGCCAGTACTGACCGAATTTATTCCCATAAGGAATATTGTGAAGTAGATTAGTCCATTTCAGACCCCCAAACATACACATACAAACGCACTTACATAAATACACTTACATAATTGGTCGCATTTGGAGGTAATCGTTATGCGGGGGTCCACTGTACTCATTTACCGACGACTCGGGCTTATGATGGGCTCTCTGACAAGTATGCATACCTAAATAATTTATATTGGAGCCCTTTTCCTCTATTCTGTTTTATTACAATATACAGTACACTACTGTGTAAACATTTAAAAATATACTAAAAATGTTATAAATGGTGCAAAGGTGACATTAAAACATTATCAAAGATGGTTGGCACAAACCCACTACCATTATAGTATGCTCCTCACTTAGCGACGAATTTGTTTACTGACACAATCTTAGGAACAGAATTCCATCATTAAGTGAGGAGAGGCTGTATAGTCCTATTTGTAATAATATATTATCAAACTGAGCACTAATCCTTAGATGTGCTACAGTGGGTATATTCTATAATTCATCCAATATCTCTCATTGCAGTAAGTTTTTATTTTTGGGTAATTTCAGTACCTCACCAAAGATTATTTTCCATGAATGGATTATTAAATGTTTTCTAATAATATTAGTTTATTGATATTATTGATGGAAAACTGTACTGTTAACAACTCAATCATGTGCTAAAGTGAATCTAATTTAGTTTAAACAGTGTATTATACTTTATACTAATAATCCATGTTAATAATCAGAATTAATTAATTTTCATTCCAGTGCAGAGGGTGCAGGAGGCATTAGGTAGAATGAAAGGGGGTAAAGCAGCTGGAACTGATGGGATCATGACAAATGTTAAAAGCAGGGGAGGGGGAGGGAGACATTTTTTTGGGAGTGGTTGGTACTTTTGTTCAATAAATGTATGAAAGGAGGAAAGGTACCTAGGAATTGGCAGAGCATGTATAATTCCTTTATATAATGGGAAGGGGGAAAAAAAATTGTAAAAATTATAGGGGAATATGTTTACTGAGTTCTCCATGGGAAAATGGATCAGAATTCTTTCTCCATAAGCCATGCACAAATAATATAGTTCTTCTTCTTTCAACAAACTGGCCGTATCCCACTGAAGCGCGGTGGCCCAAAAAGAAAAACAAAAGTTTCTCTTTTTAAACATGGTAATGCATACAGGAGAAGGGGTTACCAGACCCTTGCTCCTGGCATTTTAGTCACCTCTTATGACACGCATGGCTTACGGAGGAAGAATTCTGTTCCACTTCCCCATGGAGAAAATAATATAGTTATATGGTTAATTAAATTTATAAATACCCTTCAGCACTCACATCCACATATATATCAGAAGGTTTCTGAAAGTTCAGAACAGATTCAGAGAGATCAGAAGAGGGCCTCCATATTGCTCTCCATCCAGTAGGCTCGATACTGTTTTCCACATACTGAACCAAACGATTTTCAACTTGATCTGCTGTTACACCTGAGCATAAATAAAAAGTTCCACAACTATTATAAAAGTAGAAATATTTACATAACAATAACAAACTGTTGGTAGTAGGCTGGTAGACAGCAACCACACAAAGAGGTACTACCGTCCTTGCAAGTGAGTGTAAAATGGAAACCTGTAATTGTTTTACATGATGGTAGGATTACTGGTGTCTTTTTTCTGTCTCATAAACATGCAAGATTTCAGGTATGTCTTGCTACTTCTACTTACACTTAGGTCACACTACACATACATGTACAAGCATATATATACACACCCCTCTGGGTTTTCTTCTATTTTCTTTCTAGTTCTTGTTCTTGTTTATTTCCTCTTATCTCCATGGGGAAGTGGAACAGAATTCTTCCTCTGTAAGCCATGCGTGTTGTAAGAGGCGACTAAAATGCCGGGAGCAAGGGCCTAGTAACCCCTTCTCCTGTATAAATTACTAAATTTAAAAAGAGAAACTTTCATTTTTCTTTTTGGGCCACCCTGCCTTGGTGGGATACGGCCGGTGTGTTGAAAAAAAAAAAAAAAGACATTAACAAATAGGAAATGTTAATGAGAACAGACACAAATATGAGGCTAGATGTTTGCTGTCTACCAACCTACAACCATACACAATATTTAACAGGCTTCCATTTCATATTTACATGAAAAAACTGTTCTACTTTAACTCCCGTGTTGTAACTGTCTGCCAACCTTATACCTTACCTCTGATATACCTCTGATGAGTTCCGAGAGTTTTTCTACTCCCGGAGCCCGGCCATGGGCCAGGCTTGTCTGATGCTTGCCTGGTCAACCAGGCTGTTGCTGTCGGTGGCCCACAGCCCCACATATCCATCAAAGCCTGGTTGACATGGCACCTAGTGAAGATACTTGTCCAGTTTCCTCTTGAAGACTTCTACACTTGTCCTACTACCAGCATGTAAAAATAATTAACAGGCTACCATTTCACATTTGTATAGCAGAAAGTATTACTGTAGCTCCTAGGATGAATGCTGTCTACCATCCTATCACTATTTCTTACATATAACAGGTTGAAGTTACTAATAGCGAATAATATGTATAATTCATAGCGGCCACAAATTTGCCCCAAATGGTAAATTTAGGACTAAAAATGAGAGAATGGGTCTGTGCCCTGGGTGTGCTCTGTATACATAAATTCCCGCCCCATGCAGAGCATGAGAGGAACAGCTACCCTCTCAGCCTTTTCTAACTATGGCTTCCAGATATAAATCCCTCACTACCATCACAATTAACCACCTTCAGGCATTAACAGTGAGAACAGTGATTGTGATGTGGAGTTCCAGAGATTTGGGTGGCCCGGTGGCCTGGTGGCTAAAGCTCCCGCCTCACACACGGAGGGCCCGGGTTCGATTCCCGGCGGGTGGAAACATTTCGACACGTTTCCTTACACCTGTTGTCCTGTTCACCTAGCAGCAAATAGGTACCTGGGTGTTAGTCGACTGGTGTGGGTCGCATCCTGGGGGACAAGATTAAGGACCCCAATGGAAATAAGTTAGACAGTCCTCGATGACGCACTGACTTTCTTGGGTTATCCTGGGTGGCTAACCCTCCGGGGTTAAAAATCCGAACGAAATCTTATCTTATCTTATCTTATCTTAAGACAAATGTCAGTGAAGGAAAAGGCCATAATACCACTTCAAACCCAGCCAACCCACAACTGCAGCACCCATTCCCCTCACCACAATGAAAAATAAATTCCATCTAATCTGCAGACTTTTATGGAAAAGAAGATACGTACTAGTGTGTGCGCTCACACCATGAAAAGACTCCCACAGTACATAGATATGAGACACCATTGTGCCTTAGCCCTTTTTTTGAGGAGTTCCAGACACTGCAAAAATTCTAACAGCATCTAGAGTGATGGTACATAGTGTATGTATATCAGAAACAGTCGACAACCAAAGAAGAGAAACATTCTGTTTAATGTTTATGTATAAATTGCATTGTGAATTTTTTTGTGACAAAATCTGAGTACTAAAACAAATAACACAATCAGTGTCCATAGTTCAAAAATTGAAACAAACCAAAAAGATATAATACTGAAAATCAATTAAAAAAACAAAAGAGGAAACACTGAACCCAGCAACACTATCCACTATTGTCATTAAATGCTCCATGACCTTCAACTTCACTGTACCATTATTTCCTAAGTGCCAAACAGATTTCGTTGATTTTGGTGTTATTACCGTAGGAATATATTCTCTACAGTAAGATCTTTTGTTTTCAAAAACTGCATCACAGCCAGGCATTTATTTTTGGGGCATAAGTCAGTTTAACCCTTCATCATCCAGACTCCTGATCTGAAACTTGTTCTCAATGTCAAAAAAAAAATATATTATGAAATAGCAGAGAATCTTTTTCCAAAGGTAATGACACCAAAAGTATGAAATGTGATGGAATACTTACAGAATTACGGTGGTGCAAATTTACTGGTAAAGAGGATTATTTATTCCTGGCAATTCAATCTACAAATTATAGAAAAATAGGTGAAAGAAGGGCAATAAAAAAAATTAAATTTCCACAAGCATAGAAATAATTATAATAAAAAATTTTCACAATTAAATTAGAATATTACCCTGAAGAATGCTCTCCAGCTCAGCGACATGATCTTCTAGCTTCCAGGTAGCACGGTATACATCTGGCAGCTGCTCTCTGGTGTCTACACTTCGAGGTGTACTTGTCGTACTCCGACACTCCTTCGTTTGCTCACCAACTCTCTCCATGACTCGGTTATTGTTACTGCAACACCTTTTCCTGGAATAATTCAAATAATACTCAGCAATTATAAATTTTAAACAATAATATTATTTCTCAACCAGGCATACCTGGAGTTTACCTGGAGAGAGTTCCGGGGGTCAACGCCCCCGCGGCCCGGTCTGTGACCAGGCCTATGTATAAAAATAAAGTAACTATATTTTATAATTTTTTTTTCAACGTATCGGCCGTTTCCCACCCAGGCAGAATGACACTAATGGACAAGTCATTCACTTGACACTAATGGGCTCATAATACTACCCTGGGGAGTCTCACATGCTACTGGCAGGGGTTTTGATTCTAAGAATTTATGTGAGGTAACCTGGAGGGGTTTGATCCAAGAAAGTTCAGGGGAGCTCCTGTTCCTCATATCAAAAGCTCTTCTCATTCCCCGTATGAAAAGCATAGGCGCCACTAGCATGATAAGAGACAACACAATAAGTGTCAGGGGCCCAAGACTATTCAACTGCCTCCCAGCATACATAAGAGGGATTACCAATAGACCCCTGGTTGTCTTCAAGACTCCTGGTTGTCTTCAAGGTCCCTGGCTGTCTTCAAAGCCCCTGGCTGTCTTTAAGACCCCTGGCTGTCTTAAAAGCCCATGGTTTTCTTCAAGACCCCTGGTTGTCTTCAAGACCCCTGGTTGTCTTCAAGACCACAGGCTGTCTTCAGGACCCCTGGCTGTCTTCAAGACCCTTGGCTGACTTCAAGACCCTTGGCTGTCTTCAAGACCCCTGGCTGTCTTCAAGACCCCCTGGTTGTCTTGAAGACCCCTGTCTTCAAGATCCCTGGTTGTCTTCAAGACCCCTGATTGTATTCAAGACAACCGACTGTCAAGACCCCTGGCTGTCTTCAAGACCCTTCATTGTCTTCAAGACCCCTGGCTGTCAAGACCCCTGGCTGTCTTCAAGACCCCTGGCAGTCTTCAAGACACCTGGCAGTCTTCAAGACCCCTAGCTGTCTTCAAGACCCCTGTCTTCAAGACCCCTGGCAGTCTTCAAGACCCCTGGCTGCCTTCAAGACCCCTGACTGTCTTCAAGACCCCTGTCTTCAAGACCCCTGGCTGTCTTCAAGATCCCTGGCTGTCTTTAAGACCCCTGGCTGTCTTCAAGACCCCTGGCTGACTTCCAGACCCCTGGCTGTCTTCAAGACCCCTGGCTGTCTTCAAGACCCCTGACTGTCTTCCAGACCCCTGGCTGTCTTCAAGACCCCTGTCTTCAAGACCCCTGGTTGTCTTCAAGACCCCTGGCTGTCTTCAAGACCCCTGACTGTCTCCAAGACCCCTGACTGTCTTCAAGACCCCCGGTTGTGACCAGGGCTGAAGTAACTAATTTACTTTACTTGGGTTTCACACAAAACAATGAAACACAGTAGATAAACAACACAAGAAAAATAAAATTTTGAGGAAATAAGTTTACAATTTATAGGACCGAAACAAAAGTTTCCCTCTCCCACCACCCTTTAAAAAAACAACACTAAGTTCCAGCCCAAATTTTAATCCCCGCCTAAAATTACATAACTCCAGCCTTTTCTTAAAAAATCCCCTAAATTTCTAAACCCCCCAAAAATTTTCTTCAACCCCTTTTCTTCACACCCCTAAATATTTTCTTAAAAACCCCAGCCTAAATTTTTCCAAACCCTACCAGCCCTTTCTTTCAACCCCTTTTCTTCACCCGGCCCCTTTTTTTAAAAACCCCCTTTCTAAACCCCCCTAAAATTTTTTTCCAGCCTAAATTATAAACCACCCCGGCCCTTTTCAAACCTCCCCTAAATTCTTTTTCCTTACCGCCAAATTTTTTTAAACCCCTAAATTTCAAACCCCTACCAGCCAAAATTTTTAAAACCCCACCGCCTAAAATACTTTTCAACCCCTAAATTTCTAAACTCCGCTTAAATATTCTTCCTCCCCAAAATTTCAAACCCCCCCCTTTTCAAACCCCGCCTAAAATTTCTTAAAACCCCCGCCTAAAATATTCTAACCCTCCGCCTAAATTTTTTCAAACCCCTTTTCTAAACCCCCCTAAAAACCCGACCCTTTCCCAGCCAAAAATTTTTTTAAACCCCTAAAATTTCAAAACCCTCCGCCTAAAATTTCTTTCAACCCCAAAAATTTTTTCATACCCCTTTTTTTTAAACCCCTTTTCTAAACCTCCCGCCTAAAATTTCTTTACCTCCGGCCAAAATTCTTTACACTCCCGGCCTAAATTTTAAAACACTACCAGCCAAAAATTTCAAACCTCCGCCTTTTCTTAAAAACCCCGCCAAATATTCTAAACACTCCAGCCTTTTTTTTCAAACCGTTTTTAAAATTCTAAACCTCCAGCCAAATTCTTTCAACCCCTTTTCTTAAACCCGGCCTTAATTAACCCGGTTTTTAAAAACCCCGCCTAAATTTCTAAACCTACCGCCTAAAAATTTCTTCAACCCCTTTTTTTTAAAACCCCTTTTTTTAAAACCCCCTTTTTCAACCTCCCCTAAATTTTTTCAACCCCTTTTCTAAACCCCCCTTTTTTTTACCCCGGCCAAATTTCTTAAAAACCCCTTTTTTTTCAAACCCCTTTTCCAAAACCCAGCCTAAATTTAAAACTTTAAATACCGGTTTTTAAACCCGGGGTAAAATACAAAAACATACCGCCTAAAATTTAAAATTCATGGCCTAAATTTTTCCAACCGCCAAAAATACTAACACCCAGAAAATATTTTTTAACAACCATCTTAAATTTACAAAACACCGCCTTTTACTTTACCACCGGCCAAAATTTCTTTACCTACCGGCCCTAAATATTCTAAACACACACCTTTTACTAAACACTACCCCTTTTTTACACCCCCGGCCAAAATAAACACACTACCCCTAAATAAACCACCCCCCTAAATTTTAACTATACCCCCACCAAATTTTAACTATCCTCCCCCAAAAATTTTTAAAAACATACCACCTAAATTAAAACCCCCCGGAAAAATTTTCTAAACAAAAGTAAATTTTAAAACTAAGCCCAAATATTACTTTTAAACAACCCCGCCAAAATTTTACTTTCACACCCCAAAAAAAACAAACACAAAAACAACCCAAATTTACTAAACTCCCACCCTAAATATTATTTTAAACACTACCAGCCTAAATTTTACTAAACACTCCCACCTAAATATTACTAACAACCAGCCTAAATTTAATAAACACTCCACCTAAATATTATAAACATACCACCCAAAAATATTACTATACACAAACCCCCTAAAATTACTAAACACTACCGGCCTAAATATTACTAAACCTACCACCAAATATTACTATACACTACCAGCCTAAATATTACTTTACACTACCAGCCTAAATATTACTAAACACTACCAGCCTAAATATTACTATACACTACCAGCCTAAATATTACTAAACACTACCAGCCTAAATATTAAATAAACCTCCCGCCTAAATATTAATACACTACAGCCTAAATTTTAAAAAAACACTCCAGCCTAAATATTATCCTACCACCCTAAATATTATATGCACCCCACCAAAATATTACTATACACTACCAGCCTAAATATTACTAAACACTACCAGCCTAAATATTACTAAACACTACCAGCCTAAATATTACTAAACACTACCAGCCTAAATATTACTAAACACTACCAGCCTAAATATTAATAAACACTACCAGCCTAAATATTAATAAACTACCTGTGAAAATTTGTGGACTGCCCCCCAAAGTGATCCCCTACCCTGGCAAGCTCTGTTGACCCGAGTTTGAGGTGGGTACCTCAGCCTCACAAGTGGCTTATAGGACAGATTTTCACAAATGATTGATTTTGCAAGAAACTCCCCTGTAGCATGTATAAAGGACGAATTTACTTGGTGTTGCGCATAACCCTGTCTAAATTTTTCCCTAAGCTTACCCTTTAACCCCTTTGGATTCCCCCCAAAAACCCACGTGAAACCCGGGGGCCTTAATTCCTGAAAAATTCAATCGTTTTAGTGACCGCCTGCCCCCCAGAAATCCCTATACCCAAGAGGGTGTGTATCCCTAGTACAACTAGCAAAAAGGGACATTGTTTCCCAACTGACGAGAGCGCGGTACTTCGGGGCATGCTCTGCCAGCTGCACAAAGGGGCCTACAGATTTAACTCACTCAAAATCTCCCCAACACTGGCCAAAACAGAGAAAAAGTGGAGGTCCTTCTTACTGATGGGCCTGACGGAGGGGGTCATCTACGTACATCGAGGGCCTCTACCGATTTCCCCAGTTCCGAAGTGAAGCCGTGGGGGCCCCGTCTGCTGATCAGGCACATTTTGTCCGTTGGTGCTGTCAAAAAGAAGGCGTATTGTGTTTTGAGCCCCCGCGCCCCCTCATTCAAGCTGGGGCTGCCTTTTCCCCTAGCAAACTTAACCAGTTTTGCTATTTTATCGCCTTTTACTACCTATGTTAAGGTTTTTGGTCACTTTATTATTATTACAGTTGCCTAGTAAACCTAATTAATATGCAAAACAGTAAAAACCTACCCTTCCCTGAAGGGGAAAAACCCATAAAAAAAATGCCACCATCCACGCCAAATCGGGGAGAAAATGTGTTTATGTTTGGGGAGAACGTTTTGTTTGGGGGGGTTTAAGGGGCCCCCCAGCTCAGCCATTCCCCTTCAGCCTGCCGGGGTTGCCTTGGAACTTTAGGGGCCAAATAAATTTTCCCCATCCTCCCCCGCGAAGGTAGGCACTAAGTTAAATCAATTCACCCTTTCCCCGGCCCCCCCCCGGGGGACCCCCGGGCCAAGTGCCGTCCGGGTTACTCTGTCGACAACTCCCCGGGCTAAATTCAACCATCCGTTTCCCCCCCGCGTGGGCCCGGGGGGGTAAACTTTTTGGTTCCCGGGGGTCTTAGACCCTTTTCCTTTAAATTTTAAAAGTCTTTTTGTATGTCTAGCCTTGATGAGCGGCTCCGTACTTTTTCCCACCCGTGGCCCACATGCCTTGGAGCCTTTCCCCCCACTGTTACGAGTTCCCCAGATTTAATGGCAAACTATCTCCCTCTTTACGTACCCTGTAAAAGTGTTTTCCCCCGGTGACCCAGTATTTGTCACTCCCTGGGGGTTCATCGGTATACTGGATTCATTTTCACTCTCCCCCAGCATCATGGGGACAGCTATCTGGGGGGTTTTCAGGAATTCAGGGGGATCCTGTCGCCTATATGTATCCTATGGGGATCGTATAAACCAATTCCTTTCCTTAACGTCCCTCGTGTAAGATAAAAGATAAATAAGATTTCGTTCGGATTTTTTAAACCCCGGGGGGTTAGCCCCCCAGATAACCCAAGAAGCAGGCGTCTCGAGGGCTGTCAACTTTTTTCCATTGGGTCCCCTTAAAAACTTTCCCCCAGGATCGACCCCAAAAACCAGTCGACTAACACCCAGGTACCTATTTGCTCTAGGGGAACAGGACAATAGGGGTAAGGAAACGTGTCGAATGTTTTTACCCGCCGGAAACGAAAACCCGAGCCCCCGTTGGAAGCGGGGGCTTTAGCCACCAGGCCACCGGGGCCCAAAACAGGAAATATCTATATGATTGGCTCCCCCCAGGTACCCACTTTCTGACTGTGTCCTGGTAATTCCCCGGTTTCCACTTCACGTCAAGGTTTTCAATCGCTTAGCTGCTGCAGCAAGACCTCTCGCGTAATTGCCCCGGGGGAATGTCCTACCAAGGCTGTAAAATTTTCTCGAGTCCACCAAAATTTTACTGTGACACCACCACATCTAAATTTGGTGGGGCCCCTTATACCCCCTCCCAACTCATACTAACTTTCTTTGGGCCTTAATTAAAATTTACCCCCAACTTTTTTTTATCAAGGATACTTGTGCTCCTGGGGCAAAGAATAACGGGTTGTTTTTGGACCTTGGGCCCCTTACAACCTTGCCCTGACTGGGAGGTAGGGCAGCCCCCCGGATTCTCACTCGGTTAGAGACTTCACTCCCACAACCGCTGGCTACCATTTCGGGTCGGACCACTTTTTATCTCTACCTGAGAGAACCCCACAGCCCGGGTTCCCTTAAATTATTGGGACATAGTGCAGTTTGGGGCTTACCTTTCAAAGACCCACACTCACTGAGCTGGGGGCCACAGTCTCTCCAAAGTGCTCCCCACAACACTTTAACGAGTCTCAAATCCCTTATCTCTGTTGCCACTGCCAGTGTATATACTTTGAGCAACTCGTGCTAGCGTGTTCGCCTTCGCAAACACACATGTTTTGGCATAGTGCCTCTGAGGTTCTACTTTAAATTCTTAAAACCCTTTGACACCCCTTTTTCCATAGTACACTCCAACGTTAGTGTACGAGCTTTAACTGATCTCTCGAGATCTTTGAGTACGCGGGTTTTTATGTGGGGATGGTGGTGACTCTTTTCTCACACCCCATACCAAATGAGAAAAGAGTCTCCCAACCCCTCAAAATTTGTTTTATCGTAACCATTCGTCCCCAATTTTTAATGAACTCATGCACTGCAGTGTAGCCATTTCCTCTGAATCACCTGCTAGGACCCCTTCTGAAACATCCTCATCATGCAAAACCTGAAACTATTTGTCAACTCATAAATTTAAAAACGAACTTCTCTAGGCTCTGACGGTAGTAAGTAAATAAAAATGTTGGATTTTTTTCCCAGTTTGCCAAACATTCCCAATGGTTTGGATGTTTAATTTCTGTCTAATCTGTAGTGCCCGGGCCAAGTCGGCTTTTTCCCCTACTTGCCCGCAAAACGGCAATTTGAGGACTGCAAATTTTCCGCATCACCCCGGGCTTTAAACGATCCCCAAACAAGTCTCAAATTTGTCAAAACGGTAAATTAATGGGGGGAACCTGGGCAAACATCTAAGGTTTGGCTGTTTTTGGGGATCGGTTTTCCCAAAACCCACCCCGGAAAATTTCCTTAATGTACAAAAATTTCTTTGACATTCAATCTCCGTCAAACTAAAATCCTTTATGAATTTTCCCCGAGGGGTAAGACACCCTATTCATTTCCTTTAAAAGCCACCATTTGCTAATGTTGTTTTTAGCTTTCCCATTTTTTTTCCCCCAAATTAAATTTCAAATTCGCAGTCAGTTTACCAGGGCAATCCCTTGCCCGTTACCATTTTTTCAGACCCTTTTATTTAGTCTTTTTTTTTGTAACAGAACCCCCACCCCAACCCCTTTCCCCATCTCCCCCCCCCTTGTCGAAGTTTAAGGGATGTGTTTCGTAAAACCCAGTCCTCCCAAACTCACGGGTTAGGTAGAAAACCCCATCTCCCTCCAAGCTTAAATTCCTTTTTTTTAGTCAAGACTTAAAAAACCGTTTATCTCAAACCCAACAAAAAGCGAGATTGGGGTTAACCCAGCACTTTTTCCCTTTCAAACCAGCAAATTTACAGGGAAAACCCGTCTCAGGTCAATTCGAAATCCCCCTTTAACATGAATCAAAGACTGAAAAACAAAAAAAAGGGTATACAAAATTAAAAACACGACCCAAATAAATTCCAAACAACTTGTGAAACTAAATGAATTTATGTCCTTACCTACTTAAACCGGGCTACTGAGGTTTAGGCCTAATAACAGTTGTGCATGCAATTTAATGCGAAATCCCACGAAAAATAACAGGTTAAACGTCCCCGCCTTACGTGTAAAATTTCCCCGCCCCTACTTTCACCCTTTGAAAACCCTAAAAAAAAATTAAACACACCCAATCTCCTACTCATTCTTTTAATATGAATATTAATTTCACAAAAATCTCCCCTACACCGGCCTGTTTGAAAAATTACTCAAAATTAAACTTCTTGTTATATTGCCTACCCTGCGTAACCCCTCAACTTAATAACTTGTTTTAAAAAGATTTCCTAAAAATGGGGCCAGCATATAGCTTAACCTACTATTCCCAAACGGTTTTGAAGGACCACTTGGAAAATTTTGGGTGCCCCAAGTATCCCTACCCCCGGAAACCTTTTGAAAGAGTTCAGGTGGGACCTAGCCTTTACAATGGTTTGGACAATTTTCACAAAATCTTGTTGCAAGAAACTTCCCTTTTTATCCCCGTTTAAAAAATACTTTGGGGTTTTAGCAAATACCCTTAATTTTAATTTCCCAAGCTTTGCCCTTTGCCCCCTTGGATTTCCCCTAGAAAACCCCGTCAAACCGGGGGCCTTTTAATTTCCCGAATATTCAATCGTTTTAGTACCTCCGCCCCCGAAATTCCATATAAATGTGTATCCCCAGGGAAATAGCAAAACCAACCTAGTTTCCAACTGGACAGAAAACCTGGTATTCTGGTTTCCGGGGCCCCTGAAAAGGGGCCCCAATATCCAAACCCCAGCCTGGCCGAAATCTGAGGTGGGTCCTGCTTACAGTTTGGCCCCAAGGCATTTTACATCGATGTTCCAGATTTCCCCCCAGCCAAAATAAAAAAACGTGGGGGGCCCTTTTTCTTATCCCCTTCTTGCCCCTTTTGGTTCTGCTTAAGAAGGATGCTATTTGTTTTGGACCCCGCCTCGTCCCATTCAAGAGGGTGGTTCCCCTAGCAACTTAAAAACCCAGTTTGCTAATTAAGCCCAAAATTATATCGTTAAGGGGCTTTTGAAGACCCAGGGCTTAAGACAGCGGGGCTTGAAACTTCAAGGGCCTTAAACGCCAAAATCCCCCTTTAAAAGAGGGTCTTGAAAAGCAGGAGTCTGGGGAAAAAGTGGGCTGAAACAGTAGGGCTGAAGACATCAGGGGGTTTGAAGACAGTCCCCGGGGGGGTTGAAGAAGTGGGGGTCTTCAAGACAACGGGGTTTCTTGAAGAAGAAAGGGTCTTAAGGGCAGGCTTGAAACAAGTTTTTTGAAACAGTGGGTCTTAAGCAATCGGGGTCTTGAAACAAAAACCCGGGGTCTTTAAGACAGCAGGGGCTTGAAAACAACCCGGTCTTGAAGACAGTCAGGGGGCTTCCCCAAGACAGTCCCGGGTCTTAAACTAAGGGGGCTTAAGACAGCAGGGGGCTTGAAAACAACAGGGGTTTGAAGACAGCCAGGGGTCTTGAAGACAGTCAGGGGTCTTCAAGACAGTCAGGGATCTTGAAGACAGTCAGGGGTCTTGAAGACAACCAGGGGATCTTGAAGACAGCCAGGGGTCTTGAAGACAACCAGGGGTCTTGAAGACAGCCAGGGGTCTTGAAGACAACCAGGGGTCTTGAAGACAGCCAAGGGTCTTGAAGACAGCCAAGGGTCTTGAAGACAGCCAGGGGTCTTGAAAACAGCCAGGGGTCTTGAAGACAACCAGGGGTCTTGAAGACAACCATGGGTCTTGAAGACAACCATGGGCTTTTAAGACAGCCAGGGGTCTTGAAGACAGCCAGAGGTCTTGAAGACAGCCAGGGGTCTTGAAGACAGTCAGGGGTCTTCAAGACTGTAGGGGTCTTGAAGACAACCAGGGGTGTTGAAGACAACCAGGGGTGTTGAAGACAGCCAGGGGTCTTGAAGACAACCAGTAGTAGTAATCTGGGTTAAGTATAATTGGAAGTATTCATTGAACTTGAACACTTGTGTCATATGATCTATTTTAGACTTCTGACTTTATAGTAAATATTTGCTCTTGCATAAGCTATAAGGGAAAGATAAGCGAGGAATTCTTGTGTTGTGAGTCTTACACCAGATATCATCACTGGCAAACATGGCAACTGTCATAGAGGAACCTATTTCAGCAGGTGATGGAAATGATGATAGCTTCCAGACCTTTAAAAGTAAACAAAAGAGAAAAAGTGAGAAAGGGCTAGAGCTTTCGACGTAGTCGACTCACTTGACTCGTACACAATGTGATACTAAAACGTCCTTGGTGCACAGAGGCTGCAAGAATTTCTTTCTTCAAAGGAAAATGTGTTAAGCTGAACTTCCCTGACAACACCCTGCTCCCTGCTAAGTGTGCATGGCTAATGGAAGTTTGTAAACAAGCATCCTAACTCAAGGATCCAATTTAGGAAAAACACACACAACTTTGTGTTTGTGGAACAGAATGCAGAACTGATCAATGATCTTAGTACACCTTATGGGGATATTAAGCTGCTCCGACCTCCATCAGACACTCACCACTTTAAAAAATGAGTCAGTATCTAACTTTGGATACCCTCTCTACATGGACCCATCCCATCTGACTCTCAGTGAACATATCATCAAGCCTAAAAGACTTAAAGGTAAATCCCAAATTATTGCCAGTTGGGTGGGTCCTGTGCCCCTTCCCCGAAATATCTGGGTGCATGGCTTACGTTTCCTAAATATCGAAGTGTACCTGCCCCCTAAACGTAGGTGTTACAAATGCCAGCACTATGGCCATGTTGCAGTAGACTGTGGAATACTACATTCTTGGTGTGGTAAGTGTGCTGGGAAACATTCCACTAGAGAATGCACAGTAGGCGAACATCAAAATGGTATACAATACCGACAGGTTGTTAGGTAAGACCTAACAACCTGTCGGTATTGTATACCATTTTGATGTTCATCTTGTCAGACACTGCAACACGTGGCATCTTGGTACAGAAAACACCTTGGACAAGCTTTTCAAGTGAGAAGGGTTGGATCTGAGAGGGACATGACCTCTCAGTTGCCTCTCACTACTACTACTACTACTACTACTACCCTGCACCTCTCCTTCCGACAGTATTTAAGTCTCCGCACTGTCGCTTGATCTTCAGATAGTTCCTGACTATGGAACTGAACTTCTCCAGGCCGAGGGACTGACAACCTCAAATTCTACGACTTTAAGGGTGATGGACTGATTACATCGTCTTCACATCTCTACTGTTCCTGCCTACTTTCTGTATTCGACTGAAGAAGCCTACTGTGTAGGCGAAACGTTTCGGAATAAAGTTGTCTAACTGTTGCATATGTGTCTTACCTAACAATGCACAGTAGGCCTTGACAGCCAAAATTTTAAGTGTATTAACTGTAAAGAAGTTGGGGTTACAGTTTTCCACAAGGACTGCAGTCAGAACCCAAACAACCTTCGATGTAAACCTGATAACAGTCCTTTAATGGTAACTGAGGATGAGGCCATCCAGTCTACCACAGCCAGATCTGAGACTGAACCTCTGCAAAGTGTGCAAGAACCCCACCTCACTGCAAAGGATTCTGGTGACACCAGAATGCCATCACACACACCAGCTGTGGAGGAGCTAGCCATCCCTGCTAGCACATGTGGAACTACTGGTCTGCCACAAACAGATCCCTATGGCTACACTGAATATGGGGATGAGTTTGTCATTCTTCCCAATACACACAACTAAACAGTTCAGAGGGGACACCACACGGGTAACCTCCCTGGAAATTGGGATGAGTCAGATGCACAGGACCTACCTGCAATGAATGATAAAAACAGACTTGCCACAGGCACCATCAGAGAACACAATGTAACCATGGTACCCGTTAAGGTGATAGGTGTTAAAGAAAGCACTAACTCAGAAGTGCCATCCCCCGGAGAGGCATTGGATTCGCCTGACCTTCCTCATATTATAACAAATTTCCAGAAAAAAATTGATCATCTTGAACAGATCCTGACAAGTTTAAAAATATAGTAATAGGATGATGCTCTTGAGCATGGTGATGATGTCAAAAGTGCAGCAATCTCCGTTCAGCTTCAGCAATTTGTGGGGAAAAGAAGCCCATGACACTTCCCTTCAAGACTTGCCTTGGAACTGGCTGCCAAGATCCCGGGAAAAAATGCTTAAAAATAAGGGTCCTGAAGATTAAAGACGTACAAAACTATGCTATTTGCTCTTAAATCTTGCACACTGCAGTCAAAGCATAATAGTTTTACCATCTTATGAGCAAGAGATTGTAATAACTCACACAATGGATACATTACAAATCTTTTCAGGGAAACATTGATTCCATCAGGAAGCGGTTGCCTGACTTACATATATTAGTGAAACCCAAAGAATTTTGATGTCATCTGTTTGCAGGAATGTGTTTGAAAGATGGAGCACCTCCACCAAACTTCCCTTTGGATATGCAGCTTATAACCTAAGGTCAACCAACTGTTGTGTGTTTGTATGTCAGAAAGAATTTGCCGCATTCACTCCTTTCCTTGCAGAGTCGAGTTAACATGCAGTATCATGGTGTCAAAGTATATGCAGGCGATTTTTCCATAAACATTTTTAATCTCTATGCCCCAGCGAACCCAGCTTCGCCCTTGATGCTTTACCAAAATCGAAATAAATAGTGAACCTACCATCATTCTTGGAGATTTTAATGCCAGACATAAGAATATTGGTGGGTCTATAACAAACACCAATGGAACTAAACTAGTGAAATTGCTAAATGAGCATGATAATGTTCGAATTGTGGGCACTACTGAGCCTACTCACATATATGATGGCATACTAGATCTGTGTGGCCCGGTGGCCTGGTGGCTAAAGCTCCCGCTTCACACACGGAGGGCCCGGGTTCGATTCCCGGCGGGTGGAAACATTCCGACACGTTTCCTTACACCTGTTGTCCTGTTCACCTAGCAGCAAATAGGTACCTGGGTGTTAGTCGACTGGTGTGGGTCGCATCCTGGGGGACAAGATTAAGGACCCCAATGGAAATAAGTTAGACAGTCCTCGATGACGCACTGACTTTCTTGGGTTATCCTGGGTGGCTAACCCTCCGGGGTTAAAAATCCGAACGAAATCTTATCTTATCTTATCTTGGATTTAATACATCATATACGATGCATGACTCTGTCATAGTTGATGATCTTCTATCTGATCACTTCCCAAGACTAACAACTGTCAATCTTGATCACATCTCCAGCAATCAAGGAGCTAAATACAGAAGGAGGAAACTTATTCTCAAACCAGAACACAGAGACAACTTTATTAACCACTTGGATCAATGGTATAAGAATTACGACCCCATTGGCACACAAAAAATTAATGATGATTTAATTACCACTATTGAGAGTGTTCTCACTGAACAGACTGACTGATGTTGTAGTGGCCAGGCTTAGGCTTGGTTACAAGTACTGACTGATGTTGTAGGGGGCCCAGGCTTAGGGTTGGTTACAAATACTGATGATTGTTGTAGTGGGCCCGGCCTTGGCTTGGTTACAAATACTTCTGGCAGTTGGAGGACACAAGATGATGTCAAACTAAATGTAAATTATGTGATCGGCATATGTTCACTCTCTTGAACACTATGTGCTTAATTGTCCACTTATTGAGGAATACAGAGAAGACAGTAATAACCTATGGACATGTCCAAGATATTTATTAAGAAAATAAGATACCAGATATATAAACAAATTTCCTAAATTGGTTGTAACAGATAAGTGAAATATGAATGAGATTATAAAATCCATATGTATTCCGTTAACCTTTGGGGCCTAGTTCTAAACCTTTTGGTATCCATATGCTCTCGCGCTACCGCCACAGGATGGATATGGGTGCACAATAAAAACTAGCCCACTTCGGTGGCAAAAACTAAAAATCTAAAATCAAGAATCAAGTGGGCAGGAATAGGAAACAAAGACCCTCCACTATAAATAATAAATAAAAACCAATGAAAATACTATAATGATGCCACAGCTAGCAATCTAAAAACCTGCAGTAGGAGGATTGGTAAAGCATCCGTGAATGAGAACCCCAGACCTGTCAGAACGTTCCAAAGTGCACTAACAAATGAAGGAATAGAAAGCAAGAACTAGGCAGAGGAATTGGGAACAGTTTGTTAGGGATTAAATAGGTCCAAACCCCTTAAGTTTGGTTGGAAAAGGGATAAATAAATAACCCGGGGAAAAAGCTGGCAATGTGCTCATCCCTTTCTTGAAAAGCAAATGACTCATAAATGATGGTCCAAACATCCAGGATGAAAACCTTCCATCTCATATTAGAAAAAATTTAGGAGTACTTCTAAGAAAAGTTGAAACTGATTAAAATTTAAAGAGACAAAATATTGATGAGAGTGATTGCCTCTTTACCGAGTATGAATTAGATATGTATTAACTAAGGTCGAATCAAACCTCCTGGAGAGGATGGTTATAATCTATGATATTCTCAGAACTCTAAGGCACGTGCCTGATAACCTTTGTTGGATGTATAATCTCAGTTACATGAGGGCGTTTTCCTACTTCCTGGACCAAAAGTTTTATTGTGCCATCCTAACCCGCAGCTGTACATTTAGGCCGATCTCCTTAACTAGTTGTCTTTGTAAAACTTTGAAAGATGATGCTTAACAGACTGTACTACAGATCAGACATTCAACTTTCCCCTATCTATGGGTTCATTGAAAGTAAAAGTGTGCAAACTGTATTTCCACCTTTCTCACTGCACACACCTCTACTAGTTTTACCACTTTTCTTGATCTAAAATCTGCATTTGATATTGCGAACAGAACCGTTATACTACATGAACTAGCCAAAAAGAATTTTGGTGGTTAGCTTACTCTGTGGATAATAGGATACCTGTCAATAGAGTATCCTCTGTCCTTACAAGGCTTCAGAAGTGATTCTAAAGAAAGTCTTTGGTACACCGCCCGGGAGAGTTCTTAGTCCCATGCTATTTATATTGATTAATGCTCTTAATGCTCTACCTGCCTCACCCAAACATATAGTATAAGCTTTGCTGTGATATCTGATCCATCAAAGGGCATAAGAAGATGAATACCCTCTTAATGAAGTTAAGCAATTTGTAACGATAGGCCTCATAATTTTCTCTAAAACAAAGTATTAACAAGGGAACGACTCCCCCACCATCTATTGCAGGGTGAATCATTAGCTAGTTAAAAATTACAGATATTTGGTGTAGATGTCCTTAACAAATCACTATACACAACTAAACAAGAAAAGTAAGCTAGGCTAAATGCTCTCAAAGCTGTTGCTGGCTACATCCCAACTATGGTGCTAATGTGAGAATCTGAGAATGATGTACATAGCCTATGTTAGGTCCTTAATTGATTATGCTGCTCCCATGTTGATATTAGCTAGAGAAAGTTCTCTCCGACCCTTGGAGTTAATGCAGAATGAAGCTCTCAGGATTATTCTTGGCTGTCCCAGATCTACAAAAGTTCTTAACATGAGGAAGGAGCTTGATATTTCTAGTATCAGTGATAGGATTATTGAGATTAACACTGTACTCGGTATTAGAATGTTGACAAACGTACCAGGCACTGTCACAATGAATCTTACCAAGTGTCTAGAGGTAAATACACACAGATCTAAATGGATTGTGAAAACGTGCAATTACATCAAGTTTTATAACCTGCTTGAACTGTATCACTGTAGGCAACAAGAGCATTTCACCCCTCCGTGGAAGATGTGTTCATTTAATATGGAAAATGGCAAATGTAGTCCCAATTTTTAAAAAGGGAGACAGACATGAGGCACTAAACTACAGACCTGTATCACTAACGTGTATAGTATGCAAGGTCATGAAGAAGATAAGATAAGATAAGATAAGATTTCGTTCGGATTTTTAACCCCGGAGGGTTAGCCACCCAGGATAACCCAAGAAAGTCAGTGCGTCATCGAGGACTGTCTAACTTATTTCCATTGGGGTCCTTAATCTTGTCCCCCAGGATGCGACCCACACCAGTCGACTAACACCCAGGTACCTATTTGCTGCTAGGTGAACAGGACAGTAGGTGTAAGGAAACGTGTCGGAATTTTCCACCCGCCGGGAATCGAACCCGGGCCCTCCGTGTGTGAAGCGGGAGCTTTAGCCACCAGACCACCGGGCCACCAGGAGGAGAGTGGTGGGGCACCTGGAAAGAAACAAGTGTATAATTGGCAACCAGCACGGTTTCAGGGAAGGAAAATCCTGTGTCACAAACCTACTAGAGTTTTATGACAAGGTGACAGAAGTAAGACAAGAGAGAGAGGGGTGGATCGACTGCATATTTTTGGACTGCAAGAAGGCCTTCGACACAGTTCCTCACAAGAGGTTGCTGCAAAAGCTAGAGGATCAGGCACACATAACAGGAAAGGCACTGCAATGGATCAGAGAATATCTGACAGGGAGGCAACAACGAGTCATGGTACGCGACGAGGTGTCAGAGTGGGCGCCTGTGACAAGCGGGGTTCCACAGGGGTCAGTCAGTCCTAGGACCTGTGCTGTTCTTGGTATATGTGAACGACATAACGGAAGGGATAGACTCAGAAGTGTCCTTGTTTGCAGATGATGTGAAGTTAATGAGAAGAATCAAATCGGACGAGGATCAGGCAGGACTGGAGTTTACCTGGAGAGAGTTTCGGGGGTCAACGCCCCCGCGGCCCGGTCTGTGACCAGGCCTCCTGGTGGATCAGCGCCTGATCAACCAGGCTGTTGCTGCTGGCTGCACGCAAACCAACGTACGAGCCACAGCCCGGCTGATCAGGAACTGACTTTAGGTGCTTGTCCAGTGCCAGCTTGAAGACTGCCAGGGGTCTGTTGGTAATCCCCCTTATGTGTGCTGGGAGGCAGTTGAACAGTCTCGGGCCCCTGACACTTATTGTATGGTCTCTTAACGTGCTAGTGACACCCCTGCTTTTCATTGGGGGGATGGTGCATCGTCTGCCAAGTCTTTTGCTTTCGTAGTGAGTGATTTTCGTGTGCAAGTTCGGTATTAGTCCCTCTAGGATTTTCCAGGTGTATATAATCATGTATCTCTCCCTCCTGCGTTCCAGGGAATACAGGTTTAGAAACCTGGACAGGCTACAAGCCTGGTCCAGCAACTGGCTCCTTGAATTTAACCCTGCCAAATGCAAAGTCATAAAGATTGGGGAAGGGCAAAGAAGACCGCAGACACAATATAGTTTAGATGGCCAAAGACTGCAAACCTCACTCAAGGAAAAAGATCTGGGGGTGAGTATAACACCGAGCATATCTCCTGAGGCGCACATCAATCAGATAATTGCTGCAGCATACGGGCGCCTGGCAAACCTACGGATAGCGTTCCGATACCTCAGTAAGGATTCGTTTAAGACTCTGTATACCATCTACGTCAGGCCCATACTGGAGTATGCAGCACCAGTTTGGAATCCACACCTAGTCAAGCACGTCAAGAAATTAGAGAAAGTGCAAAGGTTTGCAACAAGACTAGTCCCAGAGCTACGGGGATTGTCCTATGAAGAAAGGTTGAGGGAAATCGGCCTGACGACACTGGAGGACAGGAGGGTCAGGGGAGACATGATAACGACATATAAAATACTGCGCGGAATAGACGAGGTGGACAAAGACGGGATGTTCCAGAGATGGGACACAGACACAAGAGGTCACAATTGGAAGTTGAAGACTCAGATGAATCAAAGGGATGTTAGGAAGTATTTCTTCAGTCATAGAGTAGTCAGGCCATGGAATAGCCTAGAAAGTGATGTAGTGGAGGCAGGAACCATACATAGTTTTAAGGCGAGGTATGATAGAGCTCATGGGGCAGGGAGAGAGAGGACCTAGTAGCAATCAGCGAAGAGGCGGGGCCAGGAGCTGTGAATCGACCCCTGCAACCACAAATAGGTGAGTACAAATAGGTGAGTACCTACAAGTCCCTCCCAAGAAGCTCATTGCTAGTAATCCCTTCCTTAAATCTCTTGTTAGAGCAACTGCTCAAGAAGAAATTTCTCACCTAGCTGGTAGTAACAAGTTATCACAAGTTATATACACTGATGGATCTAAACAGGAGTCTTCTGGCAGGGCTGCATATGCTCTTGTTGCCACCTCCCTAGTTAAGAACCATAATAAATTTGTTGAGTTAGGCATAAGAATTAACAACTGGGCGTCTACACTGCAAACTGAATTGTTTGCAATCCTAATGGCGCTAAAGCTAACTTATGACACTGAGCTTGACTCTATCATCATTACTGATTCTATGTCATCATTGAAGGCTCTTGACTCATATAATGACTCCAACAACATGCTCATTGGGGAAGCCAGGTATAGATACTCAAAAATTAGGACAAAGGAATTAATGTACAATTGCTATGGATCCCATCACACATTGGATTACTCCTTCATGATAAAGTTGATATGTTAGCCAAGAAGAGTATCCAGAAAGAGAATGTCGAATATAACTTTGGTATAACTGTGTCTAGCATTAGGAATAATATTAGGAGAGAAGTAAATAATGAAAATGATTGTTATAGGAATGCAGTTAGAAGCCTGAGTAGATCTATAACCCACTATGATAACATGAACGTAGATAAGTATGTTTATGGAGCAACTTGCAATGTGAACAGACTGACTGATGTTGTAGTGGCCAGGCTTAGGCTTGGTTACAAGTACTGACTGATGTTGTAGTGGCCAGGCTTAGGCTTGGTTACAAGTACTGACTGATGTTGTAGTGGCCAGGCTTAGGCTTTGTTACAAGTACTGACTGATGTTGTAGTGGCCAGGCTTAGGCTTGGTTACAAGTACTGACTGATGTTGTAGTGGCCAGGCTTAGGCTTGGTTACAAGTACTGGACTGATGTTGTAGTGGCCAGGCTTAGGCTTGGTTACAAGTACTGACTGATGTTGTAGTGGCCAGGCTTAGGCTTGGTTACAAGTACTTCTGGCAGTTTGGGAGACACACAGATGATGATCAAACTAAATGTAAATTATGTGATCAGGCATATGGTCACTCTCTTGAACACTATGTGCTTAATTGTCCACTTATTGAGGAATACAGAGACAGACAGTATAATAACCTATGTGACATGTCAAGATATCTTATTAATGAAAATAAGATACCAGATATACTAAGCAAATTTCCTAAATTTGCTTGTAACAGATAAGTGAACTATAGATATGTAGATATAAATCCATATGTATTCTTGTTAACCCTTTGGGGCCTAGTTCCTAGGCCTTTGTGTATGCATATGCTCTCGCGTTACCGTCCACAGGATGGATATGGGGTGCACAATAAACTAGCCACTTCGGTGGCAAAATCTAAAAAATCTAAATCCCTTAGCCAGCCCAGACTTCCTCCCTCATCCCAACACTCCCTCACACAGCTGGGTGAAGGAGTGTAGGGATGGTGTTGGGATGAGAGAGGGAGTCTGGGCTGGGTGAAGGAGTGTAGGGATGGTGTTGGGATGAGAGAGGGAGTCTGGGCTGGGTGAAGGAGTGTAGGGATTGTGTTGGGATGAGAGAGGGAGTCTGGGCTGGGTGAAGGAGTGTAGGGATGGTGTTGGGATGAGAGAGGGAGTCTGGGCTGGGTGAAGGAGTGTAGGGATGGTGTGGGATGAGAGAGGGAGTCTGGGCTGGGTGAAGGAGTGTAGGGATTGTGTTGGGATGAGAGAGGGGAGTCTGGGCTGGGTGAAGGAGTGTAGGGATGGTGTTGGGATGAGAGAGGGAGTCTGGGCTGGGTGAAGGAGTGGTAGGGATGGTGTTGGGATGAGAGAGGGAGTCTGGGCTGGGTGAAGGAGTGTAGGGATGGTGTTGGGATGAGAGAGGGAGTCTGGGCTGGGTGAAGGAGTGTAGGGATGGTGTTGGGATGGAGAGGGAGTCTGGGCTGGGTGAAGGAGTGTAGGGATGGTGTTGGGATGAGAGAGGGAGTCTGGGCTGGGTGAAGGAGTGTAGGGATTGTGTTGGGATGAGAGAGGGAGTCTGGGCTGGGTGAAGGAGTGTAGGGATGGTGTTGGATGAGAGAGGGAGTCTGGGCTGGGTGAAGGAGTGTAGGGATGGTGTTGGGATGAGAGAGGGAGTCTGGGCTGGGTGAAGGAGTGTAGGGATGGTGTTGGATGAGAGAGGGAGTCTGGGCTGGGTGAAGGGTGTAGGGATGGTGTTGGGATGAGAGAGGGAGTCTGGGCTGGGTGAAGGAGTGTAGGGATGGTGTTGGGATGAGAGAGGGAGTCTGGGCTGGGTGAAGGAGTGTAGGGATGGTGTTGGGATGAGAGAGGGAGTCTGGGCTGGGTGAAGGAGTGTAGGGATGGTGTTGGGATGAGAGAGGGAGTCTGGGCTGGGTGAAGAAGTGTAGGGATGGTGTTGGGATGAGAGAGGGAGTCTGGGCTGGGTGAAGAAGTGTAGGGATGGTGTTGGGATGAGAGAGGGAGTCTGGGCTGGGTGAAGAAGTGTAGGATGGTGTTGGGATGAGAGAGGGAGTCAGGGCTGGGTGAAGGAGTGTAGGATGGTGTTGGGATGAGAGAGGGAGTCTGGGCTGGGTGAAGGAGTGTAGGGATGGTGTTGGGATGAGAGAGGGAGTCTGGGCTGGGTGAAGAAGTGTAGGGATGGTGTTGGGATGAGAGAGGGAGTCTGGGCTGGGTGAAGGAGTGTAGGGATGGTGTTGGGATGAGAGAGGGAGTCTGGGCTGGGTGAAGAAGTGTAGGGATGGTGTTGGGATGAGAGAGGGGAGTCTGGGTGGGTGAAGGAGTGTAGGGATGGTGTTGGGATGAGAGAGGGAGTCTGGGCTGGGTGAAGAAGTGTAGGGATGGTGTTGGGATGAGAGAGGGAGTCTGGGCTGGGTGAAGGAGTGTAGGGATGGTGTGAAATAACCGGTTTAAATATGTATTTTATTAATCAATAAAACAAATGGTCTAAAACGGATAATTAAAGCCTACAAATGTCTACAGGCATTTGTAGGCTCACTAATCTTTCTTTCTACAATGGTTGTCAGGTTCACTTCCTTAATTCTCTCTAACTCAGCCCCCTCAGCTGTGGGACTAGTAATGTTTGAAACCTTTCGACTTTTCCCAGTATCTTACCAACAATGCCTCTCAGAACTACCACACTGTAAGAGATATCTTGATGTCAGTGAGAGGCTCTGTAGGCCTATCCTTCCTTTCCACAGATTCCTTGGTGTTATATAACCCATATGAATTTAGCGCTTTAGCGCTTTCCCATAAAAAACAAGTGTGAATGCAGGATATCGTTTTATTTCAGATTGTTAAATACAGAGAAAATATTATAATTTTATACAATACTTTAGACGTCAGGATGTGACTTCTCTCCTTCGTAAGGTTTCGAAGTGACTTCTTTCCTCAGTGGAGTCGTAAGGATGCGTATCTGGATGTGGCTGCGGTCTGGATGTGGCTGCTTATTAATCTGGATGTGGCTGCGGTCTGGATGTGGCTGCTGTCTTCTGTGACATATTGATGTGGCGTCTGTCATCTGCGGTGTCGTCTTGATGCTGAGTTCGTTATCTGTAGTGTCGTCTGGATGCTGGGTTCATTATCTGTAGTGTCGTCTGGATGCTGGGTACATTATCTGTAGTGTCGTCTGGATGCTGGGTTCATTATCTGTAGTGTCGTCTGGATGCTGGGTTCATTACCTGTAGTGTCGTCTGGATGCTGGGTACATTATCTGTAGTGTCGTCTGGATGCTGAGTTCATTATCTGTAGTGTCGTCTGGATGCTGGGTTCATTATCTGTAGTGTCGTCTGGATGCTGGGTACATTATCTGTAGTGTCGTCTGGATGCTGGGTTCATTATCTGTAGTGTCGTCTGATGCTGGGTTAATTACTGTAGTGTCGTCTGGATGCTGGGTACTTTATCTGTAGTGTCGTCTGGATGCTGGGTCTATCTGTAGTGTCGTCTGGATACTGGGTACATTATCTGTAGTGTCGTCTGATGCTGGGTACATTATCTGTAGTGTCGTCTGATGCTGGGTACATTATCTGTAGTGTCGTCTGGATGCTGGGTACATTATCTGTAGTGTCGTCTGGATGCTGGGTTCATTATCTGTAGTGTCGTCTGGATGCTGGGTTCATTATCTGTAGTGTCGTCTGGATGCTGGGTTCATTATCTGTAGTGTCGTCTGGATGCTGGGTACATTATCTGTAGTGTCGTCTGGATGCTGCGTTCATTATCTGTAGTGTCGTCTGGATGCTGGGTTCATTATCTGTAGTGTTCGTCTGGATGCTGGGTCATTATCTGTTGAGTCGTCTGGATGCTGGTTCATATCTGTAGTGTCGTCTGGATGCTGGGTTCATTAACTGTAGTGTCGTCTGGATGCTGGGTTCATTATCTGTAGTGTCGTCTGGATGCTGGGTTCATTAACTGTAGTGTCGTCTGGATGCGGGTTCATTATCTGTAGTGTCGTCTGGATGCTGGGTTCATTATCTGTAGTGTCGTCTGGATGCTGGGTTCATTATCTGTAGTGTCGTCTGGATGCTGGGTTCATTAACTACGAGGTCATATATGTTATGTTCATCCTCGGTGGGGTCTGCGAGTGCCTCTGGGATTGGACAAGTGTATGAACTACGTGTTATATATGTGTCCAAAATTAGCAAGAGGTAGTACTGGTGGGTCGATTATTTGGCTATTATACTTCGTGTGATCGAGTGGGCTGATCTGATGCAGCGAGCGGACAGAAACAGCAGAGGAGGACAAGAAGACCTTCTGGATGTGATGCTCGCGAGGCAGTGATGGTATGTATCCTCCAGGCGTTGCTCTTATATATCTGGTCCTCCTCCACTTAATACTCCGCACATTCAAGTTGTTATCTCATTCTTTACCCTTCCTCCTCTCCAGCAATTTAACTTGACGGTCACGTTACTGAAAAACACAGCGAGGAAACTCCGAGGGCCCTTTGGAATTCACATCAGATATCTTTGGGGAAGATTTCGTACTTGGTGTTAAATAAGAGTTGCCATTATTGTGTAGGGTTTAAGAGTACATAAACTGCCACAGTAAGTACAATTCACAAAGTTTTAGCCTTATATCAGTTTTATTCATTTTTCATTTATCTCGCAAGGGGAATGGCCATCATGTTCCTGAGAGGCTTTTGATAATAATTAATAATAATTAATATAATAATAATTAATATTTAATAATAATAGATATTATATTTGGGTGATTCTATGTAAAACCAGATGACTCATAACATTCTGGGTCATGGGTACCCCATATTTTCTTCAGCAACACTTTTAAAGTGGGCAGGTCAGGTCATTACGTTAGGGTTTCGTTAGGTTAGTTAGGTTACGTTAGGGTTTCGTTAGGTCTTTAGGTTATTTTTTTGCGTTAGGTTACGTTAGGTTCTTAGGTAGGGTTTAAATTAGGTCAGGTTAAATTGGTCAGGTTTGGTTAGGTCAGGTTAGGTTAGTGGGTTTGGGTTTGGTTAGGTTAGTTAGGTTTGTTAGGTTGGTCAGTTTTGGTTTGGTTAGGTTAGGTCAGTTAGGTTAGGTTTGTTAGGTTGGTTAGTTAGGTTAGGTCAGGTTAGGTTAGGTTGTTAGGTTAGTCGGTTAGGTTAGGTTAGTTACGTTAGGTTACTTTAGGTTACGTTATTACGTTTTAGGTTTCATTAGGTTACGTTAGGGCAGTTAAGTTAGGTCAGTTAAGTTAGGTCAGGTTAAGTTATCAGGTTAGGTTAGGTTAGGTTAGGTTAGGTCAGTTAGGTTAGGTTAGGTTAGGTTAGGTCAGGTTAGGTTAGGTTAGGTTACGTTAGGTTACTTTAGGTTACGTTAATTTACGTTAGGTTACATTAGGTTACGTTAGGTCAGGTTAAGTTAGGTCAGGTTAAGTTAGGTCAGGTTAAGTTAGGTCAGGTTAGGTTAGGTTAGGTTAGGTTAGGTTAGGTTAGGTTAGGTTAGGTTAGGTTAGGTTAGGTTAGGTTAGGTTAGGTCAGGTTAGGTTAGGTTAGGTTACGTTAGGTTACTTTAGGTTACGTTAATTTACGTTAGGTTACATTAGGTTAAGTTAGGTCAGGTTAAGTTAGGTCAGGTTAAGTTAGGTCAGGTTAAGTTAGGTCAGGTTAGGTTAGGTTAGGTTAGGTTAGTTAGGTTACGGTTAGGTCAGGTTAGGTTAGGTGGTTAGGTTAGGTCAGGTTAGGTTAGGTTAGGTTAGGTCAGGTTAGGTTAGGTTACGTTACGTTACGTTACGTTACGGTACGTTAGGTTAAGTTAGGTTAGGTTAGGTTAGGTTAGGTTAGGTTAGGTTAGGTTACGTTAGGTTAGGTTAGTTTAGGTTACGTTACTTAGGTCGTTAGGTTAGTTAGTTAGGCTAAGTTAGGTTAGATTAGGTTAGGTTAGGTTAAGTTAGGTTAGGTTAGGTTCGGTTAGGTTAGGTTAGGTTAGGTTAGGTTAGGTTAGGTTAGGTTAGGTTAGGTTAGGTTAGGTTAGGTTAGGTTAGGTTAGGTTCGGTTAGGTTAGGTTACGTTAGGTTAGGTTACGTTAGGTTAGGTTACGTTAGGTTAGGTTACGTTACGTTAGGTTAAGTTAGGTTAGGTCACGTTACGTTACGTTAGGTTACGTTAGGTTAAGTTGAGTTAGGTTAGGTAAGGTTTGTCTTAGTCATATGATGACCCACAACAGGAACTTTTGGTCGTCTGACCGAGGCCTTCAGCTGGCTTACCCCTCCACCCTTCCAAAAATTAAGGTTATAATTATAAATATTTTTCCAAGGTAACTACAAACCCGACAGGGCGGAAGAACTGCAATATGCTAAACTAATTAACTTCACTAACTAAACATATACTAAAAACATATTTGATAAATTCACCTCTACAAAATTTACAACCAAAACTTCATTACCAATATAACCAAATAAACAAGGCAATATTTGTTAGGTAAGACACATATGCAACAGTTAGGTATCTTTATTTCGAAACGTTTCGCCTACACAGTAGGCTTCTTCAGTCGAGTACAGAAAAGTTGTAATAAAGTTGGTAGAATTACCGACAATATGTAAAGTAAAAGGACACAAGTGCAACTAATGTGACATTTATTGTGGCAACGTTTCGCTCTCCAGGAGCTTTATCAAGCTCCTTTATCAAGCTCCTGGAGAGCGAAACGTTGCCACAATAAATGTCACATTAGTTGCACTTGTGTCCTTTTACTTTACAGAAAAGTTGATAGAAGCAAAAGATACTTTTCTGTACTCGACTGAAGAAGCCTACTGTGTAGGCGAAACGTTTCGAAATAAAGATACCTTACTGTTGCATATGTGTCTTACCTGACAACCTGTCGGTATTTTATACCATTTTAATGTTCAAGGCAATATTTGTTGGGGATTTTAAAATCAACGTCATTCATTGTTGACTCACGAAATCGTAATGACACGATTACAAACAAACTATACCACGGGTGGGGTTTGAACTCGCGGTCAGAGAGTCTCAAAACTCCAGACCGTCGCGTTAGCCACTGTCGGTCTGAAGTTTTGGGACTCTGATCGCAGGTTCAAACCCCACCCGTGGTATGGTTTATCATTCATTGTTGCTGAAAGTTTCTCAATATTGGAAACACAAACCTGGTATTACCTGGAATATCCTAAACATCGTGTACAATTGATTATTAAAATTATCAATAATCAAATCTACATGAATTACCGAGACAATGTGTTAAAAAATATAAAAGAATAAATATATATATCATACTGTTTAAGCCGAATCACCGAGTTTGGTGATTTTGAGATGCCTTTAGTCCACTCGGCCGTCAGTGTCTTAAACATCAGGTGCCCAGTACCACTGGACATGTCACCCTTGAGACTAGCACATACGTGGCCATGGAAGTTACAAGACTGATTCCATTCTCTTTCCATTCGTGGATGCATTGATATCAAATCTACTCATGAAGATTGATATTCCAAATAGGAGGAGAATGAAATTTGTCCTGTAGCTTCCATACATGTGCCCGTATCAGGGGTGACATGTGCAGCGGTACTGGGCACCGGATGTTTGAAGCATTGATGGCCGAGTGGACTAAGGAGTCTTGAAATTTTGGCAGGCTTCTCAGGAGGCGTGCTAAGGCATCGGGGGTTCGATTCCCGACCAGTCACATTATTGTTAATTGTTTAAAACCACTCGTTGCCAGTTGTCAATAATAACCTCACGTGACTCAAGAAATCGTAATGACATGATTGCAAACAAACCATACCCCCAGCCGGGATTGAACCCGCGGTCGTAGAGTCTCAAAACTCCAGCCCGTCGCGTTAGCCACTAGACCAGCTAGCCACAATAAGATTCATCCAACTAGGTATATTTCTACACCATAGGAAAGTTAGCACAGGCACCTCTGTGACCACAAAGTCATGTTGACGGCAGTGAAGGGACTTGAGCTAGAGTTCGTCACGGCCACGCTAGCTGGAGATTCGTCTGTAAAAACTTGCATTTGTGGTCACAGAGGTGCCTGTGCTAACCTTCCTATGGTGTAGAAATATACCTAGTTGGATGAATCTTATTGTGGCTAGCTGGTCTAGTGGCTAACGCGACGGTCTGGAGTTTTGAGACTCTATGACCGCGGGTTCAATCCCGGCCGGGGGTATGGTTTGATAACCTCACGTGCTGGAGAGGATACCAGTAGGGGGTCGCAAGGCAGCTAGTTTCCTTCTCCAGTGACTCAGTGCTGTAGTTCAGAGGGGTAACTCCTGTTGTATGTTAGGTAGATGCTCCACCTCTGACGAACTGAGTGAAATATTTGAAGTGAAATTATTGACAATCTCATCTGTATACCTGTAATGTATCCCTCAAACCTCTGTATACCTGTAATGTATCCCTCAAACCTTGAGTATTTATACCCCAACCTTTACATCGTCAGCTTATGCTCTAAATTTTGTGTTCCAATTCCATAATTAAGTATGTCTATTATGCCAATTTGTATATTTTATCCGATTTTGCTCTTCCCTTTGAATACAATAACATAACGAGAACTTCCATTATCATCATCTTCAAAAATAATGTGAATAAACACACTTTGCATAAAAATATTGTCGGTCTTGGTCAAAATAAAGTAAGTGAAGAAAGAGGACTTGAAAAAAGTTTGCTGGATCACTAAGGGATGAAAGATCGTGTGTTGCTTATTGTATCTGGGTAGGAAAGACAGAAAGAACACGGATTTTTTCCAGAAGGACCCAGTAACCTGCCTCAGGCACCTCGTGAAAGTCTCCCAGAACCCTCAACTTGACCAGTGGTGGGAACAACTGTGTGAATCGCGACACAAACACATTTTTTTCCTGGAGTGATGTGGGGTCTGTGTGGACGACATGAGTGTATGGATATGTGGAGCCTAAAGCTGTGCAACGAGAAGTATGTTGTGGAATGTGTGCAAGTGAATAAAGCAGTTTGTATATAAAAATGTAAGTGGTGTTCTTACGCTGTGTTACATAAGAACATGAGAATCGAGAAAAATAAACACATAAGCAGTATAATGTGATTCTTTATTGAGAACGTTTCGCCCACACAGTGGGTTTTATCAAGTCACAAACAGATCTACCTGGGTGAAAAGTACGTGAGTACTTATAAGATGGAGTCAGGTGGAGAATGCTGGGTAGGTTGGATTTGATAAGGACCTACACGGGACTGGCGGGTGCGTATGTAATTATGTGGGATAACGATGAAGAAGTTTCTTGGCATGGGATCCAGCTGTTATAGAAGCCGTTGTTCTGGTTGAAGTTGTTGGATATACAGATAAGTGATGATTCCAGGATTCTGCGGTACTGAGTGTTGTCTTCCCTGGCGATAAGTCTTGCGTTTCTGTAGTTAATTATATGGTTGTGTGAATTTCGGTGTTGAATACAGGCATTCCTTAAATCGTTAGATCTGCCTGTGTACTGGTGTTCTGAAATATGTGTTTGGAGGTCTCTTGATGTTTCGCCCACGTATAATTTGCTGCAGTCATTACAAGGGATTATGTATACCCCTGCAGAGGATGGAAGCTTGTCCTGTCTCTTACTGGTAATGTCCTTGATGGTGATGGATGTGGAGGTAGATACTTGGAATGATGTATTGGAAAAGATGTTGGAAACGTGTTTAGCAATGGAGTTGGTGGGGAGGACTATGTATCTCTTCTCGCCAGTGTCTTCTACGAAGCAAGGCTTGCTTCTCTTTCAGAATCTCCACGACTACGGTGATATTCGCACCAACTCCAAGGTTGAGGGACTGATTACCTCATTTTCTCTATATAGTTCTACTGTCTTCAAGTTATGTCCTAGAATTTGTATTGATAAAGCCACTGGTGGGCGAAACGTCTACAATGAAGATACCCAGATGTTGCATAAGTGTCTTAATTTCACAGTTATATGTGTTATTATGGTGCTACTTAATTCTCCGTGGTGGGGGGGGGGGGGGTGTCCCTGATGCTGGTAAAGGGTTCTTAATTCAAGGAGTTGGAGGTAGTCTCCGCTTCCTTGAATCAAACCTGACTACATTCCACTTACCACCTGGTTTAACGCATCCCCAGAAATATAATAATAATAATAATTATTTTAAAATACACGATTCATTAAGCGATTTTGTTTTTTTAATAATTTGTAAATAGTATGCTGGATAATAATAATAATAATAATAATAATAATAATAATAATAATAATAATAATAATAATAATAATAATAATAATAATAATAATAATAATAATGATAATAATAATAATAATAATAATAATAATAATAATAATAATAATAATAATAATAATAATAATAACAGTATTATTATTAATATTAATAATAATAATAATTAATAATAATTAATAACAATAACGATAATAATAATGATAATGGTAATGTACAGGTCTGGAGATGTCATAATAATTACGTACGTACATGTCAGTATTTCCCCAACACAGTTCCTACACTCTCCACCTGTCTCAGTAATGTCAGTATTTCTCCAACACAGTTCCTACACTCTCCACCTGTCTCAGTAATGTCAGTATTTCTCCAACACAGTTCCTACACTCTCCACCTGTCTCAGTAATGTCAGTATTTCCCCAACACAGTTCCTACACTCTCCACCTGTCTCAGTAATGTCAATATTTCCCCAACACAGTTCCTACACTCTCCAACTGTCTCAGTAATGTCAATATTCCCCCAACACAGTTCCTACACTCTCCACCTGTCTCAGTAATGTCAGTATTTCCCCAACACAGTTCCTACACTCTCCACCTGTCTCAGTAATGTCAGTATTTCCCCAACACAGTTCCTACACTCTCCACCTGTCTCAGTAATGATACACATTTTCCACGACTCGGTAAAGACGGTAAAGTCCCTCAGAGTCATACAATAATTACGTCAAAATAACAAACTGAAGTAAACTTACTGTGAAAAATTTCCCCTTGTTCCCCAAAACTGATTCTTGTCGACTCTTTCTCCTTCTTGTTTACTGTTTAATGTGATGTGGGGATGTTGGGGATAGAGTGGATATGTTTGGGGGATAGATGTGGTATGTTGGTGGATATGATGGGAAATGTTGGTGTATATATGTGGATATGTTGGTGGTATGTGGATTGTTGGTGGATATGATGTGGATTGTTGGTGGATTGATGTGGGGTATGTTGGTGGTATGTGTGGAAAATTGGTGGATATGATGTGGATAGTTTTGGGGGATATGATGTGGATTTTGGGGGAAGATGTGGTATGTTTTGGTGGATATGATGTGGGTTGTTGGGATATGAGTAGATAGTTTGGGGATATATGGGTATTTTGTGGATTTGATGTGGGTATTTGGTGGATTGTGTGGTATGTTGGGGATTGATGTGAATGTTGGTGGGTATGATTGGGTAGTTGGTGGATATGATGTGGATATGTTGGGGGATTGATGTGGATATGTTTTGGATATGAGTGGATATTTGGTGGATAGTGTGGATATGTTGGTGGAAAGAGTGGATATGGGGGGGGAAAAATGATTAAAAGTTTGGGGGATATGTGTGGGTATGTTCGTGGATATGATGTGGATTTTGGTGGGTAGATGTGGGGTATGTTGGGGGATAGATTGATATTTTTTTGGTGGTATGATGTGGATATGTTGGGGGGATATGATTGGGTATGTTGGGGGATATGAGTGGGAAGTTGGGGGATATATGGGATATGTTGGGGGATATGTGAGGATAGTTGGGGCTATGTTGGGAATTCGAGGGGATGATGTGGTAGTTGGTGGGTATGATTGGGTATGTTGGGGATAGATGGGATATGTTGGTGGATATGATGTGGATATGTTGGGGGTATGATTTGGGAAAGTTTGGTGGATAGTGTGCATGTTTGGGGGATTGTGTGGATTGAGAGGATTGTTGGTTATATATGTGGGTATTTGGGGGATAGGTGGATATGTGGTGGATATGTGTGGATTTGTTTGGGGATAGATGTGGGGAAAGTTGGTGGTATGATTGGATATGTTGGTGGACAGATGTGGGTATGTTCGGGATATTTTGGGGGATATATGGAAAAGTTGGGGATATATGTAATTTGGTGTATGAGTGGTATGTTGGGGGAATGATGTTAAGTTGGTGGATATGATGTGGTATTTTTGGAATGATTTTGGTTGTTGGTGGTATATGGTATATATTGGTGGGGTTGATGTGGATATGTTGGTGGATATGAGTGGGTATGTTGGTGGGTATGATGTGGATATGTTGGTAGATAATGTGGAATTTTTGGTGGATAGTTGTATGTTGGGGGATATATTGAATATGTTGGTGGATATGATGAGGTTGTTGGTGGATATGATTGGGATATGTTGGGGATATGATGGGATATTTGGTGGATATGATGTGGGGGTGTTTGGTGGATATGATGGGAAAGTGGGGACATGATTGGATTTTGGTGGATATGATGTAATAGTTGGGGATTGATGTGAAATGTTTGGGGGATATGAGTGGATTTGATGGTGGATATGATGTGGATATGTTGGGGGATATGATTGGATATGTTGGGGAATGATGGGATATGTTGGTGGATTGATGGGAATGTTGGTGATAGATTTGGATATGTTGTGGATATGAGTGGATATGGGGCGGGTTTTGATGTGAATTTGGTGGGTTGATGTGGGTAGTTGGTGATATTGGGATATGTTTGGGGGGCAGATGTGGATTTTTGGTGGGTTGATGGGAGATATGATGTGGAAATTTTATGTGGGTATTTGGTGGGTTAAAAACATAAGAAAAATAAAAACGAAGGGAAAACGAGAAGGGCCCACTGGCCCCTGCGGCAGGTCCAAGTCCCACCGGCTTAAGCCAATGCACCCAACCTAGTCGCGTCACATGACTTTAAGGGGGGAACACGGCAACCGACCTGTTAGCACAAGCTTTAGTCCAACCACCCCACCCCCATCTACCCATTTTTTATCCAACCCATTTTTTTAAACTACACAACGTTCTGGCCCCTATAAAGGTACTTGGGAGTTTGTTCCCCTCATCCCCAACTCTATTACCAAACCCGTACTTTCCTATACCCTCCTGAATCTGAATTTTTCCAACTTAAAACCATTGCTGCGAGTCCTGTCTAGGCTAGATATTTTCAGCACACTATTTACATCCCTTTATTTATCCTGTCTTCCACTTATAAACCTCAATCATATCCCCCCTAATTCTACGTCTTTCTAGAGAGTGCAGTTTCAGGGCCCTTAGTCTATCCTCATAGGGAAGGTTTCTGATACATGGGATCATCTTTGTCATCCTCCTTTGTACATTTTCCAGAGAATTTATATCCATTCTGTAATACGGTGACCAAAACCGTGCAGCATAATCTAAATGAGGCCTAACCAAGGATGTATAGAGTTGAAGAACAACCTGAGGACTCCTATTATTTATGCTTCTTGATATGAAGCCAGGATTCTATTAGCTTTATTGCGAACACTTATGCACTGTTGTCTTGGTTTCAGATTACTGCTAACCAGAACTCCTAAATCTTTTTCGCAATCCGTAATATTAAGATCTACATATTTAGTTTATATGTGGCATGGTTATTGTCCTGTCCAACATTTAGAACTTTGCATTTGTCTATATTAAACTGCATCTGCCACTTCTCCGACCACTGCATCAGTCTATTCAAATCTTCCTGGAGTGCTCGAATGTCCTCGTCAGAATGAATTCGACGGCCTATTTTGGTGTCATCGGCAAACTTGCCGATGTCGCTCTTTATGCCCTCATCTATGTCGTTTATGTAGATTGTGAACAGCAGGGGGCCCAACACTGACCCCTGTGGAACACCGCTCGTGACGCTTCCCCACTCTGATTTCTCCCCATTTATGCAAACTCTCTGCTGCCTATTTGTCAACCATGCCTCTATCCAGGAAAAAATTTCTCCTCCTATTCCATGTGCTTTAATTTTCCTCAATAGTCTCTGATGTGGGACCCTGTCAAAAGCCTTACTGAAGTCCATATACACAATATCAATATTCATTACCATGATCTACCTCCTCAAATACCTTAGTGAAAAAAGTTAATAAATTCGTAAGGCAGGAACGCCCCTTTGTAAAACCATGCTAGATTCGTTGATTAATTTATGCTTTTCAAGGTGGCTACGAACTGCCTCGGCAATTATTGATTCCATAAATTTTTCCCACTATGGAGGTTAGGCTTATTGGTCTATAGTTCGAAGCTAAGGACCTGTCACCTTTTTGAAAATAGGTATCACATTTGCCATTTTCCACTTATCTGGCACCATGCCAGTTTGTAGTGATATGTTTGAAAAGATTAGCCAAAGGTGTGCTAAGCTCCTCTTTACATTCCTTTAGAACCCTTGCATACAGTTCATCAGGCCTGGGATTTGTTAGGTTTTATTTATCTATTTGCCTAAGGCCCATGTCACTTGTGACCCTAATAGTGCACAGTTTTATTATCGTCCTGTTCTACATAATTTATCATTACTGGAATATCGCTGGTATCCTCCGTGTAAAAACTGAGAGGAAAGTATTGTTAAAAAATTCTACACATTTCCTTATCACTGTCAGTGAGCTGACCCGAGGAACTTTTGAGTGGGCCTATCTTGTCCCTGATCTTACTTCTGTATACCTGAAGAACCCTTTTGGGTTAGTCTTCGATTCTCTTGCAAACTTTAACCTCATAATCTCTATTTTTTTCTAATTCCCTTTTTTATTTCTCTCTTTAACTGAATATATCGATTTCTTAATTCCCCCTCTCCTCTTTTGATTTGCCTATATATGCCTCTCTTTTGACCAATCAGATATTTTAATCTATTGTTCATCCATTTAGGATCATTTTTGTTTGATCTGATTTTCCCTATTTGGAACATAATTTGACTGAGCAGCTAGAACTATGCCCTGGAAAGCATCATATCGGCAACCCATCCACCACCTACCTGACCCCTAGTCAGGTCATTCCATTTCAGCCCACCTAAGAAATTTTTCAGTCCTATGAATCAGCCAAGCGAAAGTCGGGACGGAGACTTGATTGCCATTATTAGGGAATTCCATGAAAAGTTAAAACTGAGTGTTTGTGATCACTCTCCCCAGCTCATCATTAACCTCAAATTATTAATTATGTTTCCCTACTGCAAGAACCAATCAAGGGGGTTTATTTCCCCTAGTTGGCTCTGTCACAAACTGTTTAAAAACAATCCTGGATCGTATCAAGAAAGTCACCCGACTCTAAATTCTGTCAAATTGCTCCAGTCAATCTGTCTATAGTTGAAATCTCCCATTCACAACATTTTCGTATGTAGATGCCTTACGAATTTCGTCCCATAGAAGTTTACTGCACTCCCTATCAAGATTTGGGGCCTGTAAATCACACCCAAAATTAGTTTTTCAGGGCCCCCCGAAAAGCTGTAACCAAACAGATTCAGTGGCTGACGCTTCTAATTTAATATCTTGTCTAACACAACAATTTAAATTGTCTCTGACATACATCGCTACTCCACCACCTTTCCTGTTGGGCCCTGTCAGTGTGGAATAATTTATAGCCTTGTATGGACATCAGAGGGCATCTCTCTATCTTTCAGATTGAGCCAGGTCTCTGTTATAGCAATAATATCTATGTTTCCTGCACTTGCAATTAATCTTAGCTCATCTATCTTATTTCTAACACTCCCGCTATTAGTATAAATAAACCTTAAGGGAGCTAGTCCCTGCTGCCCTCTGCTGTCCCCCTTTGTTTGCTGACCTGTTCTATTGTCTTTATTTATAACTTCATGCTGAATGCCTTTTATACATTTACTGTTTCCAACCCTAGTGTTGCAACCTGCTTGTTTCCCCACACACACCCATACCTCTATCTTCCATCAGTTTAAAATCATAGGCATTTCACCAATGGCTTCTCAATCGAGTCTGCAAGTGCTACCACCCCCTGCCCCAGAGAGATGAACCCCATCCCTTGCATACATATCATGTTTGCCATAAAAGTTGTTCCAGTTGTCAATGAATGGGATTGCAAGTTCCTTGCAGTATCTGTCTAGCCAGCAATTTACACCAATTGCCCTAGACAACCATTCATTTCCTACTCCCCTTCTAGGCAAAATGCTACATATGATTGGGATCCCTCCTTAGACTTAATGAAATCTATAGCTGACCCGTACTTATCTAGCAGCTCTTTCTTCCCTAAACCCCTTCCCCAAAATCATTTCCACCAGCACTGAGACAGATAATGGGGTTGTTCCCATTACCTGACATGATATTATCCAGTCTGTTGACAATGTCCCCAACACCAGCTCCAGGGAAGCACACTCTATCTCTCATCTTCTTATTCCTATTACAAAAAACACGATCAACAATCTTACCTAGAGTCACCAACCACAAAAATGCGCTTACCTTCATTAGCAGGGGCAGTAGTACCCTTACCTTCACTGGCCACTGAAGTACATTCATCCTGGAGAACAGAGAAGCGATTTCCTACCTTCAGATCTGCACTCCCTTTAAATTTCCTTACTCTGATGCGCCTCCCATTACTGTGAAAAAACTCGCCACCCTTTTAGCAGGTGCTGGGCTGCACCTCACTGCTGGTAGCCGTTGCTACCACCCCACCTACAGCCTCCTCACAGTGAGAGACAGACTGCACCTCACTGCTAGAAGCCTCATTCCCCACATCTCCAACCACCTCACACTCTCTCCCAGGCCCATTGAGGTGGACCTTCAGCCTCCTAATCTCCTCCTGGAGAAGCAAGACCTCCTCCTTCAACTCTCCAACCTCAGCTTTTAAAACACTGTAGAAGCAAGCCATGCTTTGTAACCGTCCACGCTAATCCCCAAGCAGCTCAGGGTCTGTGACCTCACGTGACGACTGACCACTGAACATATGATGTGGATATGTTGGTGGATATGATGTGGATATGTTGGTGGATATGATGTGGATATGTTGGTGGATATGATGTGGATATGTTGGCGGATATGATGTGGATATGTTGGTGGATATGATGTGGATATGTTGGTGGATATGATGTGGATATGTTGGTGGACATGATGTGGATATGTTGGTGGATATGATGGTAGATATGATGGTGGATATGATGTGGATATGTTGGTGGATATGATGTGGATATGTTGGTGGATATGATGTGGATATGTTGGTGGATATGATGTGGATATGTTGGTGGATATGATGTGGATATGTTGGTGGACATGATGTGGATATGTTGGTGGATATGTTGGTGGATATGATTTGAATATGTTGGTGGATATGATGTGGATATGTTGGTGGATATGATGTGGATATGTTGGTGGATATGATGTGGATATGTTGGTGGATATGATGAGGATATGTTGGTGGATATGATGTGGATATGTTGGCGGATATGATGTGCATGTGATATGATGGTAAATGTGTTTCTTCTTTGTACCTTGACGGGAAGCTGTGTCATCATCTTTACTAACATTCTCTCTCTTTATATATTTTCATACTGTCCTCCATCTCCTATTTGCTGCAAGTTAAAAACGGTGGGAGGTCAACGTCGGGAGACATCAAGATCACCTTGAAACTGATCCACAAAAACGATGCATGAAAATATACTTACGCCCTTGTTAACCAAGAAAAAACACTAGGAAAATATTTTAAAACCAGTGTGGTTTAGAAAATTCCAGGTGAGAGAGAGAGAGAGAGAGAGAGAGAGAGAGAGAGAGAGAGAGAGAGATAGAGAGAGAGAGAGAGAGAGAGAGAGAGAAGCAGGTAAACTGTGTATATGGAAAAGACAAGAGGATTTAAAGCCCAGCTGGATAATATATGTCTAGTACTATCTACTTCTCTTTAGATGAAGGGGCATCATGTATTATCTACAGTAAATGTCTGAGGAAAGGAGAGTAAAGCAGAAGGCTCTCTTCGTATCCTCCATTCTCTCCTACCATTATCGGCATGACAGTAGGTTTTAGTTTAGAGTCAGATGGGCATCAAGAACTCCAAACTACCTCTACTAATTTACTGTTCCTTCCGTAACTACTCATTGCAGTGTTACTCACAGAGATGTGTGTACCCGTCATTATACAAATCCATTTCTGGATAATGTGGAGCAGATGGATATGAATAACCATATATCCTGAGCAGCTTCAGAAAAAACAAAAGGATAATAATGGCCACTTCTGTGTCTACTAATATGACTACAATTAACCGTTGTCCTGGTGTAGTTGCTAAAAAAAAATGGAATCCTATGCTTACAAAGTGCTTATCCAGTTGATTTTTAAATAATTGTATTCGTGCCACAACTTTAGTGGGGAGTTTAATTCAATCTGCTAAAATTCTGTGTGCAACTTTACACACTTTCGTATTGCATCTCTTGCCTCAAAGTTTCATTCATTTGGTTAGAATTATTGATTAACTCTTCACTCTAAATTGTTCATGGTGTTTGAGTTTTCAAAATAATTCAATTTCCCGAAGGTCTGAATGAGATTTTATAATCAAGTCTTTCTCTAAATGGCTTCCCCTCAAGGAAGGTTCCTTGATATTGGTGAGGGGATCTTGATTTAGGGAATTGGATCTGTGCTCCAGTTCCCCGAATTAAGCCTGAATGCCTTCCACATCCTCCCAGGCGCTGTATAATCCTCCGGGCTTAGCGCTTCCCCCTTGATTATATTAATAATAATCGAAATGCCTTGTTTATGGCACGAGCTGAATAATCTTCACCGTCCCCTTTCCAGTTTGTCTTTTTTATGTAATTTGATTACCAAAACCGGGCAGCATCTTCAAGATGAGATCTTTGAAGTGCTAAATAAAGAATCAGTAAAATTTCTGGTGTTATATACTCGAAATTGTCATCTTTGAAACCCACCATCTTGTTAGTTTTGCTGTTCACAGATTAACATTGGTACTTTAAGGTCTTTCCTTTTTTTATTTCTCCGAGGTAACCTTCTCTTTTTTCACGACTAATTTGCTGCCATAACTTTTATATTCATGTTTATATTCATGTTTATATTCATGTTTATATTCATGTTTATATTCATGTTTATATTCATGTTTATATTCATGTTTATATTCATGTTTATATTCATGTTTATATTCATGTTTATATTCATGTTTATATTCATGTTTATATTCATGTTTATATTCATGTTTATATTCATGTTTGATATTATTATATCCAAAATGCATTTCTTTGCAATAGTTAACAACATATCCACATCATATCCACCAACATATCCACATCATATCCACCAACATATCCACATCATATCTACCAACATATCCACATCATATCCACCAACATATCCACATCACACTTAAACAGTAAACAGAGAAGGAGAAAGAGTCAGACTCAGAATCAGTTTTCGGGAACATACGGGAATTTTCACAGTAAAGTTTACTGTCAGTTTGGTATATTTTGACGTAATTATTGTATGACTCTGAGGGACTTTACCGTCTTTACCGAGTCGTGGAAAATGTGTATCATTACTGAGACAGGTGGAGAGTGTAGGAACTGTGTTGGGGAAATACTGACATTACTGAGACAGGTGGAGAGTGTAGGAACTGTGTTGGGGAAATACTGACATTACTGAGAGCAAGGTGGAGAGTGTAGGAACTGTGTTGGGGAATATTGACATTACTGAGACAGGTGGAGAGTGTAGGAACTGTGTTGGGGAAATACTGACATTACTGAGACAGGTGGAGAGTGTAGGAACTGTGTTGGGGAAATACTGACATTACTGAGACAGGTGGAGAGTGTAGGAACTGTGTTGGAGATATACTGACATTACTGAGACAGGGTGGAGAGTGTAGGAACTGTGTTGGGGAAATACTGACATTACTGAGACAGGTGGAGAGTGTAGGAACTGTGTTGGGGAAATACTGACATTACTGAGACAGGTGGAGAGTGTAGGAACTGTGTTGGAGATATACTGACATTACTGAGACAGGTGGAGAGTGTAGGAACTGTGTTGGGGAAATACTGACATTACTGAGACAGGTGAGAGGTGTAGGAACTGTGTTGGGGAAATACTGACATGTACGTACGTAATTATTATGACATCTCCAGACCTGTACATTATCATTATCATTATTATTATCGTTATTGTTATTAATTATTATTAATTATTATTATTATTAATATTAATAATAATACTGTTATTATTATTGTTTATTATTATTATTATTATTATTATTATTATTATTATTATTATTTATTATTATTATTATTATTATTATTATTATTATTATTAATTATTATTATTATTATTATATCCAGTATACTATTTACAAATTATTAAAAAAACACAAATCGCTTAATGAATCGTGTATTTTAAAATAATTATTATTATTATTATATTTCTGGGGATGCGTTAAACCAGGTGGTAAGTGGAATGTAGTCAGGTTTGATTCAAGGAAGCGGAGGCTACCTCCAACTCCTTGAATTAAGAACCCTTTACCAGCATCAGGGACACCCCCCCCCCCCACGGAGAATTAAGTAACACCATAATAACACATATAACTGTGAAATTAAGACACTTATGCAACATCTGTAGACGTTTCGCCCACCAGTGGCTTTATCAATACAAATTCCAGGACATAACTTGAAGACAGTAGAACTATATAGAGAAGATGAGGTAATCAGTCCCTCAACCTTGGAGTTGGTGCGAAGATCACCGTAGTCGTGGAGATTCTGAAACAGAAGTAAGCCTTGCTTCGTAGAAGACACTGCCGAGAAGAGATACATAGTCCTCCCCACCAACTCCATTGCTAAACACGTTTCCAACATCTTTTCCAATACATCATGCCAAGTATCTACCTCCACATCCACCACCATCATGGACATTACCAATAAGAGACAGGACAAGCTTCCATCCTCTGCAGGGGTATACATAATCCCTTGTAATGACTGCAGCAAATTATACGTGGGCGAAACATCCAGAGACCTCCAAAAACATATTTCAGAACACCAGTACACAGGCAGATCTAACGATTTAAGGAATGCCTGTATTCAACATCCTCTGCAGGGGTATACATAACTAGAATCTCCACGACTACGGTGATCTTCGCACCAACTCCAAGGTTGAGGGACTGATTACCTCATCTTCTCTATATAGTTCTACTGTCTTCAAGTTATGTCCTGGAATTTGTATTGATAAAGCCACTGGTGGGCGAAACGTCTACAATGAAGATACCCAGATGTTGCATAAGTGTCTTAATTTCATCTTGTCGGTATTATATACCATTCTTGTACAACATATAACTCTGTATAATTACATTATATAGCTGTATAATTACATTATATAGCTGTATAATGTAATTATATAGCTGTATAATGTAATTATATAGCTGTATAATTACATTATATAGCTGTATAATTACATTATATAGCTGTATAATTACATTATATAGCTGTATAATTACATTATATAGCTGTATAATTACATTATATAGCTGTATAATAACACTATAACGTAGTATAAAACACTATAACAGTGGTATACCTGGCTACCTGGAGGTTATTCCGGGGATCAACGCCCCCGCGGCCCGGTCCATGACCAGGCCTCCCGATGGATCAGGGCCTGATCAACTAGGCTGTTACTGCTGGCCGCACGCAGTCCAACGTACGAGCCACAGCCCGGCTGATCCGGCACTGACTTTAGGTATCTGTCCAGCTCTCTCTTGAAGGCAGCCAGGGGTTTATTGGCAATTCCCCTAATGCTTGATGGGAGGCTGTTGAACAGTCTTGGGCCCTGGACACTTATGGTGTTTTCCCTTAGTGTACCAATGGCGCCCCTACTTTTTATTGGGGGCATTTTGCATCGCCTGCCCAGTCTTTTACCTTCGTAGGGAGTGATTTCTGTGTGCAGATTGGGACCATTCCTTCCAAGATTTTTCCCAAATGTAGATTATGATATATCTCTCCCTCCTGCGTTCCAACGAGTACAAGTCAAGTGCTTCCAAGCGTTCCCAGTAGTTAAGGTGCTTGACAGAACTTATACGTGCAGTAAAGGATCTCTGTACACTCTCTAGATCTGCAATTTCACCTGCTTTGAATGGAGATGTTAATGTACAGCAGTATTCCAGCCTAGAGAGAACAAGTGATTTGAAAAGGATCATCATGGGCTTGGCATCTCTCGTTTTGAAAGTTCTCATTATCCATCCTATCATTTTCTTTGCACGTGCGATCGTGGCACTGTTGTGATCCTTGAAAGTGAGATCCTCAGACATTACTACTCCCAGGTCCCTTACATTATTTTTCCGCTCTATTGTATGGCCGAGTCAGTAGTATACTCTGTTCTAGTTATTATATCCTCCAGTTTTCCATAACGGAGTAGTTGGAATTTGTCCTCCTTGAACATCATATTATTTGTGATGAATGGTTTTGAAAACCGACAAGTTGAAGAATTGAGACACTTATGCAACACATGGGAATCTTTACTGAAGAAACGTTTCGCCACACAGTGGCTTCATCAGTCCAATACAAAGTAGAAATGGGTAAGGAGAGGAGGGGTTCCAGGTAATCAGTCCCTCAACCTGGAATCGATGTGTTCAGTCCATCACTCTTGTAGGAAGTGCAGCATAGGGCCAGAGAGGTGGCTTATATACTGCGGTGAGATGAGTTGAAGCAGGAGGAGGCGGGATCACAGTGGGACCTGCCACTAGTGTAAGTAGGTCGTCGTACAAAGGTTGGGCAAGCGTTGAAGTCTTTGTACTTTGGACGACGACCTACTTACACTAGTGGCAGGTCCCACTGTGATCCCGCATTCTCCTGCTTCAACTCATCTCACCGCAGTATATAAGCCACCTCTCTGGCCCTATGCTGCACTTCCTACAAGAGTGATGGACTGAACACATCGATTCCAGGTTGAGGGACTGATTACCTGGAACCCCTCCTCTCCTTACCCATTTCTACTTTGTATTGGACTGATGAAGCCACTGTGTGGCGAAACGTTTCTTCAGTAAAGATTCCCATGTGTTGCACAAGTGTCTCAATTCTTCATCATATTGTTTACCGTTGCCCACTGGAAAACTTCGTTTATATCTTCTTGGAGGTTAACCGCGTCCTCAGCAGATGACAGCCTCAGTATCATCCGCAAAGGATGATACGGTGCTGTGATGTATATCTCTGTCTATGTCTGATATGAGGATAAGGAATAAGATGGGGGCGAGTACTGTGCCTTGTGGAACAGAGCTCTTCACTATGGCAGCCTCCAATTTAACTCTGTTGACCACTACTCTTTGTGTTCGATTTGTTAGGAAGTTGAAGATCCATCTCCCCACTTTCCCAGTTATTCCTTTAGCACGTATTTTATGGGCTATTACGCCATGATCGCATTTGTCAAATACTTTTGCAAAGTCTGTGTATATTACATCTGCATTCTGATTTTCTTCCAGTGCATCCAAGGCCATGTCATAGTGATCCAGTAGTTGTGAGAGGCAGGAGCGACCTGCCCTGAACCCATGTTGCCCTGGATTGTGCAGATTTTGGGAATCCAGGTGATTTCCAATCCTGCTTCTTAGCACTCTTTCAAAGATTTTTATGATGTGGGACGTCAGAGCTATTGGTCTATAGTTCTTAGCTAATGCTTAGCTGCCACCTTTATGGAAGTGGGGCTATATCCGTTGTTTTAAGTGACTGTGGAATTTCACCCATGTCCAAGCTCCTCCTCCATAGTGTACTTGGCACGAGGAGGAGTTTCTGCAGTCTTAATGAAAACAGAGTTCCACGAGTCTGGGCCTGGGGCTGAGTGCATGAGCATGTTGTCAATGGCTTTTTCGAAATCTATCGGAGTTAGGGTAATGTCGGAAATCTGGCATACATTTATGGAGTTTTGAGGCTCATTCATGAAGAAATCATTTGGGTCGTCGATCCTCAGACCGATTAGTGGTTCACTAAACACAGAGTCGTACTGGGATTTCAATATTTCACTCATTTCCTTGTTGTCATCTGTGTAAGTCCCATCCTGTCTGAGTAAGGGCCGATACTAGATGTGGTATTTGCCTTGTTTTTGGCATATGAAAAGAAATATTTTGAATTTCTTTCAATTTTACTAATAGCTTTAAGCTCCTCCTGCCTCTCCTGGTTCCTGTAAGAGTCATTTAACTTAAGCTCGATAGTTTCCACTTCCCTGGTCAGAGCCTCCTTTCGTGTATCAGATATTCTAGCACTCCTGAGGAGCTCAGTGACTCTTCGTCGTCTTCTGTAGAGGAAGCGTCTTTCTCTCTCCAGTTTACTCCTGCTCTTCTTCTTTCTTAGGGGAATATGCCTAGAACATGCTTCGGCTGCCAGGGAGTTGATCCTTTCAAGGCACTGGTTTGGATCCATGTCATTTAAGACATCTTCCCAACATGTTTCGTTTAGGACATGGTTTACCTGGTCCCAGTTGATGTTCTTGTTGTTGAAGTTGTATTTTGTGAAGACACCTTCACAGGTACATGCATTCTGCTGATCAGGACCCCTATGCATGTACGTCTGGACTTCGATTAGGTTGTGAATCGGAATTAGTTGTTTTTGATATTCTTATGTCTCTTATCAGGCCCTCATTATTTGTGAAGATAAGGTCAGGTGTGTTTTCTAGTCTTGTTGGCTCCACTATCTGCTGGCTTAAGGTGTGTTTTTCACAGAGACTTAGTAGCTCATGTGTGTGTGACCTTTCATCTGCGCTACCTCCGGGCATTGTTTCAGCTATAACATTATTGTGAGTTTTTCGCAGGCCGTACATTCTGGCAGGTCTGGGGTCGCTGGGAATTTTGTTCAGGAGTTTCTTCCCGTGTTCTGAGTCCTTCAGAATGCGGTGAGTCCTGTGAAGAAATGTTTTGGTTAGTTGTGAGAGGTTTGTAGGTATCTGGGTCATTAAGTAGATTGAGTATTTTGTTCCTGTAATCGTCAGTGCTCATGATTACAACACCTCCTCCTTTATCAGTTGTGGTAACCCTAATGGTCGTGTGTTCTGATGAAAGTTTAAGTGCAATGTTGTAACGTCGAGGTATGACTGGGGAGCTGTGTGTTGAGATGGCTGCTGAGATGATGCCTTGAAGATAGCCTTTTTGGAAATCGGAGTCATTGTGTCTGTAGTATTTAGCGATGAAATTGAGGTCTTGTACGGCCTGCCAAAAACTCACAAGCCAGGTATCCCATTGAGGCCCATATCCTCGGGAATAGGCAGTGCTCCCCACCAGCTCTCAGGAATTTTCGCAAAACACCTCTCTAAACTCTTGGGTGCAATCAGTCCAGCACATCTCAAACACTCGGGTGATCTCAATCGCATTCGCAACATCAACATCAGGAACAAGAAACTCTCTCCAGCCTTGACGTAACTTCCCTATTCACCTAAGTACTTACTACACAAGCCATCGATCTCTTGTGCAGGAAAATTGATGATTCTCTTGATCTTCCTATTCCAGCCAGCGATTTCATCGACCTTGCTGAACTATGTGTTGGCTTTACGTGTTTCTCTTTCGAAAATCACCTCTTTCGGCAGACTTTTGGCTACCCATGGGTTCGCCACTCAGTGCCGTCTGGCGAACTTATACATGGAACATCTGGAAGCCGAGCGTTTCTCCACCATTATTCCTTGTCTGTCACCTGGCTCCGTTATGTTGACGACATTCTCCTCATAACTCCCAGACGCTTCAACGTTCAAGCTCTCCAAGACAAGCTCAACCAGGACGAGCTCTCAGTCCAGTTCACACTTGAAAGAAGTCGACAACACTCTTCCTTGATGTTCTTCTGCAAAGCTGACCATGAACTTCGTTTTAAAGTCTATCGTAAACCTACCAACTGACTTTTTTTTGAGTTATCCTAGCTTCTCTACACATATGCTGCTATGTATGATAATCTATGTAATTGTATTTGTGTATACTTGAATAAACTTAATCTTCTCCATTTCTACTCTCACCACGACACCAAAACTAAACGTGGTGTAATTATAGGCTTTTTCCTGCGTGCACTCAGAATCTTCAGCAGTGAGTTCCTTGAAGAAGATTGCACGATAATTGAACAAGTATTTTCTAAACTCCACTACCCTCGTCACTTCATCAGAGACTGCAGACGGCGGACATTAAACATCTTCAACACACCCAGAGAAGACACTGGCGAGAAGAGATACATAGTCCTCCCCACCAACTCCATTGCTAAACATGTTTCCAACATCTTTTCCAATACATCATTCCAAGTATCTGCCTCCACATCCACCACCATCATGGACATTACCAGTAAGAGACAGGGCAAGCTTCCATCCTCTGCAGGGGTATACATAATCCCTTGTAAGAACTGCAGCAAATTATACGTGGGCGAAACATCAAGAGACCTCCAAACACATATTTCAGAACACCAGTACACAGGCAGATCTAATGATTTAAGGAATGCCTGTATTCAACACCGAAATTCACACAACCATATAATTAACTACAGAAACGCAAGACTTATCGCCAGGGAAGACAACACTCAGTACCGCAGAATCCTGGAATCATCACTTATCTGTATATCCAACAACTTCAACCAGAACAACGGCTTCTATAACAGCTGGATCCCATGCCAAGAAACTTCTTCATCGTTATCCCACATAATTACATACGCACCCGCCAGTCCCGTGTAGGTCCTTATCAAATCCAACCTACCCAGCATTCTCCACCTGACCCATCTTATAAATACTCACGTACTTTTCACACTACAGATAATGACCCAGCATCCAGACGACACTACAGATAATGAACCCAGCATCCAGACGACACTACAGATAATGAACCATGCATCCAGACGACACTACAGATAATGAACCCAGCATCCAGACGACACTACAGATAATGAACCCAGCATCCAGACGACACTACAGATAATGAACCCAGCATCCAGACGACACTACAGATAATGAACCAATCATCCAGACAACACTACAGATAACGAACTCAGCATCCACGACATACAGATAACGAACTCAGCATCCAGACGACTCTACAGATAATGAACCCAGCATCCAGACGACACTACAGATAATGAACCCAGCATCCAGACGACACTACAGGTAATGAACCCAGCATCCAGACGACACTACAGATAATGTACCCAGCATCCAGACGACACTACAGATAATGAACCCAGCATCCAGACGACACTACAGATAATGAACCCAGCATCCAGACGACACCGCAGATAATGAACCCAGCATCCAGACGAGACTACAGATAATGACCAATCATCCAGACGAACACTACAGATAAAGAACCCAGCATTTCCAGACGACACTACAGATAATGAACCCAGCATCCAGACGAGACCGCAGATAATGAACCCAGCATCCAGACGACTATACAGATAATGAACCCAGCATTCAGACGATACTACAGATAATGAACCCAGCATCCAGACGACACTACTACAGAAATGTGACCCAGCATCCAGACGACACTACAGATAATGAACCAGCATCCAGACGACACTACAGATAATGAACCCAGCATCCAGACGACACTACAGATAATGTACCCAGCATCCAGACGATACTACAGATAATGAACTCCAGCATCAAGACGACACTACAGGTAATGTACCCAGCATCCAGACGACACTACAGATAATGTACCCAGCATTCAGACGATCTACAGATAATGAACCCCTAGCAATCAAGACGGACCACTACAGATAATGTACCCAGCATCCAGACGACACTACAGATAATGAACCCAGCATCCAGACGACACTACAGATAATGAACCCAGCATCCAGACGACACTACAGATAATGTACCCAGCATCCAGACGACACCGCAGATAATGTACCCAGCATCCAGACGACACTACAGATAATGTACCCAGCATCCAGACGACACTCAGATAATGTACCCAGCATCCAGACGACACTACAGATAATGTACCCAGCACTCAGACGACACTACAGATAATGAACCCAGCATCCAGACGACACTACAGATAATGAACCCAGCATCCAGACGACACTACAGATAATGTACCCAGCATCCAGAACGACCTACAGATAATGCACCCAGCATCCAGACGACACTACAGATAATGTACCCAGCATCCAGACGACACTACAGATAATGAACCCAGCATCCAGACGACTCTACAGATAATGAACCCAGCATCCAGACGACACTACAGGTAATGTACCCAGCATCCAGATGACTCTACAGATAATGAATCCAGCATCCAGACGACTCTACAGATAATGAACCCAGCATCCAGACGACACTACAGATAATGAACCCAGCATCCAGACGACTCTACAGGTAATGAACCCAGCATCCAGACGACACTACAGGTAATGTACCCAGCATCCAGATGACTCTACAGATAATGAATCCAGCATCCAGACGACACTACAGATAATGAACCCAGCATCCAGACGACACTACAGGTAATGAACTCAGCATCCAGACGACACTACAGATAATGTAACCCAGCATCCAGACGACACTACAGTAATGAATCCAGCATCAAGACGACACTACAGATAATGAACCCAGCATCCAGACGACACTACAGGTAATGAACTCAGCATCCAGACGACACTACAGATAATGAACCCAGCATCCAGACGACACTACAGGTAATGAACTCAGCATCCAGACGACACTACAGATAAGAACTCAGCATCAGACGACACAGCAGATACAGAAACCCCCATCCCAATACTCACAGATAAGACACACCACATCCAGACCCCACCCCTACAGTAAAACGCATCCAGACGACACACTGAGGAATAGAACTCACTTCAAGACGACACTACAGAAGGAATGAACCACATCCCGACACTAAAGTATTAGTAGAAAAATTAATACAATAATTTCACTGTATTATAACAATCAGAACATAAAACGAACTCACATCTTGTTTAGGAAACGCTAAACCCGCTAAACATACAGGTTAATGAACACCAAAGGGAAACAGACGACAAAGGAAGGATCAGGACCTACAGAAAGCCATCTCACGACATCAGATATCTCTTACATGACGTCAGTTGCTCAGGCATCAAGCGTATAGATATGAAAATCAGTCGAAAAGATTAAACATACAGTCCCACAGATGATGTACCAGCATCAGACGGAACTACAGATATGAACCTGCATCCAACCATAAGAAAAGAATCAGATAGGACGCTACAAAGCTGAGACAGTACGCCCCATTAATTCTCCCGCTTGAGAGCCAATTGATGTCTTATTGATTGAAAAAATACACTTGGAAACCTTATTCACACCATCAGTTGTATTTAATTTCACTGTTTAACAACCTGAATAAACGATATCCTGCTGTTTTTATGCAAAGCCTAACCTAACATATTATATAACACCAAGTCCCAAAGAATCCCGCTCTCACATGACATCAAACCATCTCTTACATGTGTATCTGAAGCCAGGTAACTTACTGAAATCGAAAGTTCAATCCCTACATCCCACCAGCCCAGCTCCGTCTGAGAATTAAGCAATAACCTGACAACTCCCTTGACCAAGCCAAGACTCTCCTCATGCCAACACATTCCGTAGCACTCTAATCATCCTAGACCAGATTTATATCATTTCCCACACCATCCCTACACTCCTTCACCCAGCCCAGACTCCCTCTCCATCCCAACACCATCCCTACACTCCTTCACCCAGCCCAGACTCCCTCTCTCATCCCAACACCATCCCTACACTCTTCACCCAGCCCAGACTCCCTCTCTCATCCCAACACCATCCCTACACTCCTTCACCCAGCCCAGACTCCCTCTCTCATCCCAACACCATCCCTACACTCCTTCACCCAGCCCAGACTCCCTCTCTCATCCCAACACCATCCCTACACTCCTTCACCCAGCCCAGACTCCCTCTCTCATCCCAACACCATCCCTACACTCCTTCACCCAGCCCAGACTCCCTCTCTCATCCCAACACCATCCCTACACTCCTTCACCCAGCCCAGATCCCTCTCCATCCCAACCCATCCCCTCACTCCTTCACCCAGCCCAGACTCCCTCTCCATCCCAACACCATCCCTACACTCCTTCACCCAGCCCAGACTCCCTCTCTCATCCCAACACCATCCCTACACTCCTTCACCCAGCCCAGACTCCCTCTCTCATCCCAACACCATCTCTACACTCCTTCACCCAGCCCAGACTCCCTCTCTCATCCCAACACCATCCCTACACTCCTTCACCCAGCTGTGTGAGGGAGTGTTGGGATGAGGGAGGAGGTCTGGGCTGGCTGAGGGAGTGTAGGGATGAGTAAGGGAGTCTGGGCTGGCTGAAGGAGTGTAGGGATGAGTAAGGGAGTCTGGGCTGGCTGAGGGAGTGTAGGAATGAGTAAGGGAGTCTGGGCTGGCTGAAGGAGTGTAGGGATGAGTAAGGGAGTCAAAGGAGCTCAAAGCTTTGGCTGATGCCAAGGCTCGTGGACTAGAATCTTTCCGTCAGGATCACGCTGCCCTGAGCGACGAAGATGAGTCTCCAGGACATTATGAAGAGAAACAAGGAGGAGGACTCTCACCTTGGCCAAGGCTCGCGACGAAGCTATCAAGAATTGTGATATACTTCGAGAGCAACAAAAGGTCCACACGGACAGGTATGGTGAGCTCCTGGACCAGTATGAAGGGGAAAAGAAGGGCAAACTGGCTTTAGTAAAGAAATACAAAAATGAACATAGAAAGGGCAAAAGGTTGGTGCAGGAGCGGGAGAAACATCGTCTGCACAACGATAACCTGGTAGGACAAGTACAAACTTTACAAAATAAGCTCAGTGATAAAGATGGTCAGATTAGAGACACTCCGAGGGACTCATGCTGACCTCAAGCATCAACACGCCGCCACTAAGTCAGTTATTAAGAAATCAGAGAAAGAGTTGTACTCTCTGGCCGGTCCTCGCAATGAGGCTATTTATAAATATAACAACTTAGCGAAGGAACATAAAGGTGAACATAAAGCCCACGACAAGCTTGCCAGTGCTCTTGAAGAAGAGCAAACTATGACCTCTACTCTCGTTGATTATCCTGACACACTAAAAACCTCGGTACAGGAGAAGCTTCTCCAAGAAGAAGAAATTAGAGAAAAATTAAAGAATACGGAACGTCGACTGCATGAGTTAGAGCGAACAGAGTTTGAACATGAGACACTGGAGAAATAATGGAATGATGCTGTTGAAGTGTTCAAACATAGATCGGGCGAGCTGACCGCTAGGGTTAAAAAGTACTGGGCACTTGCAGAGGCAAGACAGAAAGAAATACATGAGATGTACGATGTCCTTGACAAGAAAGATGTCACGATGAAGACGCTGTCTGGCGAGATTGATGTGTTAACCCGGGAAGCTCAACAAAGCCAGGAAAATGAAGGGTGTCAGCTGAGATACCAGCAGCTACACCACAAGTACCGGAAACCGCTAAATGAAAACCAGTATCTCAAGCGTCGCAACACTTGAACCATCACCACCAATCACCTGGTGTTGCAGATCTGCCTCCCTTTGAGTAATAGGCCTCCCCCTGTGTAAAACTTACTGGGATTCAAGCCTAAATAGCGTCTTGACTGTCATTTCGGGTGGTTCCCGTGTGCAAATTTCCCACCTGGCGTAGGCCTAACTTGATTTATGTATCACCCTGCAAGAGTAGGCCTACCCTCCATGTAATTTGTTATTTTTTTTTCGTCCATTTCGTAAACTGGTCCACCAGACTGTTCTTGCTAGTGGACCACAGGTCCACACGACCATCACAACCTGCTGGTCCACCATACTGTTGTTGCTAGTGGACCATAGGTCCATAATGGGTCTGGGACTCATTGGGACCCATTATGGCTTACTCATTACCTGGTTTACCCATTACTTGGCTTGCTCATTGCCTGACTTACTCATTACCTGACTTGCTCATTACCTGGCTTATTCAATACCTGGCTTATTACTGACTCATTACCTGGCTTATTATCTGGCTTAATCATTACCTGATTTATTACCTGGCTTACTCATTACTTGGTTTACTCATTACCTGACTTACTCATTACCTGACCGGGCCGAGGGTGCAGTAAACTCTGGAATTATCTGCATGTGTGTGTATAGGGAGGGTGTTGGAGAGTCTTGGTCCCTTTACACTTATCAAATGGTCGTATTGTACTCATGGCGTCGCTGCTTTACACTGTAGGTATTTTGCACTGTCTGTCAAGCCTCTTGCTCTAGTAGGCACTGACTTCACTGTACAGATTTGCTACCATTCAGTGTACAGATTTACTACCATTCAGTGGACAGATTTACTGCCATTCAGTGTACAGATTTACTACCATTCAGTGTACAGATTTACTACCATTCAGTGTACAGATTTACTACCATTCAGTGTACAGATTTACTACCATTCAGTGTACAGATTTACTACCATTCAGTGTACAGATTTACTACCATTCAGTGTACAGATTTGTTACAATTCAGTGTACAGATTTACTACCATTCAGTATACAGATTTATTACCATTCAGTGTACAGATTTACTACCATTCAGTGTACAGATTTGCTACCATTCAGTGTACAGATTTACTACCATTCAGTGTACAGATTTACTACCATTCAGTGTACAGATTTACTACCATTCAGTGTACAGATTTACTACCATTCAGTGTACAGATTTACTACCATTCAGTGTACAGATTTACTACCATTCAGTGTACAGATTTACTACCATTCATGTACAGATTTACTACCATTCAGTGTACAGATTTACTACCATTCAGTGTACAGATTTACTACCATTCAGTGTACAGATTTACTACCATTCAGTGTACAGATTTACTACCATTCAGTGTACAGATTTACTACCATTCAGTGTACAGATTTACTACCATTCAGTGTACAGATTTACTACCATTCAGTGTACAGATTTGCTACCATTCAGTGTACAGATTTACTACCATTCAGTGTACAGATTTACTACCATTCAGTGTATAGATTCACTACCATTCGGTGTACAGATTTACTACCATTCAGTGTACAGATTTGCTACCATTCAGTGTACAGATTTACTACCATTCAGTGTACAGATTTACTACCATTCAGTGTATAGATTCACTACCATTCGGTGTACAGATTTACTACCATTCAGTGTACAGATTTACTACCATTCAGTGTACAGATTTACTAACATTCAGTGTACGGGTTTGCTACCATTCAGTGTACAGATTTACTACCATTCAGTGTACAGATTTACTACCATTCAGTGTACAGATTTACTACCATTCAGTGTACAGATTTGCTACCATTCAGTGTACAGATTTACTACCATTCAGTGTACAGATTTACTAACATTCAGTGTACGGGTTTGCTACCATTCAGTGTACAGATTTACTACCATTCAGTGTACAGATTTGCTACCATTCAGTGTACAGATTCACTACCATTCGGTGTACAGATTTACTACCATTCAGTGTACAAATTTACTACCATTCAGTGTACAGATTTACTACCATTCAGTGTACAGATTTACTACCATTCAGTGGACAGATTTACTACCATTCAGTGGACAGATTTACTGCCATTCAGTGGACAGATTTACTGCCATTCAGTGTACAGATTTACTACCATTCAGTGTACAGATTTACTACCATTCAGTATACAGATTTACTACCATTCAGTATACAGATTTACTACCATTCAGTGTACAGATTTACTACCATTCAGTGGACAGATTTACTGCCATTCAGTGTACAGATTTACTACCATTCAGTGTACAGATTTACTACCATTCAGTGTACAGATTTACTACCATTCAGTGTACAGATTTACTACCATTCAGTGTACAGATTTACTACCATTCAGTGTACAGATTTACTACCATTCAGTGTACAGATTTACTACCATTCAGTGTACAGATTTACTACCATTCAGTGTACAGATTTACTACCGTTCAGTGTACAGATTTACTACCATTCAGTGTACAGATTTACTACCATTCAGTGGACAGATTTACTACCATTCAGTGTACAGATTTACTACCCTTCAGTGGACAGATTTACTACCATTCAGTGTACAGATTTACTACCATTCAGTGTACAGATTTACTACCATTCAGTGGACAGATTTACTACCATTCAGTGGACAGATTTACTACCATTCAGTGGACAGATTTACTACCATTCAGTGTACAGATTTACTACCATTCAGTGGACAGATTTACTACCATTCAGTGTACAGATTTACTACCATTCAGTGGACAGATTTACTACCATTCAGTGTACAGATTTACTACCATTCAGTGTACAGATTTACTACCATTCAGTGGACAGATTTACTACCATTCAGTGGACAGATTTACTACCATTCAGTGGACAGATTTACTACCATTCAGTGGACAGATTTACTACCATTCAGTATACAGATTTACTACCATTCAGTGGACAGATTTACTACCATTCAGTGGACAGATTTACTATCATTCAGTGTACAGATTTACTACCATTCAGTGTACAGATTTACTACCATTCAGTGTACAGATTTACTACCATTCAGTGTACAGATTTACTACCATTCAGTGTACAGATTTACTACCATTCAGTGTACAGATTTACTACCATTCAGTGTACAGATTTACTACCATTCAGTGTACAGATTTACTACTATGTAGAGATTAATATATTCATGACTGGTGGTCAGAAAGTTACATTGTGTTTGTACGTGCGTGTACGTGTGCGTGTACGTGTGCGTGCGTGAGTGCCATGAGTGCCATGAGTGCCGTGTAGTGTCAGTCTGTGACTGACCACAGTCGGGGTGACTTGTTCTTCTTCCACTCCCGTGTTACTTCTGTTGTCACACACTCGCGTAACCTCCGTAACGCTAGTGTATGCTGCGTGACGCTGGCATATACTGTGACGCTTGTATAGCTGTGTGACGCCTGATTATGCTATGACACCCGTGTAAACTGTGTAATGATTATGTATGCTATGTGACGCTCACATATGACGCTATTTTAGACTGTGTGACGCTACTGTAATCTAAACTGCGTGATGCTGGTTCATCAAGTGTGACGTTAACTTATGACGTGTGACGCTACCTATAGAATGTAACGCTACAATACAATCTTGACGTTGCCATATATGATTGCGTGACGCGATATTACAGCTTGTTACTTATCGTAACACTGTGCAGTACCCTGTGACGCTACGTAACACTGTAACAATGCATGACGCTGTAAAACAGCGTAACATTGTCCAATAGTACGTAACGTCTCACACTGTGCTGTCTAGTATTGCGTGATACATCGTTAGACAGCACGTGTGACGCTGTCACATAATATGTGACGCAGTTCAAAAGTGTGTGACGCTAAACAAGTGTGTGACGCTAAACAACAGTGTGTGACGCTAAACAACAGTGTGTGACGCTAAACAACAGTGTGTGTGACGGGAACCGACGGTACGTGGCGCTGTTCATTAGCCTATGACGCCGTCCAGGGATGTACGGCGCCGTCTGCCCTCGTTGTTATAAGCGGCCTTAACAAATATCCGTAGAGAGGAGGACGGCCATAATGCATAAACCACCCAGACTGGTTCTGTGGTTCGTGAAGGCAGGGAACCAGCAGTTCATACTACAATTACATATCCTGCACCAGCATTGTACAGTGGACAACACCCTCACCTGCTGGTTTTAAGACTGGCTTGCCATGGATTCCAGTCCCACTCATTCTGTGAGTATTATGTCTGAATATTAAAACTAATTTTAAACAGGTTTACTGCGAGGTTTTAACTGTAGTTTGAACACACCTCCATAGTCCCTGTATTTTCGTACCTCCATAGTCCCTGTATCTTCGTACCTCCATAGTCCCTGTATCTTCGTACCTCCATAGTCCCTGTATCTTCGTACCTCCATAGTCCCTGTATCTTCGTACCTCCATAGTCCCTGTATCTTCGTACCTCCATAGTCCCTGTATTTTCGTACCTCCATAGTCCCTGTATCTTCGTACCTCCATAGTCCCTGTATCTTCGTACCTCCATAGTCCCTGTATCTTCGTACCTCCATAGTCCCTGTATCTTCGTACTCCATAGTCCCTGTGTCTTCGTACCTCCATAGTCCCTGTATCTTCGTACCTCCATAGTCCCTGTATCTTCGTACCTCCATAGTCCCTGTATCTTCGTACCTCCATAGTCCCTGTATTTTCGTACCTCCATAGTCCCTGTATCTTCGTACCTCCATAGTCCCTGTATCTTCGTACCTCCATAGTCCCTGTGTCTTCGTACCTCCATAGTCCCTGTATCTTCATTTCAACTGGATACAATGAGGATTTATCTTCTTGTTGGGAGAGCATAAAGTCATTTCTTTAGTGACATTGTACAAAGAGATCCTCTGCCCACTTGTCTCTTTAGCATGACGGCTAACATCACTGGCAGATTGATCAGCGAGCTAAACGTTTCCTTCCTGGATGATGGCACTCCAGCAGGCACGAAAAAAACTGCTATTAACGGACCTTGAACTAATGAAATCGCTGGAACAGCCACTGGATTTTTCCTGAAGTCGTTCAAATGTCATGTCATCCAATATTAAGCAATCAGTTTAGTGAGGCTCATACCACCAGACGTTCCAATCACTGCCCATACTGATATTCTGTGCTGAGTCACTCAGGACCAATGATATTGCAGAAACCCTCGAAGACAGGTTGAATAGCTTGAGGATGCTGGAACGGCAAAGATCTGGATACCCACGACGCTTTGCGCGTCTCGCCGAGTCACCATCTGGAAAAGACCCGGGCCTAGGACAAGCCCGGCGAACCTACCACTACTTTGTACTTTTCGCAACGTGTTTAAGCCTCCCCTGGCTAACCTAAGATGTTACCCTCATTTAAGAAAAACAAATGAACACAAAAAAATCTCCTGAATCAATATCCACAAAATACACATCATACCGTGGATGGTGGACGTGTTTCTTTCCACCTGTTGTCTATGTTCCCCATCAGTAAAATGGGTACCTGGGTGTTAGTCGACTGGTGTGGGTCGCATCCTGGGACACTGACCTAAGGAGGCCTGGTCACAGACCGGGCCGCGGGGGCGTTGACCCCCGGAACTCTCTCCAGATAAACTCCAGATACACTCTAAGTCAGTCTCAGGGTCACAGCATCTGCAATGGAAGCATTACCTGTGCGGCATCCATTAAATTATTGTCAGCGATTCTTCTTAACCAATTTAGTCACAATATAGATGTGCATAGCACGACTTGACCGGCTTACCTTAAAAATCTACAGTAATAATAATAATATATGTTTATTTCTACAAGGTATACCAGTACATGTGCAAGGTATACCAGTACATGTACAAGGTATACCAGTACATGTACAAGGTATACCAGTACATGTACAAGGTATACCAGTACATGTACAAGGTATACCAGTACATGTACAAGGTATACCAGTACATGTGCAAGGTATACCATACATGTACAAGGTATACCAGTACATGTACAAGGTATACCAGTACATGTACAAGGTATACCAGTACATGTGCAAGTATACCAGTACATGTACAAGGTATACCAGTACATGTACAAGGTATACCAGTACATGTACAAGGTATACAGTACATGTGCAAGGTATACCAGTACATGTACAAGGTATACCAGTACATGTACAAGGTATACCAGTACATGTACAAGGTATACCAGTACATGTGCAAGGTATACCAGTACATGTACAAGGTATACCAGTACATGTACAAGGTATACCAGTACATGTACAAGGTATACCAGTACATGTGCAAGGTATACCAGTACATGTACAAGGTATACCAGTACATGTACAAGGTATACCAGTACATGTACAAGGTATACCAGTACATGTGCAAGGTATACCAGTACATGTACAAGGTATACCAGTACATGTACAAGGTATACCAGTACATGTACAAGTATACCAGTACATGTACAAGGTATACCAGTACATGTACAAGGTATACCAGTACATGTACAAGGTATACCAGCACAATGTACAAGGTATACCAGTACATGTACAAGGTATACCAGTACATGTACAAGGTATACCAGTACATGTACAAGGTATACCAGTACATGTACAAGGTATACCAGTACATGTACAAGGTAATACCAGTACATGTACAAGGTATACCAGTACATGTACAAGGTATACCAGTACATGTACAAGGTATACCAGTACATGTACAAGGTATACCAGTACATGTACAAGGTATACCAGTACATGTACAAGGTATACCAGTACATGTACAAGGTATACCAGTACATGTACAAGGTATACCAGCACATGTGCAAGGTATACCAGTACATGTACAAGGTATACCAGTACATGTACAAGGTATACCAGTACATGTACAAGGTATACCAGTACATGTACAAGGTATACCAGTACATGTACAAGGTATACCAGTACATGTACAAGGTATACCAGTACATGTACAAGGTATACCAGTACATGTACAAGGTATACAGATCATAGTTGACATCAGTAACATACTACTATATAGAAAGTTGCTTGTTATGCTGAGCATTTCCCGCAAATTAGGTCAGTTTTGTCCCAGGATGTGACCCACACCAGTCCACTAACACCCAGGATGTGACTCACACCAGTCCACTAACACCCAGGATGTGACCCACACCAGTCCACTAACACCCAGGATGTGACCCACACCAGTCCACTAACACCCAGGATGTGACCCACACCAGTCCACTAACTCCCAGGATGTGACCCACACCAGTCCACTAACACCCAGGATGTTACCCACACCAGTCCACTAACACCCAGGATGTGACCCACACCAGTCCACTAACACCCAGGATGTTACCCACACCAGTCCACTAACACCCAGGATGTGACCCACACCAGTCCACTAACACCCAGGATGTGACCCACACCAGTCCACTAACAACCAGGATGTGACCCACACCAGTCCACTAGCACCCAGGATGTGACCCACACCAGTCCACTAACACCCAGGATGTGACGCACACCAGTCCACTAACACCCAAGATGTGACCCACACCAGTCCACTAACACCCAGGATGTGACCCACACCAGTCCACTAACACTGAGGATGCGACCCACACCAGTCCACTAACACCCAGGATGCGACCACACCAGTCTACTAGCACCCAGCATGTGACCCACACCAGTCCACTAACACCCAGGATGTGACCCACACCAGTCCACTAACACCCAGGATGCGACCCACACCAGTCCACTAACACCCATGATGCGACCCACACCAGTCCACTAACACCCAGGATGCGACCCACACCAGTCCACTAACATCCAGGATGCTACCCACACCAGTCCACTAGCGCCCAGGATGCGACCCACACCAGTCCACTAACACCCAGGATGCGACCCACACCAGTCCACTAACACCCAGGATGCGACCCACACCAGTCCACTAACACCCAGGATGCGACCCACACCAGTCCACTAACACCCAGGATGCTACCCACACCAGTCCACTAGCGCCCAGGATGTGACCCACACCAGTCCACTAACACCCAGGATGCGACCCACACCAGTCCACTAACACCCAGGTGTGACCCACACAAGTCCACTAACACCCAGGATGCGATCCACACCAGTCCACTAACACCCTGGTACCTATTTTACTGATGGGTGAACATAGACAACCGGTGTAAGGAAACACGCCCAGTGTTTCTATCCTCGCTGGGAATCGAACACAGGTACTCGTCGTGTGAAGTGAAAGCTTTAGGTACCAGGCCACGGGGCCCCTTAACTAGCTAGTGTTTGGTGTTTCCTAGCTACCACCACACTAGCTGGTCTTTCCTGTCCACAACCATAAAAGTTAATGGATAATGGAACTAAATCAAGGACCATATGTTACTACCATATGTTACTACCATATATTACTACCATATGTTACTACCATATGTTACTACCATATGTTACTACCATATATCACTATCATTTACCAAACTGCTGCCAGCCTGGATTAGATCCTGCGTCACATTCTCCCACCTGGTCACAGACCGGGCCGCGGGGGCGTTGACTCCCGGAACTCTCTCCAGGTAAACTCCAGGTAAACCTCTAGAGACAGCAACATTCACTTAACCAGCTATCCTACAAGAATCAAGCACCCAGCAGAGCTAGGTGCTGTTCATGATCCGAGGATACTCGTGGTAGAGGTGAACTCAAGGTTAATTCCCACCACTTCCCGTAATGAATAGTAATGAAGCCACGAAACAAGTGGTATTGAATCATTTACCAAACTCGGCCAGCCGGGATTAGATCCTGCGTCAGATTCTCCTTCCTCAAGAGACAAAACAATGTTCACATCGCCTTAACCACTTAACCAGTTTAGGAAATGATTTAATACCACTTGCTTCGTGGTTCATTAATATTTGCTACTATGCAATAAGATCACAGTAAACAGGTGATTTTAAAATACACAAAACAACCACTGTGAAAGAGTAGTGAAATTCCAAGCGCTTTCGTGACTACTCACATTGTCAAGGAACTATGTTGGTGACATTGTTCCTTGACAATGTGAGTAGTCACGAAAGCGCTTGGAATTTCACTACTCTTTCATAGTGGTTCATTAATATTTGTTACTATGTATAATAATTTGTATCTGTGTGTACCTGGTCACAGACCGGGCCGCGGGGGCGTTGACCCCCGGAACTCTCTCCAGGTAAACTCCAGGTAAACCTGTGGCTAAATAAACTTAATTATAGTGGATGACTCATGAAATCGTAATGACACGATTGCAAACTCCTTTGAGGGGACTTGAGCTAGAGTTCGTCACGGCCATGCTAGCGGGAGATTCGTCTGTAAAAACTTGCATTTGTGGTCACAGTGGTGGCTCATGCTAACCTTCACATGGTGTATAAATATACATAGTTGGATGAATCTTATTGTAGCTAGCTGATCCAGTGGCTAACGCGTCGGTCTGGAGTTTTATGACTCTCTGGCCGCGGGTTCTAACCCCACCCATGGCATGGTTTATAGAAGATGGGTTACTGGCAGTTATGAAATGAAGGAGACTCAGGGGAGAGGCACAATAGGGTGAAGTTATTTACCAGCGTCAACATAATGGCGGCCTCAGACTAGCACTAATGGCGCATAAAATAACTTTAAGCCACACAAATCGAATTAATTTTTTCATGAATATTTAAACTCTGAATTTTGTTAATGCATTGCTAAGATGGTGGTATATTTGTGTATAAGAAAGCAGGCAAGAGTACAAGGGTGTGTATGAATACACACAGGCGGAGAATATTCATACAAGTAAATGGGTGTGTATGACAGAATATGTGTACTCTGGGAGCACCTTAAAAAGTGCATAGGCCTACATGGGAAGGTGGTAGTACCTCCCTAGGTGGTTGTTGTCTACCAACTTACTAACACAGGATGGTAGTACCTCCCTAGGTGGTTGTTGTCTACCAACTTACTACCACAGGATGGTAGTACCTCCCTGGGTGGTTGTTGTCTACCAACTTTCTACCACAGGATGGTAGTACCTTCCTGGGTGGTTGTTGTCTACCAACCTACTACCACAGGATGGTAGTACCTCCCTGGGTGGTTGTTGTCTACCAACCTACTACCACAGGATGGTAGTACCTCCCTGGGTGGTTGTTGTCTACCAACCTACTACCACATGATGGTAGTACCTTCCTGAGTGGCTGTTGTCTACCAACTTACTACCACAGGATGGTAGTACCTCCCTGGGTGGTTGTTGTCTACCAACTTACTACCACAGGATGGTAGTACCTTCCTGGGTGGTTGTTGTCTACCAACCTACTACCACAGGATGGTAGTACCTCCCTGGGTGGTTGTTGTCTACCAACCTACTACCACAGGATGGTAGTACCTCCCTGGGTGGTTGTTGTCTACCAACTTACTACCACAGGATGTAGTACCTCCCTGGGTGGTTGTCTACCAACTTACTACCACAGGATGGTAGTACCTCCCTGGGTGGTTGTTGTCTACCAACTTACTACCACAGGATGATAGTACCTCCCTGGGTGGTTGTTGTCTACCAACTTACTACCACAGGATGGTAGTACCTCCCTGGGTGGTTGTTGTCTACCAACTTACTACCACAGGATGGTAGTACTCCCTGGGTGGTTGTTGTCTACCAACTTACTACCACAGGATGGTAGTACCTCCCTGGGTGGTTGTTGTCTACCAGCCTACTACCACAGGATGGTAGTACCTCCCTGGGTGGTTGTTGTCTACCAACCTACTACCACAGGATGGTAGTACCTCCCTGGGTGGTTGTTGTCTACCAACCTACTACCACAGGATGGTAGTACCTCCCTGGGTGGTTGTTGTCTACCAACTTACTACCACAGGATGATAGTACCTCCCTGGGTGGTTGTTGTCTACCAACTTACTACCACAGGATGGTAGTACCTCCCTGGGTGGTTGTTGTCTACCAACTTACTACCACAGGATGATAGTACCTCCCTGTGTGGTTGTTGTCTACCAACTTACTACCACAGGATGGTAGTACCTCCCTGGGTGGTTGTTGTCTACCAACTTACTACCACAGGATGGTAGTACCTCCCTGGGTGGTTGTTGTCTACCAACCTACTACCACAGGATGATAGTACCTCCCTGGGTGGTTGTTGTCTACCAACCTACTACCACAGGATGATAGTACCTCCCTGGGTGGTTGCTGTCTACCAACCTACTACCACAGGATGGTAGTACCTCCCTGGGTGGTTGTTGTCTATCAACCTACTACCACAGGATGGTAGTACCTCCCTGGGTGGTTGTTGTCTACCAACCTACTACCACAGGATGGTAGTACCTCCCTGGGTGGTTGTTGTCTACCAACCTACTACCACAGGATGGTAGTACCTCCCTGGGGGGTTGTTTTTCTACCAACCTACTACCACAGGATGGTAGTACCTCCCTGGGTGGTTGTTGTCTACCAACCTACTACCACAGGATGGTAGTACCTCCCTGGGTGGTTGCTGTCTACCAACTTACTACCACAGGATGGTAGTACCTCCCTGGGTGGTTGTTGTCTACCAGCCTACTACCACAGGATGGTAGTACCTCCCTGGGTGGTTGTTGTCTACCAGCCTGCTACTTAATTAATCACAATCACTACTGTTTGTAACGTATTTCCACCACCTTCTTTACCTTCTTCAGAATCAGGATTTTCTCCTTTCACTTTCCAAGTTTGATTTCAAACTCTTCAAAATCCATGAGAAGCAACTTGAAACATCATAGAACAAAATCGGGATGCCTTGAGCATCACTAGACTCCTATTATGTTTCATCCTACATGGCTAGGTTCCCATACAGGACCTGACATCCAGCCACATCCCCTGGACCTGACCCTGGAACCTCAAACAGCAACATCCAGCTCCTATTCCAGTTTTTCTTCACATCACACCTCACACAACTGTATGTATATTTTTGCTGTTGTTTTTCTGTATATTATTAGTCTTTACGACAGATAATCCCTCAAGAAATTCTTCCTCTGTTTTACATTTCTCTGTATAGCCAGAGAAACTTGTTTCTCCTGAAGTTACGATGAAGGTTAAGTAGGGGAGACGGGGAACGGATGACTTCGGGGAGACGGGGAACGGATGACTTCGGGGAGACGGGGAACGGATGGCTTCGGGGAGACGGGGAACGGATGTCTTTGGGGAAACGGGGAACGAATGGTTTCGGGGAGACGGGGAACGGATGGCTTCTCTTTAAGGACTACAGACATTTTCATTACCTTCCAGCCATCATCCCTGAAATTTTTCCCAAACTATTCCTAAAAGTTTGTCCGCTTCGACGGGTTTTTCCGATCCATTCTCTCTCTCTCTCTATCTCTGTCTGTCTGTCTCTCTCATATTTATTAGCAATCTATCATCACATGTGTCGTAATGCATTACAAACTTTAAGCTGAGGATCGCTGCTGTCAAATACTTTTAGCAGTATTCGTCAAGGATACAAAATGTATGTTTTTAAAACTTCGACTAGAGACGCTTATGCCAAAGTTTACATAAATTTGTACTCACCTAATTGTACTCACCTAATTGTGGTTGCAGGGGTCGAGACTCAGCTCCTGGCCCCGCCTCTTCACTGATCGCTACTGGATCCTCTCTCTCTCTGCTTCCTGAGCTTTGTCATACCTCTTCTTAAAACTATGTATGGTTCCTGCCTCCACTACTTCACTTGCTAGGCTATTCCACTTGCTGACAACTCTATGACTGAAGAAATACTTCCTAACGTCCCTGTGACTCGTCTGAGTCTTCAGCTTCCAGTTGTGACCCCTTGTCCCTGTGTCCCCTCTCTGGAACATCCTATCTCTGTCCACCTTGTCTATTCCCCGCAGTATCTTGTATGTCGTTATCATGTCTCCCTGACCCTTCTGTCCTCCAGTGTCGTCAGTCCGATTTCCCTTAACCTTTCCTCGTACGAATTCCCTTGAGCTCTGGGACTAGCCTTGTTGCAAACCTTTGTACTTTCTCTAACTTCTTGACGTGCTTGACCAGGTGTGGGTTCCAGACTGGTGCTGCATACTCCAGTATGGGCCTAACATACACAGTGTACAGTGTCTTGAACGATTCCTATTGAGGTATCGGAACGCTATTCTCAGGTTTGCCAGGCGCCCGTATGCTGCAGCGGTTATTTGGTTGATGTGTGCCTCCGGTGATGTACTCGGTGTTATGGTCACCCCAAGGTCTTTCTCCTGAGTGAGGTCTGTAGTCTTTGTCCACCTAGCCTATATTCTGTCTGCGGTCTTCTTTGCCCCTCCCCAATCTTCATGACTTTGCATTTGGCTGGATTGAATTCGAGGAGCCAGTTACTGGACCACATGTCCAGCCTCTCCAGGTCTCTTTGCAGTCCTGCCTCATCCTCGTCCGATTTAATTCTTCTCATCAACTTCACGTCATCTGCGAACAGGGACACTTCAGAGTCTATTCCTTCCATCATGTCGTTCACATATATCAAAAATAGCACTGTCCTAGAACTGACCCCTGTGGGACCCCGCTCGTAACAGGCGCCCACTGTGATACCTCTTCACGTACCATGACTCGTTGCTGCCTCCCTGTCAGGTATTCCCTTATCCATTGCAGTGCCCTTCCTTTTATGTGTGCCTGATCCTCCAGCTTCTGCACTAATCTCTTGTGGGGAACTGTGTCAAAGGCCTTCCTGCAGTCTAGGAAAACGCAATCTACCCAACCCTCTCTCTCGTGTCTTACTTCTGTTACCTTGTCATAAAACTCCAGGAGGTTTGTGATACAAGATTTGCCTGTGATTGTATGCATGTGTATTTACTTACTTATATGGGGTTACAGGTGTTGAGTCATATAGCCTGGCCCTGTCTCTCGGCTGGTCGTCACTGATACGTCCAGGTCTCAACAGTTGTGTAACTCACCTGTTTCTGAAAGTTCTCACACTTATCCAGTGGAAACTCACACTTCCGGGGCCCAAGACTGTTCAACTGCCTCCCAGCATACAAAAGGGGGATTACCGATAGACCCCTGGCTGTCTTCAAGACCCCTGGCTGTCTTCAAGGTCCCTGGCTGTCTTCAAGACCCCTGGCTGTCTTCAAGACCCCTGGCTGTCTTCAAGACCATTGGCTGTCTTCAAGACCCCTGGCTGTCTTCAAGACCCCTGGCTGTCTTCAATACTCCTGGCTGTCTTCAAGAAGGCACTGGACAGGCACCTAAAGTCAGTACCTGACCAACCGGGCTGTGGTTCGTACGTCAGCTTGCGTTCGACCAGCAGTTATAGCCTGGTTGATCAGACCCTGATCCACCATGAGGCCTGGTCTCAGACTGAGCCGCGGGGGCGTTGACCCCCAAAACCCTCTCCAGGTAAACTTCTAAATCTTTCTCTGGTTGAAGCTAGACGAGGAAACAAATCTTATCTTCTTTCTACTGTCTAGGAGAACACTGTTCTCTTTTGCTCGTGTCTTGTAGATTCTGTCTTCTGGTAGAGCATGTTTTGCGTTGTTCAACTGGAATATACGTCTCATATATACTGGCTCCCTCACTTATTTGTGATACGTGAAGACTGCCATTCCCACGAGCTTCCCCCTGGGGCGGGGAAGATGGTAGACCAGAGGCCTAGCTTCTCCCTACGAGCCCCATGAGGGCGGGGAATGGTTGGTTGATCCCAGAAGATGAGGAGATACTTGTACCTCCTCCCATGGCAGACATAGGTCTCAGACACTCCTAAGACAGAGAGCCAAGACCGGGTCACCATCCGGAAAAGACCCGGGCAGGGAGAGTACCGTCGAATCAAGATTATTTGTGATAGCGTGACTTTGTCAGTGGTCGAAGTCGGACTGATACTTGCTATGTGCGAGTTATTTGTGTATCTCAAAACTCTGTGTCTGCTCACAGAGTATTTACAGCTAGTGAAATTTGACATTCTCTGACATGTCGCAAGATGCTTGATGAGTCGGGTCTCGAGGCCTACATTATTCTAACTCGCATCTCACTGTCGTAATTGGGGTTCGGCAGTTGCTGAAGTTAGTTTCAATAATTTCGGAGTTACTTTGCCTTGTATGGACGGCTTATCGATATTCCCCCCTTCCCCCCCCCGTGTCTGACACTGTGTTGCTCCGGCTGGTCATCTTACCGTTCAAACAAGCTGATTTATTGTCTCTCTATGGACCAGAAGTTAATTTAATTAGGGACTTGCTTTGCAAGACTCGTTCTAAATCTTGCTTTGTCAGACTCGTTCTAAATCTTGCTTTGCCAGTCTCGTTCTAAATCTTGCTTTGCCAGTCTCGTTCTAAATCTTGCTTTGCCAGTCTCGTTCTAAATCTTGCCTTTGCCAGTCTCGTTCTAAATCTTGCCTTTGCCAGTCTCGTTCTAAATCTTGCCTTTGCCAGTCTCGTTCTAAATCTTTCTTTGCCAGTCTCGTTCTAAATCTTTCTTTGCCAGTCTCGTTCTAAATCTTTCTTTGCCAGTCTCGTTCTAAATCTTTCTTTGCAAGTCTCGTTTGCTCGGTGTTATACTCACCCCAAGATCTTTCTCCTTGAGTGAGGTTTGCAGTCTTTGGCCACCTAGCCTATACTCTGTCTGCGGTCTTCTGTGCCCTTCCCCTATCTTCATGACTTTGCATTTGGCGGGATTAAATTCGAGAAGCCAGTTGCTGGACCAGGTGTCCAGTCTGTCCAGGTCTCTTTGAAGTCCTATTGAGTGTGTGTGTGTGTGTGTGTGTGTGTGTGTGTGTGTGTGTGTGTGTGTGTGTGTGTGGTGTCTGACATCCCTCGCATACACACGAACAAATACATCCCAAACACAGTTTGAAACAAAAACAAAGAATAAATATAAGCGGAGCTCCAACCACTTGCCACAATAGAAAGGATTTGTATGTTTACACCTGGAAACGCAACTGAAAAATATATATTTTGGTGGTGGTAAATTTGGTGTGTGTCAGACTAGGTCAAGTGTTTCCAGAGCCATTGTTGTGATGTAGCGATGTGTTGAGTGTTTTCCAGCGTTAGTGACCCAACTGTGTTGTGAGGAAGGGTGAGAGACTGTTGTAGAGATGATCCATGGGGGAGACTAGGGCTTTACCTGCTGGAGAGATGATCCAGGGGGGGACTGGGGCTTTACCTACTGGAGAGATGATTCATGGGGGAGACTGGGCTTTACCTACTGGAGGATGATCTGGGGGGGGGACTGGGCTTTACCCACTGGAGAGATGATCCAGGGGGACTGGGGAAATTTTCCTGCTGGAGAGATGATCCAGGGGGGACTGGGGCTTTACCTACTGGAGAGATGATTCCCTGGGGGAGACGGGGGGTTTACCCCACTGGAGAGATGATTCATGGGGGAGACTGGGGCTTTACCTACTGGAGAGATGATTCATGGGGGAGACGGGGCTTTCCTACTGGAGAGATGATTTCCGGGGGGGACTGGGGCTTTACCTACTGGAGAGATGATCCGGGGGGGGACTGGGGCTTTACCTACTGGAGAGATGATTTATGGGGGGGATGGGCTTTACCTACTGGAGATGATCCCGGGGGACTGGGGCTTTACCTACTGGGAGATGATCCCGGGGGAGACTGGGGCTTTACCCACTGGAGAGATGATCCGGGGGGACTGGGGCTTTACCTACTGGAGAGATGACCAGGGGGGGACTGGGGGTTTTCCTACTGGGGAGATGATCCGGGGGGGGACTGGGCTTTACCTACTGGAGAGATGATCCGGGGGGGACTGGGGCTTTACCTACTGGAGGGGATATCCAGGGGGAGACTGGGCTTTACCTACTGGAGAGATGATCCGGGGGGACTGGGGCTTTACCACTGGAGAGATGATCCCGGGGGAGACTGGGGCTTTACCTACTGGAGAGATGTTCAGGGGGGGACTGGGGCTTTACCTACTGGAGAGATGATTTTGGGGGGGACTGGGGGTTTACCTACTGGAGAGATGATCCAGGGGGACTGGAACTTAAACCCGCTGGAGAGATGTCCGGGGGGGGACTGGGGGTTTACCTACTGGAGAGATGATTCAGGGGGGAGACTAGGGCTTTACCTACTGGAGAGATGATCCAGGGGGGACTGGAACTTTACCTGCTGGGGAGATGATCCGGGGGGGAAATGGGGCTTTACCTACTGGAGAGATGATCCAGGGGAGACTAGGGCTTTACCTACTGGAGAGATGATCCAGGGGGGAGACTAGGGCTTTTTCCTACTGGAGAGATGATCCCGGGGGGGGACTGGAACTTTACCTACTGGAGAGATGACCAGGGGGGAGACTAGGGCTTTAAACCCACTGGAGAGTTTATTCAAGGGGGACTGGAACTTTTCCTACTGGAGAGATGATCCAGGGGGGGGGGCTGGAACTTTACCTACTGGAGAGATGATCCAGGGGGGGGGGCTGGAACTTTACCTACTGGAGAGATGATCCAGGGGGGGGCTGGAACTTTACCTACTGGAGAGATGATCCAGGGGGGGACTGGAACTTTACCTACTGGAGAGATGATCCAGGGGGGGACTGGAACTTTACCTACTGGAGAGATGATCCAGGGGGGGGGGAAATGGGAACTTTTACCTACTGGGGAGATGATCCAGGGGGGGACTGGAACTTTACCTACTGGAGAGTGATCCAGGGGGGACTGGAACTTTACCTACTGGAGAGATGATCCAGGGGGGGACTGGAACTTTACCTACTGGAGACATGATCCATGGGAAGGGACTGGAACTTTCAATGGAGCATGTTAAACACATGTCCATTGATGGATTTACAGCGTGAGATGCAGTGGGATTGTTGCTGCATAAGAGATGATTCAAGAGAACTGTTGCATTCCCTGTTGCAGAGATGAGTGAAGGTCAGTCAGACGTCCCCTGTTGGAGGCTCAACTTAATCAGAAAGATGTAAATTTTTATATCAAAATATTGCAAAATAATTAATCACATAGAATAACAACTCATGAAAATATCGTTACAAGCTGAGTTAAAATATTTCTATAATTTGCCTCTACATTTTCTGTGTCATGTCACACCCATTTTGGCGCGTCCTCCCGACAGTGAACCAGCAGTTAAGAGTATAACAGTTGGGGGCCCCACTGATATGCTATTGGTGGTTCATCAGCCAATCAGGTGAAAGACCGCCAACTATATGAGCCGATGTTTTCAACTCTTGGGACAGAAGAGGCAGTCTTTCTTTACCTATGGTCGAGAGCTGTTCTTACAGCGGATCTTGCTCGTATATGCTATCTTGTAAGTATTCATCGCAGTGTAAATACTTACTACAGAGTTTTGGTGAAGGGATATATGGAATAACAGTTTATCTCTGCTGTTTTGGTCTGTCCTGCGCTGTCTAGCTGAGTTTGCTGATTTATTAATGAAAAGGTGTAACGAGCCAACAAGACATTAGCCATGTTTTCAATATGTTCCAGTTAAACGTAACATATATAACCAACTAGAAGTTACAGACGAATGTTTATCATAGCTTTGTATATCGCAGATGTTCTTAATATTGCTACCACGACCTTGTGCAGAGAACAATATTAATTTTTATTTGGTCGTAGATTCAAACTAAGTGAATTATTCATAAAGGGAAAAAGATAGATATGTTTCTTACAGTTCATATATTATATATAATATATATATAATATATATATATATTTTATTTATATATATATATATTTTAATCTTAGCACAGGGATGTAGTAGATGTCGGACAGGATAGATATCCAAAAGTATAGCCCCGTTCCCCAGCAGTCTACCGTTCTTCCAAGGATTTATGAGCCCATCAGGGTGACTGGAAGACATATCCTGGCTGTCGGGTAAGAGAGATCGAGGTTCACTCTCAGCTGGGCACTGTCTTGGGTAAGAGAGATCGAGGTTCACTCTCAGCTGGGGGACTGTCTTGGGTAAGAGAGATCGAGTTTCACTCTCAGCTGGGGACTGTCTTGGGTAAGAGAGATCGAGTTTCACTCTCAGCTGGGCACTGTCTTGGGTAAGAGAGATCGAGTTTCACTCTCAGCTGGGCACTGTCTTGGGTAAGAGAGATCGAGGTTCACTCTCAGCTGGGCACTGTCTTGGGTAAGAGAGATCGAGGTTCACTCTCAGCTGGGCACTGTCTTGGGTAAGAGAGATCGAGTTTCACTCTCAGCTGGGCACTGTCTTGGGTAAGAGAGATCGAGTTTCACTCTCAGCTGGGCACTGTCTTGGGTAAGAGAGATCGAGGTTCACTCTCAGCTGGGCACTGTCTTGGGTAAGAGAGATCGAGGTTCACTCTCAGCTGGGCACTGTCTTGGGTAAGAGAGATCGAGTTTCACTCTCAGCTGGGCACTGTCTTGGGTAAGAGAGATCGAGTTTCACTCTCAGCTGGGCACTGTCTTGGGTAAGAGAGATCGAGGTTCACTCTCAGCTGGGCACTGTCTTGTTCTATATATATATATATATATATATATATATATATATATATATATATATATATATATATATTGTTGGTTCAACACCTCAGTGGCATGGGATTGAATTCCATTCAGCATACACGAGTTGAGCAGCAGACACTTAAGATCCACTGATAGTCACTTGTTTTGAACTTAATCTCACCTTACCTAATCCTACCTAACCTAACCTTACCTAAGCCAACCTGACTTAACCTAACTTAGCCTAACTATACCTGACACCACTTCTATCACCACTGACATTATTTCTATCACCACTGACACCACTGTTATTACGAGTGGGGATACTACAAGGCGTATCATGTACCTCAACACATAGCATCTTTGGGGCAGAACTTTCCGTGGTAGACAGAGCACTGAACCACGTATAGTAATGTACAACAATGGACAGTAAAATATGGGTGATTTTGATGAGTGTACTACAAAATCTGATGAATCCCAGTTATCCGGGCGAAGTCATGGAACTTGGGAAAAGACTGGACGACTCTGACGTGGGTCCCAGGTAATATTGGTGTCCCGGGTAATATTGGGATCCCAAGTAACGACCAAGGAGAGGAAAATGCAAAGGTTATAGTGTTGCTTTGAGTAGTGACAAGCATACCGTATACAAAGAACAAGAAGACACAATACCGTGACTGGAACAATACACACATAACCCTCATATACCTGGAGTTTACCTGGAGAGAGGAGCTTATCACAACGTTTCGGTTCGACTTAGGCCATTTACAAGTCACACTAACACACGAGAGTGAGGGAGTCAGTATATACTGGCTCCCTCAAAAGGTGTTAGTGGGACTTGTACATGGTCCAAGTCGAACCGAAACGTTGTGATAAGCTCCTCTTTCCTATGCGCGGTTGTGTAGTGCACCGTACAGTCATGGAAGCAACGCTGATCAGGGAGCTGGTCCAAGACAGGTAACAACGTAATGTGGAACACCAATCACTCGTCTCTGAGGGGCCTTATACGAGTCAAACAAGACTGGAACTCCTGTTATTACTCCTCCAGGAAACCAGAAATAGCCATAAGTGGCTACTCCTGGATGTATGAGAATCAATATGCAGTATTACATCTATTAACCGACTAGACCATTTTGCGAAACAACGACACTTCTTTCACGTCTACACATCTTCATTAACGCAGATACAAGCACTATTCACAAGGAGTGAGGACAAACACAAGTCACAGGACTACAGTGGGCGACTTTCCTCTGGGACTTTCCTCTGGGACTTTCCTCTGGGACTGGTGATGGACTTCCTTGTTACACTAGCATCTGTGACTTAATTCTTAAAATGTGATGTTCATATGCGAGACTCATCTCGATGTTCGTCTAGTAATCCAAGATGTTGATGTTAAGGTGAGAGTGATAGAGAGTCCGAGAAGCTCTCAGTGGTATATTCTAGACATTTCAATGGTATAGTGGACGCTGGCCTCAGAGAACAATGGTGATAATAACCCAGATGTTAAAGGACTTTAATTACGCAGAAAAGAAGTCCAGGACCGACCGAAACGTAAACTAATAACACATTGTTGCAGCCACTGTATTGTGATACTCTTCTTGCTTCGTCAGTTTCATAACGTCAGTCTTAGACAACCAGCTGATAATTCCAGAACTTCCAGACCCAGACTAACAAATAACAATCTCAGGATAATAATAATCTTTACTTCCAGAAGTACATGATACAACTTATACAGACCATAGCTAACATCAGTGACTTGCTATATATTTCGCTAAGTGCAAAAACTTGTGTGTGATGCGAGGTCGATCCTCCGTTCACATATCACATTCCGGTCTCTGACCACTCAGGCTGTTGGTGATGGACCGTCAGTGAGCACAGGGAGTTGTGGAGACTCGATCCACCGTTCTCTAGGGAGGCAACGAGAGGCACCTTATGTGTATGACAGGTTGTTTGTGAAGACTTATTGTGTATTGCCCTCCAGACTGCTGGCTCCTCCCTCCTCCAGACTGCTGGCTCCTCCCTCCTCCAGACTGCTGGCTCCTCCCTCCTCCAGACTGCTGGCTCCTCCCTCCTCCAGACTGCTGGCTCCTCCCTCCTCCAGACTGCTGGCTCCTCCCTCCTCCAGACTGCTGGCTCCTCCCTCCTCCAGACTGCTGGCTCCTCCAGACTGCTGGCTCCTCCCTCCTCCAGACTGCTGGCTCCTCCCTCCTCCAGACTGCTGGCTCCTCCAGACTGCTGGCTCCTCCCTCCTCCAGACTGCTGGTTCCTCCAGACTGCTGGTTCCTCCAGACTGCTGGCTCCTCCCTCCTCCAGACTGCTGGCTCCTCCCTCCTCCAGACTGCTGGCTCCTCCCTCCTCCATACTACTGGCTCCTCTCATCTCCAGACTGCTCTGGTTGCAGGGTTCGAGTCACAGCTCCTAGTCCCGCCTCTTCACTGGCCACTACTAGGTCACTCTTACTACTCCATGAGCTTTACCATACCACGTCTTAAAACTATGTATGGTTCTTGCCTCCAGTACGTCAGTTTCCAAACTATTCCACTTCCTGATAACTCTATGACTGAAGAAATATTTCCTAACATCCCTTTGACTCATCTGAATCTTCAACTTCCAATTGTGACCCCTTGTTTCTGTGTCCTATCTATGGTACATCCTGTATTTGTCCACCTTGTCAATTCCTCGTAGTATTTTATATGTCGTTATCACGTCTCCCCTAACACCCCCCCCCCGTCCTCCAGTGTTGTCAGGCCGATTTCCCATAACCTTTCTTCGTAGGACATTTTCCCTAGCTCTGGGACTAGTCTTGTTGCAAACCTTTGCACTTTCTCTAATTTCTTGACGTACTTGACCAGGTGTGGGCTCTAAGCTGGTGCTGCATATTCCAGTATGGGAATGACCAGCAATACCAAGGTATTGTGACCTTTATTGTTCCAGCCACGGTATTGTGACCTTTACTGTTCCAGCCACGGTACTGTGACCTTTACTGTTCCCGCCACGATATTGTGACCTTTTTTGTTCCAGCCACGGTATTGTGACCTTTATTGTTCCAGCCACGATATTGTGACCTTTATTGTTCCAGCCACGGTATTGTGACCTTTATTGTTCCAGCCACGGTATTGTGACCTTTATTGTTCCAGCCACGGAATTGTGACCTTTATTGTTCCACACATGGTATTGTGACCTTTATTGTTCCAGCCACGGTATTGTGACCTTTATTGTTCCAGCCACGGTATTGTGACCTTTATTGTTCCAGTCACGGTATTGTGACCTTTATTGTTCCAGTCACGGTATTGTGACCTTTATTGTTCCAGCCACGATATTATGACCTTCATTGTTCCAACCACGGTATTGTGACCTTTATTGTTCCACCCACGATATTGTGACCTTTATTGTTCCAGCCACGATATTGTGACCTTTTTTTGTTCCAGCCACAATATTGTGACCTTCATTGTTCCACCCATGGTATTGTGACCTTTATTGTTTCACCCATGGTATTGTGACCTTTATTGTTCCACTCATGGTATTGTGACCTTTATTGTTCCACCCATGGTATTGTGACCTTTATTGTTCCACCCATGGTATTGTGACCATTAGTGTTCCACCCATGGTATTGTGACCTTTATTGTTCCACCCATGGCATTGTGACCTTTATTGTTCCACCCATGGTATTGTGACCTTTATTGTTCCACCCATGGTATTGTGACCTTTTTGTTCCACTCATTGTATAGTAACTTTTTTTGCTCCACCCATGGTATTGTGACCTTATTGTTCCATCCATGGTATTGTGACCTTTATTGTTATACCCATGGTATTGGGACCTTTATTGTTCCTCCCATGGTATTGTGACCTTTATTTCCCCCTGGGATTTTGGAACCCTTTTTTGTTCCACCCATGGTATTGTGACCTTATTGTTCCACCCATGGTATTGTGACCTTTATTGTTCCAGTCATGGTATTGTGACCTTTATTGTTCCACACAAGGTATTGTGACCTTTATTGTTCCACACAAGGTATTGTGACCTTTTTTGTTCCAGTCATGGTAGTGTGACCTTTATTGTTCCACACAAAGGGATTTGCCTTTATTGTTCCACCCTGGTATTGTGACCTTTTTTGTTCCACTCTGGTATTTTGGACCTTTATTTTTCCAGTCATGGGATTTTGACCTTTATTGTTCCACCTGGATTGTGACCTTTTTTGTTCCACCCCTGGTATTGCGACTTTTTTGTTCCCGTCATGGTTTTTTTACCTTTTTTTTTTGTTCCACCCATGGGATTGTGCCCTTTATTGTTCCCTCATGGTATTTGACCCTTTTTTGTTTTTGTCATGGTTTGTGACCTTTATTGTTCCCAACCCTTTTATGGCCTTTATTTATCCCCTCCAGGGGGTTGTTCCACTCTGGTATTGTTCCACTCCGGGATTCCACCATGGGGATTGCTTCACTCATGGTATTGTTCCATCATGGTTTGTTTTAGCCATGGGGATGTTCCACTCATGGTATTGTTCCACTCATGTTATTGTTCCAGTCACGGATTGTTCCACCCCCGTATTGTTCCGTCCCAAATATTGTTCCAGTCAAGTATTGTTCCAGCACAGTATTGTTCCGTCACAGTATTGTCCCGTCACAGTATTGTTCCAGCCACGATTGTTCCAGCCACAGTATTGTTCCAGCCCCAGTATTTTTCCAGCCAAAAGTATTTTCCAGCCCAGTATTGTTCCACCCAAATATTGTTTCCCGCCACGTATTGTTTCCCAACCACAGATTGTTCCAGTCCCGTTTGTTTCCAACCACGTATTGTTCCAGTCACAGTATTGTTCCATCACGTATTGTTCCCGTCACAGTTTGTTCCAGTCACGATTGTTCCACCACAGTATTGTTCCAAAACCCCGTATTGTTCCAGTCCAGTATTGTTCCCGTCACAGTATTGTTCCAGTACATATTGTTTCCGCCAGTATTTTCCAGTCACAGTATTGTTCCAGTCCGTATTGTTCCAACCACAGTTTGTTCCAGCAAAAGTATTTTTCCAGTCACGTATTTTTCCAACCACAGTATTGTTCCAAAACCCCGTATTGTTCCCCTCACAGTATTCCGTCACAGTATTGTTCCAACCACGTATTGTTTTAGTCACAGTTTGTTCCCGTCACAGTATTGTTCCAGTCACAGTATTGTTCCAGTCACGTATTGTTCAGTCTCAGTATTGTTCCAGTCTCAGTTTGTTCCCGTCCATATTGTTCCGTCACAGTTTGTTCCAGTCACATATTGTTCCAGTCCGTATTGTTCCCGTTAAGTATTGTTCCAGTCTCAGTATTGTTCCCGTCACAGTATTGTCCCCTCTCAGATTGTTCTTTACAGTATTGTTCGACAGTTTGTTCCAGTACATATTGTTCCCGTCCGTATTGTTCCAGTCCATATTGTTCCAGTCTCAGTATTGTTCCACAGTATTGTTCCACAGTATTGTTCCAGTCACAGTATTGTTCCAGTCACAGTATTGTTCCAGTCATGGTATTACTTTTATATCTTTACCATTTACAGTCATGGAATCAAAGTGAAGTCCATGACTTGAGTTATCAGTAGTATCAGTTATCAGTAGTATCAGTTGTCAGTAGTATCAGTTGTCAGTAGTATCAGTTGTCCAGTAGTATTAGTTATCATTAGTATCAGTTGTCAGTATTTTTCCAGTTGTCAGTAGTTATCAGTTTATCATTAGTATCAGTTGTCAGTAGTATCAGTTGTCAGTAGTATCAGTTGTCAGTAGTATCAGTTATCAGTAGTATCAGTTGTCAGTAGTATTAGTTATCAGTAGTATCAGTTGTCAGTAATATCAGTTGTCGGTAGTATCGTTATCAGTAGTATCAGTTATCAGTAGTATCAGTTGTCAGTAGTATCAGTTATCAGTAGTATCAGTTGTCAGTAGTATCAGTTATCAGTAGTATCAGTTGTCAGTAGTATTAGTTATCAGTAGTTTTAGTTATCAGTAATATCAGTGTCGGTAGTATCGTTATCAGTAGTATCAGTTATCAGTAGTATCAGTTATCAGTAGTATCGGTTATCAGTAATATCAGTTATCAGTAGTATTAGTTATCAGTAGTATCAGTTGTCGGTAGTATCGGTTATCAGTAGTATCAGTTATCAGTAGTATCAGTTATCAGTAGTATCAGTTATCAGTAATATCAGTTATCAGTAGTATTAGTTATCAGTAGTATCAGTTATCAGTAGTATCAGTTATCAGTAGTATTAGTTATCAGTAATATCAGTTATCAGTAGTATTAGTTATCAGTAGTATCAGTTATCAGTAGTATCAGTAATATCAGTTATCAGTAGTATTAGTTATCAGTAATATCAGTTGTCGGTAGTATCGGTTATCAGTAGTATCAGTTATCAGTAGTATCAGTTATCAGTAGTATCGGTTATCAGTAGTATCAGTTATCAGTAGTATGAGGCATGTACTACTGATAACACTACTAACAGCTCAGCGACGGTAATGTACGGCGTCCCGACATGCAGCTGATACAAACTAGAGGCCAGAGACGTACGGCTCTGGGCTGCTGATCCTATACAATGTCAAAGCACACATCAGTTGACCATTATGCCTGGCACTACTGATATAGTTTTTTCCATCTCCAGACGTGGCACTGGAGATGAGAATCTGGAGAGATGCTTCATTTTATTTTGCAAGTTTATTTAGGTATACGAATACAGTTACATAGATTATCATACATAGCAGCATATAAGAATATAATGAAGGAACACTGCAGCAGGCCTACTGGCCCATGCGAGGCAGGTCCAATTCTCCTACCGGCTTAAGCCAACGTACTAATCTAGTCAGGTCACGTCACATTCACTTAAGGAGCACAGCATCTGGCCTAGTAGCACAAGTTAGTCAGGTCCAACTCACACCCACTCATACCCACTCATGAAGAGAACCTGGAATAACCCAGAAAAGTCAAAGTGACTTGTTTCCATTGGGGTCGTTTAAACAAATCTGTAGCAGCGGTAGGTTTCAGGTGAGGGTTGAGTCCTGGTCGCTGGTACACACTGGTCCGGCCGTGGCATGTGTCGGGGCACTGTACCGTCGCTCGGTTGGCAGCGCACTCGCCCCACACTCTGAAGTCAATGGTTCAACACTAACAGCTACCCATCTGTAATAACAGAAACACCAACAACAGCACCACCACTAACAATAACAATAACACCACAATCACCAATAACAAACAACAACAACAACAACAGTAACAGAGGCTCAATTATACTAACACGATCATTAAAAAAATAACAGTTTACCTTTAATAATAATGATAGACTTAATAATTACACTGCTCTCTGTATCACACGTCGTACATGCAAATTAACTTGCATGCCTTGTTAACTAAATTGTTGTAATGGCTCCGCTAGTCTGGTTATATTCCTAAGTATACCAGTTTGCCAGAATAATCGTACTGCTAGTTCTACCTAATTACTGTACAAATTTAGCACACAGTACTTCGAGAAACTGTCTTAACTTTCTGCTTATCTCTACGTACACACTGTCTCTACGTACACACTGTCTCTACCTACAAATTGCTATCTACTTAGAATTTATCTCTGCGTACAAATTGTCTTCACGTATCTCTATGTTAGTCTTCCTTCTGTAGAGACTAAGTTAATCTTCTTGTTTCGTATTCCTTATTATCGTTATTTTCGTCTTCCTCATAAACGTACAAATTAATTTTTAAGGATCCTGTACTCTACGGAAATAATCCAGGTATTTTACGAGTCTCGTGTCACAAGGTCCTGTTAGTCACGAGGTCCTGTTAGTCACGAGGTCCTGTTAGTCACGAGGTCCTGTTAGTCACGAGGTCCTGTTAGCCACAAGGTCCTGTTAGCCACGAGGTCCTGTTAGTCACAAGGTCCTGTTAGTCACAAGGTCCTGTTAGTCACAAGATCCTGTTAGTCACAAGATCCTGTTAGTCACAAGATCCTGTTAGTCGCATGGTCCTGTGTGTCATAATGTCCAAAGGCATAGACACGGGGGGTCATCCCGCAGCCACTAAAAACAACGGAGGTAGCCCCACTGCACAAATGTGGCAGTACAGCAATTGCAAAGAATTACAGACCGATTGCACTAACGTCCCACATTATAAATTTGAATTGATTCTAAGAAGAGAGGTCGCTAGCCACTTGATACCCAGCAGTTGCACAACCCAGGGCAGCGTGGGTCAGAGCTGGTCACTCCTGCCTCACAAAACTACTGGACAGTTATGACATGGTCTTGGATACACTACAGGACAAAGTGGATAGATGGATCTATAACTCTTTAACCAATACAACACCAAGAGTAATAGTAAACAGATTTAGTAAGGGTGGCTACAGCGAAAAGCTCTGTTCCACGAGGCACAGTACTCGCTCGCAGTGTTCCACAAGGTACAGTACTCGCTCCCAGTGTTCCACAAGGTACAGTACTAGCTCCCAGTGTTCCACAAGGCACAGTACTCGCTCCCAGTGTTCCACAAGGCACAGTACTTTACTCTCCAGTGTTCCACAAGGCACAGTACTCGCTCCCAGTGTTCCACAAGGTACAGTACTAGCTCCCAGTGTTCCACAAGGTACAGTACTAGCTCGCAGTGTTCCACAAGGCACAGTACTCGCTCCCAGTTCCACAAGGCACAGTACTCACCTCCAGTCTTCCAAAAGGCACAGTACTCGCTCCCAGTGTTCCACAAGGTACAGTACTCGCTCTCAGTGTTCCACAAAGTACAGTACTCGCTCCCATCCTGTTTCTCCTCATATCTGACATAAACAGAGATGTAAGCCATAGCACCGTGTCTTCTCTGTTCTCATACTCCTGTGTGGGGTACGGGAGCACCATTGTGGTTGGTATACAACAAGAAAGACAAAATGGGGAATATAATAGCTGAAAGTCACGTCAAATCGATACCAACACATCTAGTGCCTAAGAACAATCAATCACGTTTAGTGGCTGGCTGTTTCACAATACACTTTGTGAAACCGTTGGAATCACATAATATAGAATCAAATTACTTGTCAACCTACTAAAGGAAGATCTTAGAAGCCTGCCCGGCGCCTAAGCTCTAGAAATATGCGTTAGCTCGTATCTTCCTGTAAATGTGAGAGTTCAGCTGAGATAATCCATGTCAAGATGGCCCGCGTATATCTTCATTGTTGTAATTGGTAATTCCTGAATATTCTTTGCGATCGATATGGCAATTAGATCGTCGGAATATGTATTACTTAAGCCAGTCAGCGGTTGTAACCAATAATAATGATAATTCCTGTCTCTCTCTTCAGATGACCAACGTGAGCCAGAGGGTGGAGAATGTTGAGGGTGACGTGGGCGTGAACATGGAGGTGGTGGGCGTGGGACGTGAGGGCGTGGTGGAGAGCATGGTGGAGAGGACTGTGAGTTCTGATATACAATACATGGGAAATATCGCCTACAGTTTGGTAGCTCCTCTTATCATCTCCTTCGGTATCTTTACCAACGTGTTGAACCTGGTGGTCCTGACCAGGCCTACCCTCCGGGGACCTACTTTCAGGTAGGCCTAACCCCTGGGTTTCCCTCAGGGGGTCCCAGCTTCAGGTAGGTCCTATTCTGGGTCTCCCTCCCTCTCTAGGTAAGTCCTATCCAGGGTCTCCTTCAGGGGGTTCCAACCTTCAAGTAGGTCCTATCTTGGATTTCCCTCAGGGGTCCTATCTTGGATCTCCCTCGGGAGTCCTATCTTGGATCTCCCTCAGGGATTCTACCTTGGATCTCCCTCAGGGATTCTACCTTGGATCTCCCTCAGGGATTCTACCTTGGATCTCCCTCAGGGATTCTACCTTGGATCTCCCTCAGGGGTTCTACCTTGGATCTCCCTCAGGGGTCCTATCTTGGATCTCCCTCAGGGGTCCTATCTTGGATCTCCCACAGGGGTTCTATCTTAGATCTCCCTCAGGGGTCCTAACTTGAATCTCCCTCAGGGGTCCTATCTTGGATCTCCCTCAGGGATTCTACCTTGGATCTCCCTCAGGGATTCTACCTTGGATCTCCCTCAGGGATTCTACCTTGGATCTCCCTCAGGGATTCTACCTTGGATCTCCCTCAGGGGTTCTACCTTGGATCTCACTCAGGGGTCCTATTTTGGATCTCCCACAGGGGTTCTATCTTAGATCTCCCTCAGGGGTTCTATCTTAGATCTCCCTCAGGGGTCCTAACTTGAATCTCCCTCAGGGATTCTAGCAGTAGTTTCCAGTCTTTGTTTACCTTCCCGAGGTTCCATAACCTTCCATGTACTGGACATAAATACGATAACCACTTGACACCCAATCCTGCAGCTGGAATAACCAGCAATTCCCTAGTAATTGCTGGTTAGATACAGCCTGTCTTAATAATAATAATAATAATAATAATAATAATAATAATAATAATAATAATAATAATAATCTTTATTTCCACAAGTACATGATACAACTTGTACAAGAATCGTATACAATACCGACAAGGTGAAGATTTAGACACATATGCAACATCTGGGTATCTTTATTGTAGACGTTTCGCCATCCAGTGGCTTTATCAATACAGATTTTAGGACGTAATTTGAAGACAGAACTGTATATAGAAGGTGAGGTAATCAGTCCCTCAGCCTTGTAGGTGGTGTGAAGAGCACCGTAGTCGTGGAGATTCTGGCACGAATCTACAAGACTACGGTGCTCTTCGCCATCTCCAAGACTGAGGGACTGATTACCTCATCTTCTGTATACAGTTCTACTGTCTTCACGTTATGTCCTTGTATTGATAAAGCCACTGGTGGGCCAAACGTCTACGATAAAGATACCCAGATGTTGTACATGTGTCTAAATCTTTATGATACAATTTCTGCAGACCATAGCTGACATGACAATACTAACAAGAACACTAACATACCTGACAATACTAACAAGAACACTAACAATACTAACAAGAACACTAACAATACTAACAAGAACACTAACATACCTGACAATAATAACAAGAACACTAACAATACTAACAGAACATAACAATACTAACACAGAACACTAACATATAACATAACAACCTAACAAACTAACAATAACAACCTAACAATACTAACAAGAACACTATACAATAAAATTCTCTAACAATCTAACAGAACACTAACTCTCCTGAGGAGCTATTTCCCATAAAGTTCTATTTTTAACAAGTGTGTACACTAACTAGGCTTAGATTAAAAAAAAAAGTAAACAAAACCAGGGAAACCCCAACATACCTGAAAACTAACAGAACACTAACAATACTACCAAGAACTAACAATACCACAAGAACCACGAACAATACGAACCGAAACCGGCATGGAAACCCGAGATTCCTCCTGACCCCCGCCTCTGTCCCCGGAACCCCTGACTCCCACTCGCCCGTCCCCCACTCTCCCGGAGGCACCCCCCCTCGAAAGGTTTCTGTGGAACACCCCAGGATGTACACTTGTCAGGCTTCAGTGAACTGAAAAAATGGAAACCAGAACCCCGGAACCCCACCCCCGGAACCCCCCGGAACCCCCGGAACCCCCCGGAACACCCCAACCCCGACCCCCGGACCCCTGGAACCCCCGAACCCCCGGAGCCCCTGGAACCCCCGGAGCCCCCGGAACCCCCGGAACCCCCGGAGCCCCTGGAACCCCCGGAACCCCCGGAACCCCCCGGAGCCCCCGGAACCCCCGGAACCCCGGAACCCCCGGAGCCCCTGGAACCCCCGGAACCCCTGGAACCCCCGGAACCCCTGGAACCCCCGGAACCCCTGGAACCCCCGGAACCCCCGGAACCCCTGGAACCCCCGGAACCCCCGGAACCCCCGGAACCCCCGGAAACCCCCGGAACCCCTGGAACCCCCGGAACCCCCGGAACCCCTGGAACCCCCGGAACCCCTGTAAAACTGGTCAATTAGCAAGAACTCATTGAAAATTAAGTCCTTTCTAAAATTTTCTCTTATACGTTTAAAGATATATTTTTTTCATTAATGTTAATGTAAAAAATTTTAATTTTGCACCAAAAGAATCTTAGAAAACTTACCTAACCATATTATAACAAGAACAATTTATTTTAGGCTAACCCAGCCAAATATATTTTAGATTTGTTTACAATAATTTAATACTAAACAAACAGAGTGAAATATATTTTTTTCGTTAGGTTCAGAATGATTTTGGCGAAATTATTGCATACACAAATTTTCACTTGTCCTATATTTGGCAAGATGAACGTTGCTATTTAAGCCAAGATCGCAAGTTCTGCCTATTCGGCACGACATATATATATATATATATATATATATATAATATATTATATATATATATATATATATATATATATTTATTTATTTATTTATTTATTTAACACGTCGGCCGTCTCCCACCGAGGCAGGGTGACTCAAAAAGAAAGAAAAAGCTTTTGTTATCATTCAACACTTTCACCATCACTTATACACAATCACTGTCTTTGCAGAGGGGTTCAGATACGACAGTTTAGAAGTCCCTCCAAACTGGCAGTATCCCAGACCTCTCCTTAAAGAGGAGGCATTGTACTTCTCATTTCCAGGACCCAAGTCCGGCTAACCGGTTTCCTTGAATCCCTTCACAAAATATTACCCTGCTCACATTACAACAGCTCGTCAGGTCCCAAAAACCATTCGTCTCCATTCACTCCTATCTAACACGTTCATGCACGCATGCTGGAAGTCCAAGCCCCTCGGACACAAAACCTCCTTTACCCTCTCCCTCCAACCTCCTTCCAACATCTTCCCTCCCTCCAATATGACTCAGTGTTCAGCGAGCCACTAATCAGTCTAAAGATAGACAATCCAAACAATTTTTTCATGAATGAGCCTCAAGACCCTGCCAATGTATGCCAGATTTATGACATAACCCTGACTCCACTAGACTTTGAGAAAGAAAATGACGACATGCCCATGCACTCAGCCCCAGACCCAGACTCGTGGAACTCTGTGTTCATTAAGAACTGCAAGAACCCCCTCTCACGGGCCCTAAGTATGCTATGGAGAAGGAGCTTAGACACAGGTGAGATTCCACAGTCACTAAAAACAACAGATATAGCCCCACTCCATAAAGGTGGCAGCAAAGCAGTAGCTAACAACTATTGACCAATAGCTTTAACGTCCCACATCATAAAAATCTTTGAAAGAGTTCTAAGATATGGTCTTGGATGCACTTAGAAACAAACATAATGCAGATGGAGTCTACACAGATTTTGCAAAAGTCTTTGACAAGTGCGATCATGGTGTAATAACACACAGAATGTGTGCTAAAGGGATAACTGGTAAAGTAGGCAGAAGGATCTTCAACTTTCTAACCAATCGAACACAGAGTAGTGGTAAACAGTTAAATCAGAAGCTGCCATAGTGAAGAACTCTGTTCCACAAGGCACAATACTCCCCCCTACCCTGTTCCTCATTATCATATCAGACATAGACAGAGATGTAAACCATAGCACCGTATCATCCTTCGCAAACACTACTAGGATCTGCATGAGAGTGTCATCTATTGAAGACACGGCAAATCTCCAAGCGGATATAAACCAAGTTGTCCAATGGGCAACGGGGAACAATATGATGTTTAATGAAGACAAATTCCAACTACTCACTGGAGCGCAGGCGAGATATATCATAATCTACACCTGGAAGATCCTGGAGGGACTGGTCCCTAACCTGCACACAGAAATCACTCCCTACGAAAGTAAAGACTTGGCAGGCGATGCAACATACCCCTAGTGAAAAGTAGGGGAACCACTGGTACACTAAGAGAAAACACAGTGAGTGTCCGGGGCCCATGACTGTTCAACAGCTTCCCACCAGCCATAAGTGGAATTACCAATAGACCCCTGGTTGTCTTCAAGAGGGAGCTGGACAGATACCTAAAGTCAGTGCCAGATTCGCCGATCTGTGGTTCATACGTTGGACTGCGTGCGTCCGCGGGGGCGGCTGTCAACAGCCGACTGGAAGACTTGGTTTATATCAGCTTGGAGGCTGGCTGTGTTTTCTAAGGCCTCCGGGGGTCAACGCCCCCCGAGGCCTTAGAAATGACACAGTGCTCTGATTTACGCCCTGTCTATGTCAGAAATAAGAATGAGGAAAAGAAGTGGGGCGAGTACAGTGCCTTGAGGGACAATACTTTTCACTGTGTCAGCTTCTGATTTCACTCTGTTTACTACTACTCTTTGTGTTCTGTTTATTTGGAAATTAATTATGTATCTGCCACCTTTCCAATTATTCTTTTTGCTTGCATTTTCTGCCCAATTACCCCACTGTCACACTCAGTGGCGGATCTATATTTTTGGGGGCCCTGAAGCTTGAACTGTTATGTGGGGCCCCCTTCTCATACAATGGACTAAATTGGCTTCTGGAGCCCCTTCGGGATTAGGGGCCCTCAAGCTTGTATTTTACAATAGATCCACTCCTGTCAACTGGTATCTAAGACGTTTAAACCATACCACGGAAGGGGTTAGAACCCACGATCAGAGAGTCATAAAACTCCAGACCGAAGCGCTAGCCACGGTCTGGAGTTTTGTGACTCTCTGACCGCGGGTTCTACACCCACCCGTGGAATGATTTGTTTGCAGTCGTGTCATTACGATTTCGTGAGTCAATCTAAGATATTTGTTACCCACAGGTACCTCAAATGGTTAGCAGTGGCTAACCTGTTGGTATGTGTGGTACTGCTACCCTTCACGCTACACTCCCATGCTACCCCAGTACCCTACCCAGCTGCCATCTACTTCGCTCACGTCGAGGTAAAATAAACTTCAACTGATACTTTTCCTATGTGTATATTACTAATTTAGATTTTCTGTGTATTTTTGAATGTGGTGGATACTTATGTATGTTTTTTTGAGATGTGTTATGACGGCTTGCTAGGCCTTGTGAGCGTGAGTTGTTAGCAGTATTAGAAGACTGAGCATGTGACTGTTTGTGGAGCATGTGACTGTGTTTGTGGAGCATGTGACTGTGTTTGTGGAGCATGTGACTGTTTGTGGAGTATGTGACTGTTTGTGGAGCATGTGACTGTTTGTGGAGCATGTGACTGTGTTTGTGGAGTATGTGACTGTGTTTGTGGAGCATGTGACTGTGTTTGTGGAGTTTGTGACTGTGGAGTATGTGACTGTGTTTGTGGAGTATGTGACTGTGGAGCATGTGACTGTGTTTGTGGAGTATGTGACTGTGTTTGTGGAGTATGTGACTGTTTGTGGAGCATGTGACTGTGTTTGTGGAGTATGTGACTGTGTTTGTGGAGTATGTGACTGTGTTTGTGGAGTATGTGACTGTGTTTGTGGAGTATGTGACTGTTTGTGGAGCATGTGACTGTGTTTGTGGAGCATGTGACTGTGTTTGTGGAGTATGTGACTGTGTTTGTGGAGTATGTGACTGTTTGTGGAGCATGTGACTGTGTTTGTGGAGTATGTGGACTGTTTGTAGAGCATATGACTGTGTTTGTGGAGTATGTGACTGTTTGTAGAGCATGTGACTGTGTTTGTGGAGTATGTGACTGTTTGTAGAGCATGTGACTGTGTTTGTGGAGTATGTGACTGTTTGTGGAGCATGTGACTGTGTTTGTGGAGCATGTGACTGTGTTTGTGGAGTATGTGACTGTGGAGCATGTGACTGTGTTTGTGGAGTATGTAACTGTTTGTGGAGCATGTGACTGTGTTTGTGGAGTATGTGACTGTGTTTGTGGAGTATGTGACTGTTTGTGGAGCATGTGACTGTGTTTGTGGAGTATGTGACTGTTTGTCGAGCATGCGACTGTGTGTAGCATGTGACTGTGTTTGTGGAGTATGTGACTGTTTGTGGAGCATGTGACTGTGTTTGTGGAGTATGTGACTGTTTGTGGAGCATGTGACTGTGTTTGTGGAGTATGTGACTGTTTGTGGAGCATGTGACTGTGTTTGTGGAGCATGTGACTGTGTTTGTGGAGTATGTGACTGTTTGTAGAGCATGTGACTGTGTTTGTGGAGTATGTGACTGTTTGTAGAGCATGTGACTGTGTTTGTGGAGTATGTGACTGTTTGTGGAGCATGTGACTGTGTTTGTGGAGTATGTGACTGTTTGTAGAGCATGTGACTGTGTTTGTGGAGTATGTGACTGTTTGTGGAGCATGTGACTGTGTTTGTGGAGCATGTGACTGTGTTTGTGCAGTATGTGACTATTTGTGGAGTATGTGATTGTGTTTGTGGAGTATGTGACTGTTTGTGGAGCATGTGACTGTGTTTGTGGAGTATGTGACTGTTTGTAGAGCATGTGACTGTGTTTGTGGAGTATGTGACTGTTTGTAGAGCATGTGACTGTGTTTGTGGAGTATGTGACTGTTTGTAGAGCATGTGACTGTTTGTGGAGTATGTGACTGTTTGTGGAGTATGTGATTGTGTTTGTGGAGTATGTGACTGTTTGTGGAGCATGTGACTGTGTTTGTGGAGTATGTGACTGTTTGTGGAGTATGTGACTGTTTGTGGAGCATGTGACTGTGTGTAGCATGTGACTGTGTTTGTGGAGCATGTGACTGTGTTTGTGGAGTATGTGACTGTGGAGCATGTGACTGTGTTTGTGGAGTATGTGACTGTTTGTGGAGCATGTGACTGTGTTTGTGGAGTATGTGACTGTGTTTGTGGAGTATGTGACTGTTTGTGGAGCATGTGACTGTGTTTGTGGAGTATGTGACTGTTTGTCGAGCATGCGACTGTGTGTAGCATGTGACTGTGTTTGTGGAGCATGTGACTGTGTTTGTGGAGTATGTGACTGTTTGTGGAGCATGTGACTGTGTTTGTGGAGTATGTGACTGTTTGTGGAGCATGTGACTGTGTTTGTGGAGTATGTGACTGTGGAGTATGTGACTGTGTTTGTGGAGCATGTGACTGTGTTTGTGGAGTATGTGACTGTGTTTGTGGAGTATGTGACTGTGTTTGTGGAGTATGTGACTGTGTTTGTGGAGTATGTGACTGTGTTTGTGGAGCATGTGACTGTTTGTGGAGCATGTGACTGTTTGTGGAGCATGTGACTGTTTGTGGAGCATGTGACTGTTTGTGGAGCATGTGACTGTTTGTGGAGCATGTGACTGTTTGTGGAGCATGTGACTGTTTGTGGAGCATGTGACTGTTTGTGGAGCATGTGACTGTTTGTGGAGCATGTGACTGTGTGGAGCATGTGACTGTTTGTGGAGCATGTGACTGTGTTTGTGGAGCATGTGACTGTGTTTGTGGAGCATGTGACTGTTTGTGGAGCATGTGACTGTTGTGGAGTATGTGACTGTTTGTGGAGTATGTGACTGTTTGTGGAGTATGTGACTGTTTGTGGAGCATGTGACTGTTTGTGGAGCATGTGACTGTTTGTGGAGTATGTGACTGTTTGTGGAGCATGTGACTATGTTTGTGGAGCATGTGACTGTTTGTGAAGTATGTGACTGTTTATGGAGCATGTGACTGTTTGTGGAGCATGTGACTGCTTGTGAAGTATGTGACTGTTTATGGAGCATGTGACTGTTTGTGAAGTATGTGACTGTTTATGGAGCATGTGACTGTTTATGGAGCATGTGACTGTGGAGTATGTGACTGTTTGTGGAGTATGTGACTGTTTGTGGAGCATGTGACTGTTTGTGGAGCATGTGACTGTGGAGCATGTGACAATGTCTGTGGAGCCCAGGATGCGACCCACACCAGTCGACTAACACCCAGGTACCTACTAGCTAGGTGACCAGGACAACAGGCGTAAAGAAACGCGTCAAAATGTTTCAACCCCGCCGGGAATCGAACCCGGACCCTCAGCGTGTTAAGCGAGAGCTTTGCCAGCAATCCACGGGGGCTGCTGGCGTGGTCACCTACTGTTAGAAAAGCTGTTATTTATTTCCCAGTAACTTTTGTAAATAAAAGTAACTTTTATTTAAATGTAAGTTAATAGAACTGTTACAAGAATTGCATCTCCATATGAGAATCACTGGTTGAGAATCACTGGTTGAGAATCACTGGTTGAGAATCACTGGTTGAGAATCACTGGTTGAGAATCACTGGTTGAGAATCACTGGTTGAGAATCACTGGTTGAGAATCACTGGTTGAGAATCACTGGTTGAGAATCACTGGTTGAGAATCACTGGTTGAGAATTACTGGTTGAGAATTACTGGTTGAGAATAACTGGTTGAGAATCACTGGTTGAGAATCAATGGTTGAGAATCAATGGTTGAGAATCAATGGTTGAGAATCAATGGTTGAGAATCAATGGTTGAGAATCACTGGTTGAGAACCACTGGGTTTAGAATCACTGGTTGAGAATCACTGGTTGAGAACCACTGGTTGAGAATCACTGGTTGAGAATCACTGGTTGAGAATCACTGGTTGAGAATCACTGGTTGAGAACCACTGGTTGAGAACCACTGGTTGAGAATCACTGGTTGAGAACCACTGGTTGAGAACCACTGGTTGAGAACCACTGGTTGAGAACCACTGGTTGAGAATCACTGGTTGAGAATCACTGGTTGAGAACCACTGGTTGAGAACCACTGGTTGAGAACCACTGGTTGAGAATCACTGGTTGAGAATCACTACCCTATATCATACCTTGTACTCTTATTTATCCTCTCTGTCTTAAAATACACTGTATTATTATACATCGTTCAGTTGCATACCCTCACTTTCATTTACCCTTGACACCTCAATCTTACCAACTACTTCCTCCACAATAGTTTTATCCACTTTACCATTTAGGTCCCCTGCCACAATTACTCTCACATGGTTCAAAAGCCCCTAAACACTCACTTAACATCTCCCAAAATCTCTCTCTCTCTCTCTCCTCTACACTCCTATCTTCTCCAGGTGCATAAACACTTATTATAACCCACTTTTCACATCCAGCTTTTATTTTACTCCACATAATCCTTGAATATATACATCTTATGCATTCATGACATTCCTAACTTTTCTCAATATATTCGATATTTCTGGGCTACGCGGTTCGCCTGAGAGTTTTTTTCAAATTGTCACAAATCTTCATAAAAATTCCAATACATTTAATGAAAAAAATCCGAGTATAAGTGGACCCGCGCAGTTCAAGGGTCAACTGTATGTATGCACGCGTGAAGGCCGCCAAAATCCACGACACTTTAGTCCACTAAGCCAAACAATGCTACAGACATCAGACACCCAGTAGCACTGGGCATATTACTTGATGTGAGCTGAGAGTAAGACACATGTGCAACATCTGGGTATCTTTATTGTAGACGTTTCGCCATCCAGTGGCTTTATCAATACAAATTCTAGGACATAACTTGAAGACAGTAGAACTATGTACAGAAGATGAGGTAATCAGTCCCTCAACCTAGGAGTAGGTGCGAACAGCACCATAAAGCCACTGGATGGCGAAACGTCTACAATAAAGATACCCAGATGTTGCACATGTGTTTTACTCTCATCTTGTCGGTATTATATACCATTCGTACACAACCTGATGTGAGCACATATGTGGCTCTGGTGAGCTCAGGACTACTTTCATTCCACTCCTATTTGGAATACAACCTTCACGAGCAGTATACGTAGATATTAATCCATCCACGAACAAGTGGTTCTAAGTAATTACAGTACTGCGATTAGCAGTTAGACTAATGTTATTGCATTATTAATTAGTAGTTAGATTAATTTTATTTTATTAATATTAATAACAGCAACAACAATAGAGTAATAACATAATTAGTATTTAGTGTAGAATTCACCGACAAAAAATTAGGACATGACCACAGATGCACATATGTCTACATTTCATTGTGCACGGTTATTCGCTCTCACAACTGTATGCAACTTGAATCTTAATTGATGTAATGAGAAATTTATAAACATATAATGTCACTTGACAGGTACCACTGGGGAATCCGCCGTTGATAGCCTCTGTTGTACATCGTGTGGGCCTCACATACGCCAGATTCTGGCATGTTGTTAACTCCAGACAATCCGTATACACAGCCTACTCTGCTTCGAGGATCGCTCTATCCTATCGTCATGCTTCAATTATGTCTAATTCCCATGGCTTCCACGGGTGGGACCTCTCTAAGCCTACCCAGGCAGATACGTATTACTCAACTTGCGGTCCATCATATGACCTTTCGTCATCGGAACAACAATAATGATAATAATAATTAGTAATAGTGGTAGAATTACCGACAAAATATTAGGTACATGGACACAGATGCAACTAATGTAACATTTTATTGTAGCAACGTTTCGCTCTCAAGAAACGTTGCAACTGTGTCCATTTATTGATAGTAATGAGAAATATAAAAGTAATGGTCACTTGACAGGTACCATTGGGTAACGCGTTGATAGCCTCTAGTGTGTACATCGTAGTGGGCCTCAGCATCGACAGATTCGTGGCAGTGTGTTACCCAAGGAAATACCGTAACCTACACAGCCACTACGTTGCCTCTCTCAGGATCGCTCTATCCTTCGTCATGGCCTTCATTATGTACATTCCCATGGCGTTCCACAGGGTGGTGATCCCTGCTGCTACTGCCTACCCCGGCAGATACCTCATTGAGGAGAACTTACAGGTGGTCTCTGCCAGATGGTTTCTGGTCTACGAGTACCTGCTGGAGATCTGTGTCAGGTATGTTCATAGATATTTCTAATTTGCAATATCTGCAAACATTTATTGAAAAGTTTATATAGAGTTAAGAAAATAAAAGGGGATATTAATAAGGTCTTGAGGATGTCTCTCCATGAGAGAACCCGCAGTAATGGTTTAAATTAGATAAGTTTAGATTTAAAAAGGACATAGGAAAGTATTGGTTTGGAAATAGGGTAGTTGATGAGTGGAACAGTCTACCTAGTTGGGTTATTGAGGCTAGGACTTTGGGTAGTTTCAAATTTAGGTTGGATTTGAGTGGGACTTGCACATCAGAGCTTATTTCTTGGGTGGCATTGAAAATTGGGTTGGGCAAATGTTTTGTTAGTGGGATGAATTGTAAAGGACCTGCCTTGAATGGGCCAACAGGCCTGCTGCAGTGTTCCTCCTTTCTTATGTTCTTATGTAAGACAGAGCCTAATACCGAGTATGAATGTGAGAATATTTTAGTTTTACCATGGAAATATAAACACAAATCAAGTATAATGTGATCCTTTATTGAACATATTTTCTCCCAAGCATGTGGTTTTTCAAGTCTTGAAAAAACCACTTGTGACGAAACGTATCCATAAAGGAATCACACATAAAATGCATTTGTGTTGTTTTTCCATGTAGGTCGGCATTTATATAAATACAGACCATTTAATTCCCATTGTTTTACTATGCAAAGAATTATTCCTTCATTTCCACAACGAGTTTCTTAATATTACTTTAAGGCTAAAATTGTATATATTATAATATCGTGAAACAAAAAATAATTAAAAAATTCTCCCAAGGAATCGTAGGTTGTGTATACACCATCCCTTGTAAAGGCTGTGATAACTTTTATCTTGAACAAACTGGTAAATCTCTTGAGACTAGAATTCAACAACATAAATATGCAATATCTACTGGATGATAATCCAGTGCTTTGTTCATTCATGTAAGGGATACAGGCCATTGTATAGATAAAAGGGATACAGACCATTATAGATACAAGGGATACAGACCATTGTGTAGATTGGACTAATGCCAAAGAATTACTTCCCTGTAATTCTCCAGTTCAACGAAGTATTGTTGAATCATTTCTTATCAAGCATTAGGCACAACATATTCAATTTGTTCTGGAATGTATAAATTTGACAGTTTTATAGTCCATAATATTGTTCATAATGTAAAAGGTGAAAATATTAATATTTAAAAAAAAAATACAGAGTCTTCTTTGTCAAGCGAACAATTTAACCTGATGCTGGACAAGTGTTTGAGTGAGGTGTGTCACCTCTGTGTGAGGTGTTGTCACCTCTGTGTGAGGTGTTGTCACCTCTGTGTGAGGTGTTGTCACCTCTGTGTGAGGTGTTGTCACTCAGTGTGAGGTTGTTGTCACCTTGAGTGAGGTGTTGTCACCTCTGTGTGAGGTGTGTCACCTCTGTGTGAGGTGTTGTCACCTCTGTGTGAGGTGTTGTCACCTCTGAAGTGAGTGTTGTCACCTCTGAGTGAGGTGTTGTCACCTCTGTGTGAGGTGTTGTCACCTCTTTTGTGAGGTGTTGTCACCTCTGTGTGAGGTGTTGTCACCTCTGAGTGAGGTGTTGTCACCTCTGTGTGAGGTGTTGTCACCTCTGTGTGAGGTGTTGTCACCTCTGTGTGAGGTGTTGTCACCTCTGAGTGAGGTGTGGTCCACTCTGTGTGAGGTGTTGTCACCTCTGTGTGAGGTGTTGTCACCTCTGAGTTGAGGTGTTGTCACCTCTGTGTGAGGTGTGTCACCTCTGTGTGAGGTTGTTGTCACCTCTGAGTGAGGTGTGGTCACCTCTGTGTGAGGTGTTGTCACCTCTGTGTGAGGTGTTGTCACCTCTGAGTGAGGTGTTGTCACCTCTGTGTGAGGTGTTGTCACCTCTGTGTGAGGTGTTGTCACCTCTGGTGAGGTGTTTGTCACCTCTGTGTGAGGTGTTGTCACCTCTGTGTGAGGTGTTGTCACCTCTGTGTGAGGTGTTGTCACCTCTGAGTGAGGTGTGGTCACCTCTGTGTGAGGTGTGGTCACCTCTGAGTGAGGTGTGGTCACCTCTGTGTGAGGTGTGGTCACCTCTGAGTGAGGTGTTGTCACCTCTGTGTGAGGTGTGGTCACCTCTGAGTGAGGTGTGGTCACCTCTGTGTGAGGTGTGGTCACCTCTGAGTGAGGTGTGGTCACCTCTGTGTGAGGTTGTGGTCACCTCTGAGTGAGGTGTTGTCACCTCTGTGTGAGGTGTGGTCACCTCTGAGTGAGGTGTTGTCACCTCTGTGTGAGGTGTTGTCACCTCTGTGTGAGGTGTTGTCACCTCTGTGTGAGGTGTTGTCACCTCTGTGTGAGGTGTTGTCACCTCTGTGTGAGGTGTTGTCACCTCTGTGTGAGGTGTTGTCACCTCTGTGTGAGGTGTTGTCACCTCTGTGTGAGGTGTTGTCACCTCTGAGTGAGGTGTATCCACTGAATTGAATAATACAATACACAACTCAAGAACATAGCAACACCTGTCATGATTTTGTCAGTATACAGTATAGGAAATCTGTACAACAGAAATGCTACCAAAGCAATATTACCATAAAGGTCTCACTGGGTTCTCCAGTATGGAAGTTCCCTACATTATCCTCGAAAGTACAGGAAACGCGGTAATATAAGTCGGTCAACCAACACAGTGTAAGAAAGAGTAACAAGAAATGTCTGCACATATTACCCACACACATTATCTTAGGCTTCCTCTCTGCTAACTGTAGCCAATCACATCTCTTCATTGCATAACGTGATACGGCACAGCCAATAATACTCAACCAACATGTACATAAATATCTGTACGAGGAATGGACCTGTAAGCTACACGTCCTTATCTATGGGACAAGTGCGTTACATGCTAAATAATGAATATCTTATATCATTTAAAAATAGCTTGACATATTATAAACAGCATGGAAAAATAAATATGTATTTATTCCTTGGGCTGACGACGACGGTGTACCGGTCATCTCTCCTGTGTGTGGGTTATTTGTCTATTTCTTGAGGCTCGAGCTTCTGTCTGTCAGTCGTGTCTTCTTGGTTGATTCTAAGATAAAATATATCTTCTCTGCAGGTTTGCCCCGGCGATCCTTCTAGCAGTGTTGAACACCTGGATCATCGTCGAGTTCAAGCGGATCAGCCGACGGCGTCAGCTGTTGTCTAGGGGCTTGAACTGCGAGGTGTCAGCCATACCCTCACAGTCATATTTTGATGGTAACCTCATCAGCACTGTGGTGAATCACTCTCCTGTTATCAGCCGGGGAGAACCCCACCCGTCTGCCACAAAAGCTTTCAACAGTGTTATTACTAATATTGGAACCATAAACAGTGTAGGAACTACCAGTGCTCTCAAAAACACCAGATCTGTTTCTGATATTGAGACTATAAACATTACTTCCCCCAGTATAGGTACTCTCAATGTTGCCAGTAACACCAGTGTCTTTACTTATGCTTCCCATAATGCTACTTCTGATACTGGAGCCAAAAATATTACGTTCTCTAGCTTACAAACTACCAACACTATCCCTGGTATGTGTACAGTGACAACACCAAGCACTGGTATGTGTACAGTGACAACACCAAGCACTGGTATGTGTACAGTGACAACACCAAGCACTGGTATGTGTACAGTGACAACACCAAGCACTGGTATGTGTACAGTGACAACACCAAGCACTGGTATGTGTACAGTGACAACACCAAGCACTGGTATGTGTACAGTGACAACACCAAGCACTGGTATGTGTACAGTGACAACACCAAGCACTGGATGTGTACAGTGGAACACACCAAGCACTGGTATGTGTACAGTGACAACATCAAGCACCACTGACACATATACAGTGACTTCCTTCACTGAAATATCCTCCTTAAGCCAAGAGAGCCGGATGGGACGCTCTCTCAGCTCCAGCAATGGCCGCCTCAGCTGGACAAATATTATGGGTGATAAGGTCCCATACCATGACAGTGCGTATAAGTCGCTACAGAATAGACATGGGGATATGTCCCCAGATCAAGGAAATGGGGATATGTCCCCAGATCAAGGAAATGGGGATAAATCAGCAGTTAGTGATGGGAAGAGAACAAGAACAAGGAATTCGGAAGGCTGGTGTACCTCGACCAGCAGAGAGAGAGTTGAGTTCATTAGTCTATCCACCATCAATCTATCAGGTATGTATATCTACCTCTACCTGGGTGGCGCCTGTTGTGCTCAAGCTCCAGTACTCGTTGTTCTTGTTGCTGTTCTTGTTGTCGTTGTTATTGTTGCTGATGTGGTTCTCGCTGCTGCTGTTGTTATGTTGTTGTTGTTGCTGCTGTTAATGTCGTTGTTAGTTGTTGTCGTTGTTAATTATTGTTGTTGTTGTTGTCGTTGTTGTTGTTCTTTGAGAAGTGTTATCACCCTAGCAAAATGTTATCACAGTGTTATCAGTCACTTTAGCACCATGGTACCATGTTTCCACCATGCAATCACTATGTTATCACCATGTTATCTTGTTATCACCATGTTATCTTGTTATCACCATGTTATCTTATCACCATGTTATCTTATCACCATGTTATCTTATCACCATGTTATCTTATCACCATGTTATCTTATCACCATGTTATCTTATCACCATGTTATCTTATCACCATGTTATCTTGTTATTACCATGTTATCACCTTGTTATCTTGTCATCACCATGTTATCTTGTCATCACCATGTTATCTTGTCATCACCATGTTATCTTATCATGTTATCTTGTTATTACCATGTTATCTTATCACCATGTTATCTTGTCATCACCATGTTATCTTGTCATCACCATGTTATCATGTTATCTTGTTATTACCATGTTATCTTATCACCATGTTATCTTGTCATCACCATGTTATCTTGTCATCACCATGTTATCTTGTCATCACCATGTTATCATGTTATCTTGTTATTACCATGTTATCTTATCACCATGTTATCTTGTTATTACCATGTTATCACCATGTTATCTTGTTATTACCATGTTATCTTATCACCATGTTATCTTGCTATCACCATGTTATCTTGTTATCACCATGTTATCTTCTTATTACCATGTTATCACTATGTTATCACCATGTTATCGCCTTGTTATCACCATGTTATTTTGTTACCACCATTCATTTTTTTACCTATATATTAAATGTTATTATGTTATCCTATTATCACTGTTATCACAAAGGTATCCTCATGTTATCACAGTGTTATCAGTATGTTATCACAGTGTTATCAGTATGCTATCACAGTGTTATCCTCTGTTATGTAGTCAATTTCATATGTTATCATCTCGCTATCGCAAAGGTATCGCCATTTTTATCACCATGTTATCTTGATATCGCCTTTTTTCACCATGTTATCATTTTGCTATCACCATATTATTACCTTTTTTAATTACAATGTGAACATGTTATCACCTTGTTATCACAATGTTATCCCTGTGTTATCACTTCATAATCTTGTTATAACATGTTATCACCTTGCTATCACAATGTTATCCCTGTGTTATCACTTCATAATCTTGTTATCACATGTTATCACCTTGCTATCACAATGTTATCCCTGTGTTATCACTTCATAATCTTGTTATCACATGTTATCACCTTGCTATCACAATGTTATCCCTGTGTTATCATTTTATAATCATGTTATCACATGTTATTACTATGTTATTACTATCTTATCACCTTGTTATCATGTTATCATATCTGATCACGTTACTTTGTTATCAAATTGTTATAACCATGCTATCATGATCATGTTATAAATTTTTATCACCATGCTATCATGTTATCATAATTATGTTATCACATTATGTTATTTCTATGTTATCTCTGTATTAGTACACTATTTTCATTATGCCATTTGTTTAATTGTGTTATCATTGATATCACTGTTGTGTTATCACTGTTATCATGTTATCACCTAGTTATCCCCATGTTATATCATGTTATATATGTTATCCCTATGTTACCATATTCATATTCATATCAATTAATATTATAAAATCATAATAATAACAATAATAGTGATTATTACCTGGAGTTTACCTGGAGAGAGTTTCGGGGGTCAATGCCCCCCCGCGGCCCGGTCTGTGACCAGGCCTCCTGGTGGATCAGCGCCTGGTATAAAATTTTGTGTTTTGTTGCAGTTGAAGGAGAAGGTGTGGCTGGAGGTGTGGCTGGAGGTGTGGCTGGTGGTGTGGCTGGAGGTGCACCTTCACGAGGTATGAGTGAACGACGCCACGACACGGAGAGACGACTGGTTCTCCTCTTGGTCTCCATCATCGTGGCGTTCTTCGTCACCAACATTCCGGCAGCCGTTCTCTCCCTGACCTTCAGCGATGACAAGAGGAACGACCTCAACTACCAGATCTTCCGCGCTGTGGCCAACAATTTGGAGTTCCTCAACTTTGGCCTCAACTTCGTCTTGTATTTCCTCTTCAGCAAGGATATCCGCAATGCCTTCATGGCACTTCTTCGGCAGACGGTTGGGAGCTTCAAGAAGCGCCTTGGAAGAGCTGGCATGAAGTATTCTGCTGATTTATGATGCTCTGGGTGTGTTGCAGTTGCTGATACAGTGATCAGCAGCTGCAGTCTGCAGCCTCTGGTACTGCGGGCCAGCACTGCTGCTAGGCCTACGGTTGCTGCTAGGTCCACAGCTGATCCTGGGTCCACGTGTTCTGCCATGTTTATGGCTGCTGCCGGGACCACGGTTGCTGCCGGGTCCACGGTTGCTGCCGGGTCCACGGTTGCTGCCGGGTCCACGGTTGGTGCCGGTCCACGGTTGCAGCTGAGTCCATGCATTATGTTGGGTTCATGCATGTTGTTGGGTCCGTGCTTGCTGTTGGGTCCGTGCTTGCTGGTGGCTTCATGGTTACTACGTAGAGCCAAGAGCTAGATTTATCACTGTGGTTGTTGGTGGTGGGGAAGAGAGGTATAAAAACCAGCAGGTGTGGTTGCAGTTAGGGCCGGATTAAGGCAAGAGTTTTTGGGGCTGTAGCCCAGGGGCCTCCACCAGCTGGAAGGCCTCCAGGGGCTGCAACCCTGGGGCCTCCACCTGCTAGAAGGCGTCCAGGGGCTGCAACCCTGGGGCCTCCACCAGCTGGAAGGCGTCCAGGGGCTGCAACCTTGGGGCCTCCACCAGCTGAAGGCTTCCAGGGGCTGCAACCTTGGGGCCTCCACCAGCTGGAAGGCCTCCAGGGGCTGCAACCTTGGGGCCTCCAGGGGCTGCAACCCTAGGGCCTCCACCAGCTGGAGGACCTCCAGAGATTAAGTAAAAAGTATTCACAGTAACTGCTGAAGGATTATAATTAGTGTGTTATTACATCACGTATATGATGGACTGTTGACTGTTGTGGTAATTTTTTCCTTTTGAAAATATCACTGACAGCCTCACAGTACCTGTAGCCCAGGGGTCTCACAGTACCTGTAGCCCAGGGGCCTCACAGTACCTGTAGCCCAGGGGCCTCACAGTACCTGTAGCCCAGGGGCCTCACAGTACCTGTAGCCCAGGGGCCTCACAGTACCTGTAGCCCAGGGGCCTCACAGTACCTGTAGCCCAGGGGCCTCACAGTACCTGTAGCCCAGGGGCCTCACAGTACCTGTAGCCCAGGGGCCTCACAGTACCTGTAGCCCAGGGGCCTCACAGTACCTGTAGCCCAGGGGCCTCACAGTACCTGTAGCCCAGGGGCCTCACAGTACCTGTAGCCCAGGGGCCTCACAGTACCTGTAGCCCAGGGCCTCACAGTACCTGTAGCCCAGGGGCCTCACAGTACCTGTAGCCCAGGGGCCTCGCAGTACCTGTAGCCCAGGGGCCTCGCAGTACCTGTAGCCCAGGGGCCTCGCAGTACCTGTAGCCCAGGGGCCTCACAGTACCTGAAGCCCAGGGGCTTCACAGTACCTGTAGCCCAGGGGCCTCACAGTACCTGTAGCCCAGGGGCCTCACAGTACCTGAAGCCCAGGGGCTTCACAGTACCTGTAGCCCAGGGGCCTCACAGTACCTGTAGCCCAGGGGCCTCACAGTACCTGTAGCCCAGGGGCCTCACAGTACCTGTAGCCCAGGGGCCTCACAGTACCTGTAGCCCAGGGGCCTCACAGTACCTGTAGCCCAGGGCCTCACAGTACCTGTAGCCCAGGGGCCTCACAGTACCTGTAGCCCAGGGGCCTCACAGTACCTGTAGCCCAGGGGCCTCACAGTACCTGTAGCCCAGGGGCCTCACAGTACCTGTAGCCCAGGGGCCTCACAGTACCTGAAGCCCAGGGGCTTCACAGTACCTGTAGCCCAGGGGCCTCACAGTACCTGTAGCCCAGGGGCCTCACAGTACCTGTAGCCCAGGGGCCTCACAGTACCTGAAGTCCAGGGGCTTCACAGTACCTGTAGCCCAGGGACCTCACAGTACCTGTAGCTCAGGGGCCTCACAGTACGTGTAGCCCAGGGGCCTCACAGTACCTGTAGCCCAGGGGTCTCACAGTACCTGTAGCCCAGGGGCTTCACAGTACCTGTAGCCCAGGGGCCTCACAGTACCTGTAGCCCAGGGGCCTCACAGTACCTGTAGCCCAGGGGCCTCACAGTACCTGTAGCCCAGGGGCCTCACAGTACCTGTAGCCCAGGGGCCTCACAGTACCTGTAGCCCAGGGGTCTCACAGTACCTGTAGCCCAGGGGCTTCACAGTACCTGTAGCCCAGGGGCCTCACAGTACCTGTAGCCCAGGGGCCTCACAGTACCTGTAGCCCAGGGGCCTCACAGTACCTGTAGCCCAGGGGCCTCACTGTACCTGTAGCCCAGGGGCCTCACAGTACCTGTAGCCCAGGGCCTCACAGTACCTGTAGCCCAGGGGCCTCACAGTACCTGTAGCCCAGGGGCCTCACAGTACCTGTAGCCCAGGGGTCTCACAGTACCTGTAGCTCAGGGGCCTCACAGTACTTGTAGCCCAGGGGTCTCACAGTACCTGTAGCCCAGGGGCCTCACAGTACCTGTAGCCCAGGGACCTCACAGTACCTGTAGCCCAGTGGCCTCACAGTACCTGTAGCCCAGGGACCTCACAGTACCTGCAGCCCAGGGGCCTCACAGTACCTGTAGCCCAGGGACCTCACAGTACCTGTAGCCCAGGGGCCTCACAGTACCTGTAGCCCAGGGGCCTCACAGTACCTGTAGCCCAGGGGCCTCACAGTACCTGTAGCCCAGGGACCTCACAGTTAAGTTAATCCGGCTCTAGTTGCGGTGTGTGGCGTCTGCTAACACTATCCACTGAAGTTGCTCTCTTCTGTTATAACCACTGAGCCTACATCAAGGAATTAATATTAAGAATGAATATTTTACAGACACTACTCATGACCCTTCAACTTTTACCTAGTCAAATGTAATTAATGTTTTTTTTGATGCATTCGGTGACTCAGGGGAGGCGGTTGTACTTGCTAATTTCTTTGGATTAAAATTATTTCTCTCAGTGGCTTCTGAGGCCGTCTTCTGCTTGATGTGAGGTCTTGGGGCATCGCTTATCTTGCTGCGGTTTCAATACAATAGGCTGAATTGTTATAATGGCCATCAGGACAAGAGTCCTGTCACGGGTCTTAATTATTCAACGATCTGTTTTGAGTGATAAGAAAAAATTAGTTGAAGGCGTAATGTCAAGGCGTGTCTGTGTATCTTAAACATTGTATTTGCACTGAGCTCTGAGGAGCTTAGGGAACCTCTGGAGAACTCCGAAAACCTCTGGAGAGCTCCAGAAACCTCTGGAGAGCTCTGGAATCTTCTGGAGAGCTCTGGAAACCTCTGGAGAGCTCTGGAAACCTCTGGAGAGCTCTGGAAACCTCTGGAGAGGGAGGTATTACAATGTCATGTTCAAGTCTTCACTAACTTGGCCAGGGAGAGTTGAAATGAAGGTGTGTAGCCCCATAGCTGTAGCTCAACCCACTGTCATATAATTATATGGGAAGAAATCATTATAAAACGTAATTACAAACTAAAAAATACCCAAAGTTTAAAAATAACACAGGAGATATGCCAGTGCTCAGGTATATCTGCTATGTCTTAGTCATATACTGGAGGGTCCCGATTATACAGCAGGTTAGGTTCCTGGCTACTGCAGGGCCCCGATTATACAGCAGGTTAGGTTCCTGGCTACTGCAGGCCCCGATTATACAGCAGGTTAGGTTCCTGGCTACTGCAGGGCCCCGATTATACAGCAGGTTAGGTTCCTGGCTACTGCAGGGCCCCGATTATACAGCAGGTTAGGTTCCTGGCTACTGCAGGGTCCCGATTATACAGCAGGTTAGGTTCCTGGCTACTGCAGGGCCCCGATTATACAGCAGGTTAGGTTCCTGGCTACTGGAGGGTCCCAATTATACAGCAGGTTAGGTTCCTGGCTACTGCAGGGCCCCGATTATACAGCAGGTTAGGTTCCTGGCTACTGTAGGGCCCCGATTATACAGCAGGTTAGGTTCCTGGCTACTGCAGGGCCCCGATTATACAGCAGGTTAGGTTCCTGGCTACTGCAGGGCCCCGATTATACAGCAGGTTAGGTTCCTGGCTACTGCAGGGCCCCGATTATACAGCAGGTTAGGTTCCTGGCTACTGCAGGGTCCCAATTATACAGCAGGTTAGGTTCCTGGCTACTGCAGGGTCCCAATTATACAGCAGGTTAGGTTCCTGGCTACTGGAGGGTCCCAATTATACAGCAGGTTAGGTTCCTGGCTACTGCAGGGCCCCGATTATACAGCAGGTTAGGTTCCTGGCTACTGTAGGGCCCCGATTATACAGCAGGTTAGGTTCCTGGCTACTGCAGGGCCCCGATTATACAGCAGGTTAGGTTCCTGGCTACTGCAGGGCCCCGATATATACAGCAGGTTAGTTCCTGGCTACTGCAGGGCCCCGATTATACAGCAGGTTAGGTTCCTGGCTACTGTAGGGCCCCAATTATACAGCAGGTTAGGTTCCTGGCTACTGTAGGGCCCCAATTATACAGCAGGTTAGGTTCCTGGCTACTGCAGGGCCCCGATTATACAGCAGGTTAGGTTCCTGGCTACTGTAGGGCCCCGATTATACAGCAGGTTAGGTTCCTGGCTACTGTAGGGCCCCGATTATACAGCAGTTTAGGTTCCAGGCTACTGTACGGTTCCAATTATACAGCAGGTTAAGTTCTGGGCTACCGTAGGGCTCCGATTGTGCAGTAGGTTAGGTTCCGGGCTACTGTAGGGCCCCGATTATACAGCAGGTTAGGTTCTGGGCTACTGTAGGGCCTCGATTATACAGCAGGTCAGGTTCTGGGCTGCTGTAGGGCCCCGATTATACAGCAGGTTAGGTACCGGGCTACTGTAGGGCCTCGATTATACAGCAGGTCAGGTTCCTGGCTACTGTAGGGCCTCGATTATACAGCAGGTTAGGTTCCTGGCTACTGTAGGGCCTCGATTATACAGCAGGTTAGGTTCCTGGCTACTGTAGGGCCTCGATTATACAGCAGGTCAGGTTCTTGGCTACTGTAGGGCCTCGATTATACAGCAGGTCAGGTTCCTGGCTACTGTAGGGCCTCGATTATACAGCAGGTCAGGTTCCTGGCTACTGTAGGGCCTCGATTATACAGCAGGTCAGGTTCCTGGCTACTGTAGGGCCTCGATTATACAGCAGGTCAGGTTCCTGGCTACTGTAGGGCCTCGATTATACAGCAGGTTAGGTTCCTGGCTACTGTAGGGCCTCGATTATACAGCAGGTTAGGTTCCTGGCTACTGTAGGGCCTCGATTATACAGCAGGTCAGGTTCCTGGCTACTGTAGGGCCTCGATTATACAGCAGGTTAGGTTCCTGGCTACTGTAGGGCCTCGATTATACAGCAGGTCAGGTTCCGGGCTACGGCTGTCAAGTGTAAATCTCTGTAAAGTAAAATATAGCGTTTTCTTTTTCAAATATATATAAAAACCCTCACAACATGTTTACACTATCATAAATTAAGCGAACAATAGATCTAGGCCTAAAAAAATGCATGTACAGTACACACATTACTTACCTTAAAATATTTTCGTCCGTAGCTTACAGTAAGTGGTGAATATGTTTATTGTAGGAAGTCTGAATAAAAGACGAAATGCATAATTGAAAACCGCTGTATGAGCGAAACGCTGTAAGACGAAGCACTGTAAAACGAAGCGCTGTAAATTCGGGTCCGCCTGTATATAGACTTCTTAAAGCTCCGAGGACAAGGCCTTGTGGTTTGGTTTAGCGCTTCTGCTTTTTGATTATAGTAATAATTCGAGGACAAGCCATTAAGCCATGGACGCTGGTTCAGTCCCCAGTGTTCCACACATAACATCCTGTTGACACTAATATGATAAGAACTCCATTCGTTTGAATCAAATATCGATCCTTTCAAGACGTGTGTGGGTCTCTGTGGGATATATGACCTGGGGAATATTTATATATGGGCCGTAATTGTATTTATTACCTTTTATTGCTTCATAAGTGTTTATATGGCCCTATATATTGAATGTTGAATGTTGATAAAAGTTTATGTAGCTTGTTAAGTGTTTATATGAGCAGTAAATGGCCTTGGAAAGTATGTTTAACGACTTGTTAAGTATTTATATAAATTTGAGTTTGTAAGTTTGTACTTTGTCACGAACGGCTCCACACGGCTTAGTGTTGAATAACAATTATAATTTCGTGACAACTTACAACCATGTTAGATAAAAGGACACAAGTACAACTAAAGCGACATTATATTGCGGCAACGTTTCGCTCTCCAGGAGCTTTGTCCAGCCTGACCCACAAAATCGTAATGTGATTGCAAACAAACCATACCACGGGTGGGGTTAGAACCCGCTATCAGAGAATCACGAAACTCTGGACCGTTGCGATAGCCACTGGACCAGCTAGCTACAATAACCTTCCTATGGTGTAAAAATATACCTAGTTGGATAAATCTTATTGTAGCCAACTGGTCCAGTGGCTAACGCGACGGTCTGGAGTTTTGTGACTCTCTGATCGCGGGTTCTAACCCCACCCGTGGTATGGTTTGTCAAGCCTTTACAAACAATACATGGACACAGTATACATAGGCATAGAGTGAGGTGCAAAGTATAACATAAATCCATCTTTTTCCTAACATATTGTTAGTAATTCTACCATTGTTAGGACTTACAATTAATCCACAATCAGAAGAGAACACTTCGAGAATTGTTACTTAATGATGGACCATGGCTTGATGCTGGACCATGGCTTGATGCTGGACCATGGCTTGATGCTGGACCATGGCTTGATGTTGGACCATGGCTTGATGCTGGACCATGGCTTGATAATGGTCCAGTAATGGACCGAAACAACATTTGAAGTCTCCTTTCCTGAGTGTACTCAGTTAGTAATTATTGAACGTTACAAGTTCTTGACTGACGAGGTTCACTTTGTTCCTTAATAACTGTGTAAATAATGATCTATTGTGGAGAACTGTGATCTATTGTGAAGGACTGTGATCTATTGTGGAGAACTGTGATCTATTGTGAAGGACTGTGATCTATTGTGAAGGACTGTGATCTATTGAGAAAGATTGTGGTCTATCGTGAAGGACAGTGATCTATTGTGGAGAACTGTGATCTATTGTGAAGGACTGTGATCTATTGTGAAGGACTGTGATCTATTGAGAAAGATTGTGGTCTATCGTGAAGGACAGTGATCTATTGTGGAGAACTGTGATCTATTGTGAAGGACTGTGATCTATTGTGAAGGACTGTGATCTATTGTGAAGGACTGTGATCTATTGTGAAGGACTGTGATCTATTGTGAAGGACTGTGATCTATTGTGGAGAACTGTGATCTATTGTGAAGGACTGTGATCTATTGTGAAGGACTGTGATCTATTGTGAAGGACTGTGATCTATTGTGAAGGACTGTGATCTATTGTGAAGGACTGTGATCTATTGTGAAGGACTGTGATCTATTGTGAAGGACTGTGATCTATTGAGAAAGATTGTAATCTATTGTGAAGGACTGTGATCTATTGTGGAGAACTGTGATCTATTGTGGAGAACTGTGATCTATTGTGAAGGACTGTGATCTATTGAGAAAGATTGTAATCTATTGTGAAGGAGTGTGATCTATTGTGTTCATGTGTGTGTTCTTAAGATCATGTTTGTGTTCATGTATGCTCTTCTGTTCATGTTCTTGGGTTCACACATGTTCTTGTGTTCATGTATGTGTTCTTGTGTTCATGTATGTGTTCTTGTGTTCATGTATGTGTTCTTGTGTTCATGTATGTGTTCTTGTGTTCATGTATGTGTTCTTGTGTTCATGTATGTGTTCTTGTGTTCATGTATGTGTTCTTGTGTTCATGTATGTGTTCTTGTGTTCATGTGTTTTGTACTCACCTAGTTGAGGTTGCAGGGGTCGAGTCCGAGCTCCTGGCCCCGCCTCTTCACTGATCGCTACTAGGTCACTCTCCCTGAGCCGTGAGCTTTATCATACCTCTGCTTAAAGCTATGTATGGATCCTGCCTCCACTACATCGCTTCCCAAACTATTCCACTTACTGACTACTCTGTGGCTGAAGAAATACTTCCTAACATCCCTGTGATTCATCTGTGTCTTCAGCTTCAACTGTGTCCCCTTGTTACTGTGTCCAGTCTCTGGAACATCCTGTCTTTGTCCACCTTGTCAATTCCTCTCAGTATTTTATATGTCGTTATCATGTCCCCCCTATCTCTCCTGTCCTCCAGTGTCGTCAGGTTGATTTCCCTTAACCTCTCCTCGTAGGACATACCTCTTAGCTCTGGGACTAGTCTTGTTGCAAACCTTTGCACTTTCTCTAGTTTCTTCACGTGCTTGGCTAGGTGTGGGTTCCAAACTGGTGCCGCGTACTCCAATATGGGCCTAACGTACACGGTGTACAGGGTCCTGAATGATTCCTTATTAAGATGTCGGAATGCTGTTCTGAGGTTTGCTAGGCGCCCATATGCTGCAGCAGTTATTTGGTTGATGTGCGCTTCAGGAGATGTGCCTGGTGTTATACTCACCCCAAGATCTTTTTCCTTGAGTGAGGCTTGTAGTCTCTGGCCCCCTAGACTATATTCCGTCTGCGGTCTACTTTGCCCTTCCCCAATCATCATGACTTTGCACTTGGTGGGATTGAACTCCAGGAGCCAATTGCTGGACCAGGTCTGCAGCCTGTCCAGATCCCTTTGTAGTTCTGCCTGGTCTTCGATCGAATGAATTCTCATCAACTTCACGTCATCTGCAAACAGGGATACTTCAGAGTCTATTCCTTCCGTCGTGTCGTTCACAAATACCAGAAACAGCACTGGTCCTAGGACTGACCCCTGTGGGACCCCGCTGGTCACAGGTGCCCACTCTAACACCTCGCCACGTACCATGACTCGCTGCTGTCTTCCTGACAAGTATTCCCTGATCCATTGTAGTGCCTTCCCTGTTATCCCTGCTTGGTCCTCCAGTTCTTGCACCAATCTCTTGGGTGGAACTGTGTCAAATGCCTACTTGCAGTCCAAGAAAATGCAATCCACCCACCCCTTTTTCTCTTATCTTACTGCTGTCACCATGTCATAGAGCTCCAGTAGGTTTGTGACACAGGATTTCCCGTCCCTGAAACCATGTTGGCTGCTGTTGATGAGATCATTCCTTTCTAGATTTTCCACCACTCTTCTCCTGATAATCTTCTCCATGACTTTGCATACTATACATGTCAGTGACACTGGTCTGTAGTTTAGTGCTTCATGTCTGTCTCCTTTTTTAAAGATTGGGACTACATTTGCTGTCTTCCATACCTCAGGCAATCTCCCTGTTTCGATAGATGTATTGAATGTTGTTAGGGGTACACATAGCGCCTCTGCTCCCTCTCTCAGGACCCATGGAGAGATGTTATCCGGCCCCATTGCCTTTGAGGTATCTAGCTCACACAGAAGCCTCTTCACTTCTTCCTCGGTTGTGTGTACTGTGTTCGTGTAAGTGTACTGTGTTCATGTATGTGTTCTTATGTTCATGTAAGTGTTTTTGCCTCCTAGATCACCTTGATCGACATCACTACTGGCCTCTTGGGTCTTACCATACCTACTCCTGAAGCTGTGTATATTGAGTTTGCCTCCACCACTGTCTCATCCAGGTCATTCCACTGTTCAACCAGCTAAAGAAATACTTCCTAACATCCCTTTGGTTCATCTGTCTTCCACTTGTGTTTCCTTGACCCTGGTCCTCGTGATTCAAATATTCTTTCCGTATCTGCTGTATGTATTCTTGTGTTCTCGTGGTTATAAGTATTCTTGTGTTCTCGTGGTTATAAGTATTCTTGTGTTCTCGTGGTTATAAGTATTCTTGTGTTCTCGTGGTTATAAGTATTCTTGTGTTCTCGTGGTTATAAGTATTCTTGTGTTTCTCGTGGTTATAAGTATTCTTGTGTTCTCGTGGTTGTAAGTATTCTTGTGTTCTCGTGGTTGTAAGTATTCTTGTGTTCTCGTGGTTATAAGTATTCTTGTGTTCTCGTGGTTATAAGTATTCTTGTGTTCTCGTGGTTATAAGTATTCTTGTGTTCTCGTGGTTATAAGTATTCTTGTGTTCTCGTGGTTATAAGTATTCTTGTGTTCTCGTGGT
>NC_069486.1:9120232-9138635 GCF_026875155.1 Cherax quadricarinatus
ATAAGTCCTCAGTCAGTCAGTAAGTAAGTCAGTCAGTAAGTTAGTGTAAGTCACTCAGTACGTCACTCAGTAAGTCAATCAGTAAGTTAGTGTAAGTCACTCAGTACGTCACTCAGTAAGTCAGTCAGTAAGTAAGTCAGTCAGTAAGTCAGTCAGTAAGTTAGTGTAAGTCACTCAGTACGTCACTCAGTAAGTCAGTCAGTAAGTAAGTCAGTCAGTAAGTCAGTCAGTAAGTCAGTCAGTAAGTTAGTGTAAGTCACTCAGTACGTCACTCAGTAAGTCAGTCAGTAAGTCAGTCAGTAAGTCAGTCAGTAAGTCAGTCGGTAAGTCAGTCAGTCAGTAAATCAGTAAGTCAGTCAGTAAGCCAGTCAGTCAGTCAGTAAGCAAGTAAGCAAGCAAGCAAGTCAGTCAGTAAGTAAGCAAGTATATTCAGTTATACACAAACAGTTATATATATCATCATACATAGCAACATATGTGTAGACAACCTGGCATAACACAAAAAAGTCAAAGTGATTTATTTCCATTGGGGTCCTTTTAATACCTTATTATTATACTATAAAGGAGATAGTATGTTATTATACTATAAAGGTGATATTTATATTTACATGTGTGTTATATTAACCCAGTTAGGATATATCTTTCAGCAACACGATCTCTAATGCTTGAAATATCAAGTTCTTTCTGCATATTTAAAATTTTGGCAGTACGAGGGCATCTTAAAATGATCCTTTTTGCTTCGTTCTACAGTTTTTCCAGCCGTCCATCAAGCTTCCAGTCAGACACAAGAGCAAGTAGTGGCGAAGCATAATCAACCAATGATCTAATATAAGCGAGACACATTATTTTCACAATTTTAACATTAGCTCCATACCTGGGATGGAAACCTGCCACAACTCTAAGTGCTCTCAGCCTTTCTTTGTATTGGTGACAAAGTCTCGTTACAACAGGTCCAAGTAGTGGAACCTCAAAGCCTAGTTAAGTTTAATATCTTAATTATACACACTATACCCATCCTGTGGGTGGTAGTCAGAAGATTACAGAGGTACATAATGGGTCCAGGGACTGTATACCAACATTACAGAGGTACATAATGGGACCATGGACTGTACACCAACATTACAGAGGTACGTAATGGGTCCAGGGACTGTACACCAACATTACAGAGGTACGTAATGGGTCCAGGGACTGTACACCAACATTACAGAGGTACATAATGGGTCCAGGGACTGGACCCCAAAGTTGATAGCTGAACAAGGTACAAAGGTAATGAACTCCAGGTAGATCTTTGCCATGATCGTCAAAGCCTAAATACCTGTATCTGGTTACATATTCTAGAAGAGACCCATCATGTTATTGGATCTGGTGAACTGTGCTTCTGTCGAGGTGGACGCCTGTTGAGTATCTTTGATTTATTAGTAGAGGTTATCAACCCCAGGTCCTGGCAGAACTGTTTGTAATACTCCTTGTACTCAAGTGAGCCCATGTATCTATGACTGACACTTTAAGAAAAGCAGGGGTGCCACTAGCACGTTAAGAAACAACACAGTAAGTGTTAGGGGCCCAAGACTGTTCAACTGCCTCCCAGTATACATAAAGGGGACTACCAATAGACCCCTGGCTGTCTTCAAGACCCCTGGCTGTCTTCAAGACCCCTGACTGTCTTCAAGACCCCTGGCTGTCTTCAAGACCCCTTGCTGTCTTCAAGCAGGCACTGGACAAGCACCTAAAGGCAGTACCTGACTAGCCGGGCTGTGGTTCGTACGTTGGAGTGCATGTGGCCAGCAGTAACAGCCTGGTTGATCAGGCCTTGATCCACCATGGGGCCTGGTCACAGACCGGGCCGCGGGGGCGTTGAAACCCGAAACTCTCTCCAGGTAATTGTAACTGATTCTCTATCATCCATAAATGATCTCAACTCATTAAGTATATGTGGAAACTCATTCCACGGAACTTTTATAGTGTAAGCATAAGCAGCCCTTAATATAACCGCTTACATAAACACTTATATATAATGACTCAAGAAATCGTAATGACACGATTGCAAATAAACCATACCCCCGGCCGGGATTGAACCCGGGATTGAGACTCTATGACCGCGGGTTCAATCCCGGCCGGGGGTATGACTTATATATAATATTTGACATTTTACATTTTTAAGTAGTTAAGTAGAGTATGCAATAACCTTAGGAGAAAATAACATTGTGGAAAATACTGTATATTTTCCGGAAATACGGTAATTTATAGGTAAATAGATGCCCTATATTGTATTTTTGAAAGAAATATATTATCGAAAATCGGAAGCCTGCGCCTGCGCAGAAGAGACTCGCCATTTGTTGTTTTGAATCAACACAAACGTTAGTTAATAATGGGAAGAGTTTTTCGTGCTCTAGAAGTAAAATTGGGCTGACACCTCTCAAATAGGAGGCGAAATTGTTGGACATGCATTCCTGCATAACTTGAGATATCAGGCGACTGGTAAGGCAGCTCCAGGAACCTCAGATAAGTCTGTGATGTTTTAACTCTGGCCAGTTGTTATTTGCATGTATAGACTGAGGTTTTCTGAGTATGATACACCTTGATCTCCAGTCAAATTGGTGAGTGAGTTTAAGATATTCTTCTGTTATGTATATGTGTATATATATAATATTTTTTTAATTTTAATATACAGTCCACAAATTTATATATTTACCAGAATTCCTGGTGATACATATTTCATTTGTAATTAATAGGTCCAGAGCAACTTGTGGTTATGACAGTGGTAGGTATCGAAGGGGGACATTTTTGCGACCTAGGTGTCCCAAATTCCTACTTGTCTATGTAACTGATAAATAATAATTATCTTTATCATTTACTGTTATGTACATAATGAGTTACATTCAGATAAATGCAATTTTCCACAAACATCGTTATAGGACCTAGAACAGAAATAGGTCTAATACAGTAGTAGAGATAGTAGCCAGTGTTTCCAGAATTCAATCTGTGATCAGGATTATTATTATACTCATGGGGAGAGCTAAACCCGTAGGATTATACAGCGCATGTGGGGGGAATGGAAGGTATTAAGACTCAATTCAGGGAACTGGAGCACAGATCCAATCCCCTAGATCAAGAGCCCCTCACCAGCATCAAGGAACCTCCCTTGAGGGGCTGAGATCAAGAGAGACGCTGGTTAATCAGAATACACAGGTCAAGTTCAGATGTGTGATAGAAGCCAGGACACCGGCAATTCTTACCAAGGAAGAGGAACTTTTTGCCAACGAAGCTTCCTCAAACCCCAAGGATAACTGTTAATATCCTTTCAAGTCCCAGCGGACCGGGTTTACGTTTTACTCAGCATTACTGGCCAGTTTTACTGTTGGTATAAACCTTGGTAATAAATACCGACAAGTTGGTTTAGAAAGACACGTAAGCAAACACTATAACATATTTATCAGAAAACGTTTCGGTCCTGGGACCTTGATCAAGGTCCCAGGACCGAAACGTTTTCTGATAAATATGTTATAGTGTTTGCTTACGTGTCTTTCTAAACCAGTTTTACTGTTAAAACGTGGACGTCCTGCCGGGTGATTAATGGCGGAAGGTAACATCGTAGCTCGTCAATTTCTGAGGTATCGAGTAAGGAAGTGAAGCTCTCCCTCTATTTCAAGTAAGTAGAATTGCAAGACTTATCGCCAGAGAAGACAACACTCAATACTGAAGAATCCTGGAATCATCACTTATCTGTATATCCAGCAACTTTAACCAGAACAACGGCTTCTATAACATAGCTGAACCTCTTGCCAAGAAACTTATTCATGTAGTATAAAATACCGACAGGTTGTTAGGTAAGACACATATGCAACAGTTAGGTAACACAAGGGTATCTTGGTACAGACCTGCAATCAACTTCGACAACTTCCACTAGTGAGAGGGGCTGGATTTGAGAGGGACCTCTCAACATCTGAGTTCTTACCTCTCCTACGTCTCACCTCTTGGCGCTATAAAAAGCTCCATCCTGTCACTTCTTCTCCATATTGTTTCATACTATGGAACAATGCTCTTCCCCAGACTGAGGGACTGACCACCTCAAAACTTTAAGGGGTAGGACGTTACATCGTCTTCAAGTATTTTCTGCTTCTACAACTTTTCTGTATTTGACAAAGAACCCTACTTGTAGGCAAAAAACGTTTTCATAAAAATTTTACCAAACTTTGCATATTGTCTTACCTAACAAACTTTTCATCGCTATTCCACAAAAGGGAAATGGAGGAACACGGGAGAAGATCTACTCATAACTTATCCAAATCTCTTTTTAAGACTCCCCAAAGTTTTTTAATTCACCACTCCTAACCCAGCATTCCCCCCTATATATAGCCAGTATGTCTTACCCAAAAACTGTAGTGATTTGATAAATGACTCAAAAAATCGTAAGACACGTTGCGATTGAAAACAAACCATGGTTTTTTTTCAATCGTGTTTTTACGTTTTCTTGGTCATGGACGGCAGTAAAGGGGACTTGACTGGGTTTCGCCACGGCCACCTAGCTGGAGTTTCCTTTAAAAAACTTGCATTTGTGGTCACATGGGGGGCCTGTGTAACCTTCCTATGGGTAAAATATACCTAGGGATGAATCTTTTTTGGGCTAGGGTCTAGTGGCAAACCCCGGACGGTCGGGAGTTTAGACCTATTCCCGGGGGGGTTCAACCCCGGGCCGGGGGTATGGTTTGATTTGAAAAAGCCCATGCGTGGGCGAAACGTTTGTCAATAAAAAATCAATATACTGCTTAATGTTTATTTCCTTTGTGTGGGTATTTTATACCATTTATATCCAACGTGTACTATTAGGGGAAACAAAACAACAAAAAACCTGTGGTTCTCTTGTAGAATTCAGAGACAACTCACTCAAAATGTTCAAGTATTCTAAGCTTTTTATCCACAGGTATATTTTCAGACCATTTTGTGTGTGTGTGTGTGTGATGTGTGTGGTGTTTGTATTTTGTGTGTGTGTGTGTGTAATCACCTATTTGTACTCACCATTGAGGTTTTCAAGGGTCGAGTCCAAACCCTGGCCCCGCCCTTCACTGACGCTACTAGGTCACTCTCCCGAGCCGGGCTTTTTCATCCTTGCTTAAAGCTATGTAAAGGATCCCGCCTCCACTACACGCTTCCAAACTATTTCCACTTTTGACTACTCTGTGGTTGAAAAAATCTTCCTAACCCCTGTGATTCACTGTGTCTTCAACTTTCCCAACGGTCCCCCGTTTTCTGTGCCAGTTCTGGGAAAATCCTGTCTTTGTCCCCGTCAATTTCCCCTTCATATTTTGTATTCGTTTTTATGTCCCCCCTATCTCTCATGTCCCCATGTCGAAGGTTTATTTCCCTTAACCCCTCCTCGTAGGACATACCTCTTTGCTCTGGATATCTTGTTTCAAGCCTTTGCACTTTTCTATTTCTTTACTGCTTGGCAGGTTGGGGTTCCAACTGGGGCCGCAAACTCCAATATGGGGCCCAACATACACGGTGTATAGGGTCCTGAACGATTTTTTATTAAATTGGAGCACGCTGGGATGGCAAGCACCTAAAGTCAGTTTCCGTCAGCCGGTGTGGCTCTACGTTTTTTTGGGCAGCCACACAACGCCTGTTGATCAGGCGCTGATCCACCAGGAGGGGCCCGGTCACGACCGGCCGCGGGGGCGTTGACCCCCGAAACTCTCCCAGGGAAACTCCCGTTCGTTTGAGGTTTGCAGGCGCCCAAAGGGCAGCATTATTTGGTTTATGTCGCTTCAGGGGAAAGTGCCTGGTTTTTATCACCCAGATCTTTTTCCCTTTAGCGAGGTTTGTAGCTTGGCCCCTAGACGTACCCGTCTGTGGTCTTCTTTGCCCCCTTCCCCCAACTTCATGACTTGCCTTTTTGGGGTTAACCCAGGACCAATGCTGGGCCAGGGCTGCGCCTGTCCAATCCCTTTGAGTTCTCCCGGGCTTCGATGAATGAATTCTTCTCTCAACTTAGTCATCTGCAAACAGGGACACTTCGGGGTCTATTCCCTTTCCCTTTGTCGTTCACAAAACCAGAAAAAGCATGGGCCTAGGACTGCCCTATGGGACCCCCCTGGTCACCCGGTCCCCTCTACACCTGCCACGTACCAGACTCCTGCTGTCTTCCCGACAAGATTCCTGATCCTTGTGTCCTTCCCCCTTTTTTCCCTCTTGGGCCTCCATTTTTCACTAAACTCTTTTGTGGAACTGTGTCAAATGCCTTCTTACAGCCAAAAAATGCAATCCACCCACCCCCCCTTTTTCTTTTCTTTTTGCGTCCCATGTCATAACTCCATTTGGTTTTTGACACAGGATTTCCCTCATTGAAAAACCCTGTTGGCTGCTATGATGGATATTCCTTTTTTAGGGGTTCCCCCACTCTTTTCCCGAAAACTTCTCCAACTTTGCATACTAAACATGTCAGTGACACTGGTCTATGGTTTAGTGCTTTAGTCGTCTCCTTTTTTAAAGATTGGACTACATTTGCTGTCTTCCCTCCTCAGGCAATCTCCCTTTTTTGATTTTATTTAAATTTTTTTGTTAGGGGTACACATAGCACCTCTGCTCCCTCTCTCAGGACCCATGGAGAGATGTTATCCAGCCCCATTGCCTTTGAGGTATCTAGCTCACTCAGACGCCTCTTCACTTCTTCCTCGGTTGTGTGTGTACTGTGTCCAGCACTTGGTGGTGTACCCCACCTCTCCGTCTTTCTGGAGCTCTTTCTGTCTGCTCTGTGAACATTTCTTTGAATCTCTTGTTGACTTCCTCACATATTTCACAGTCATTTTTTGTTGTCTCTCCTCCTTCCTTCCTTAGCCTGATTACCTGGTCCTTTACTGTTGTTTTCCTCCTGATGTGGCTGTATAACAGCTTCGGGTCAGATTTGGCTTTCGCTGCTATGTCGTTTTCATATTGTCGTTGGGCCTCCCTTCTTATCTGTGCATATTCATTTCTGGCTCTACGACTGCTCTCCTTATTCTCCTGGGTCCTTTGCCTTCTATGTTTCTTCCATTCCCTAGCACACTTGGTTTTTGCCTCCCTGCACCTTTGGGTGAACCATGGGCTCATCCTGTGTATGTGTGTGCGTCTGTGTGTGTGTGTGTGCGTCTGTGTGTACTCACCTAATTGTACTCATCTAATTGTGGTTTCAGGGGTCGAGACTCAGCTCCTGGCCCCGCCTCTTCACTGATCGCTACTGGATCCTCTCTCTCTCTGCTTCCTGAGATTTGTCATACCTCTTCTTAAAACTATGTATGGTTCCTGCCTCCACTACTTCACTTGCTAGGCTATTCCACTTGCTGACAACTCTATGACTGAAGAAATACTCCCTAACGTCCTTGTGAATCGTCTGAGTCTTCAGCTTCCAGTTGTGACCCTTGTCTCTGTGTCCCCTCTTGGAACATCCTAATTATATGTCCACCTTGTTCTATTCCCCGCAGTTTCTTGTATGTCGCTTTATATGTCTTCCCTGATCCCTCTGTCTCCAGGTGGTCGTCAGTGTCCGATTTCCCTCAACCTTTCCTCGTACGACATTCCCACTGAGGCTCTGGGACTATCCTTGTTGCAAACTTTTGTACGTTTATCTACTTCTTGACGTGGCTTTGGACAGGTGTGGGTTCCATGACTGGTGCTTGCATACTCCAGTATGGGCCTAACATACACAGTGTTAAGTGTCTTGAACGATTCCTTATTAAGGTTCGGTACGCTTTTCTCAGGTTGCCAGGAGTCCGTGTGATGCAGCAGTTATTTGGTTGTTGTGTGCCTCCGGTGATGTGCTTGGTGTTATGGTTCACCCAAGGTCATTTCTACCTGAGTTTGAGAAAGTCTTGTGATTCTTTGTCCACGTGCCTTGTACGCTCTGTCTGCGGTCTTCTTGCCCCTCCATGTCACTTTCATGAACTTTGCGATTTGGCTGATAGTATATAATTCGAGAAGCCAGTTACTGGACCACATGTCCAGCCTGTCAGGTCTCTTTGCGCTAGAGTCAGCTCAATTACATCATCCGATTTAATTTTTCTCATCAGAACTTCACATCATCGGCGAGATCAGGGGAAACTTCAGTGTCTATTCCTCATCATGTCGTTCACATATATCAAAAATAGCGCTGGTCCTAGAATCTGACCCTGTGGGACCCACTCGTCACAGGCGCCCACTGTGATACCTCTTCACGTACCAGACTCGTTGCTGCTCCCTGTCAGGTATTCCCTGATCCATTGCTGTGCCCTCCTGTTACATGCGCTGATTCTCCAGCTTCTGCACTAATCTCTTGTGGGGAACTGTGTCAAAGGGCCTTCCTGCAGTCTAGGAAACGCAATTACACCCCTCCTCTCTCGTGTCTTACATATGTTACTGTGTCTTAAAACTCCAGGAGGTTTGTGATACACGATGTGCATTCATGAACCCTTGCTGGTTTCTCATTATAATATTGTTCCTTTCCAGGTGTTCGTCCATCTCATCCTGTAATCTTCTCATGTCTTTGCACCACAATAAAAAATGTCAGAGGACACAGGGTCTCTAAGTTTAGCGCGCCGCGTTTCTGTTTTTTTCTTAATTATGGGGAAATACATTTAGCTTTCGTATTCCAACTTTTCTAAGGTAGTTGCCTCCAGTTTCATGGGATGTATTGAAGATTGTGGTTAGAGGCACACACAGCATCTCTGCTCCTTCTCTATGGATCACATGGGGAGATGTTGGTCCGGTCCCATCGCCTTTGAGGTCTCGGTATTCGGCGGTTCTTCACCTCCTCTCGGTTGTTCGTAATGTAATCAAACATTGTTGGTATATTCCCTCTGTTTGTTCCCTTCTGTTGCTGTCTTCCCACAGTCCTTCCTGTCTTACTGTAAAACTTCCTTAAATCTGCTGTTCAGATCCTAAGTAATCTGTCATTTTCTTGTGAGTTGCTCGCCTTCTGTCTTAATTCTGATCACCTGGTCTTTGACTGTTGTCTTTTACACTCATGATGTGGCTATACAAGACAGTTTCGTGGTCAGGTCTTGATTCTCGTTGCTATGTCATTTTCATACGCGTGTCGCTGGGCATCTCCTTACTGTGCATTACTCATTCCTGTTGCGACTGAATTCCATCTTTTCGTGTGTTCTCTAGCCTTCTGTTACACTTTTCATTGTCTATTGCCTTTGTTTTTGCCCTCCTTAACACGTCGGGTAAACATGGGCTCGTTCGGTTTTCCCGTTGTTTACTGTTGCCCTTGGGAAATAAAACCTTTCCCTGTCTTGCTTTTGTGATACATTTTCCATCATTTCATTTTACTGGTTTTCATGCCAGTTCTCTGTCCCATGGATCTCCCCACAGGAAGTTCTTAACCTATGTAGTCCCTCTCTTTTATAGTCGGTGAGCTTTTTCCCATTCAACTCCTGGTATTCTTCTCCACTTGCAGCTTACTAAGTATTCGCAAAGCACAGACACAGTGGGTCGCTAGCTCCTAGGGGACTCTCTACTTGATGTCCTCTATGTCTGAGCTTGCACCAGGTGAACACAAGGTCCAATCTTGCTGGTTTCCTCCCTCTAACTCTGGTAGTGGTCCTTAAATGTGGTGGATGAGGTTTTCTAGCAGCACGTCAACATACTGGCTCTCCATGTTTCCGGGACCTCAATGTGGCTACAGGTTTTCCAGTCAATCTCCGGTGGTTGAATCCCCCTAACCTGCAACTTTGCCTCTGCTGGAGTGTGAGCTCTTCTTGCCACCTCAGCAGTTTGCCCACATTGCTTGTTTGCTCTCTTCATATTCCTCTCTTTGGCCTCCTGCAGTTCTGTGGGGATTATACGCATCACTGCAATGGACCACTTTGTTTTCCCAGAGCAAGCTAACCCTGAAGTGATACAGATATGTAGTCTCTCCCGATCTCATCTATGCATTACATTTTCTCAATTTCCATCTGTTTGTTTTTTTACGAGCGCGCAACCCCCACCTTCCCCCTCTGCCCCTTCTTATTCTTTCCTCTGCATCTGGTATCCTTGGTGGCGAAGATTACATCTGGTATTGTCTACAGTGAGTTTTGATGCTGTAACTGCTATGATGTCAGGGCGGACTTCTATCGATTCTTTCCCTAGCCATTACTCATGTTTTTATTGCTGCGTTAATCCTATCTGCATTTGTGTACAAACTCGCATCAACTTCTGTTTTCTAGATACATGTCTTAACTACTGTCTGATTTGCGGTGGTGCGGGGGGGGGGGGAGGTGAAACAGGAAGGGATCGGTGTGTGCGTTGGTTTGGGATTGTTCAGTTGCCTTGGTGGGTGTCGTGTGGAGTCCTTCTGCAGGTGTTTCTGGGGGGTGTGCTTGTCCTTCCATTTGATCCTGGGGTATTCTGCTTCCTTTTTCATTCCTCTGTGTGTGTGTGAGTGTGTATGTGTGTGTGTGTGTTGTGTGTGTGTGTGTGTGTGTGGTGGTGTGTGCTAGTGTGTGTGTAGGTGCTTGTGTGTGTGTTGTGTGCCTGTTGTGTGTAGTGTGCTTGTGTGTGTGTGGTGTGCTTGTGTGTGTTCCTGCATGTGTATTTGTGTACTCATATTATTGTGGAGTGCTTGTACTCGTGTATGTATACTGTGTGTGTGTGACGCAAAAATTATTATTTGCTCCATATAAAACTGATTAAAGTTGTGACGGGAGTGAGACGTGTGAATTGCTCATTATCTATAATTGTTTCATGATTGTAGCCATGTATAAACGATAAGTAAGTTTACTTACTCACATTGATTATTACGTTTTTGCTAACTTGTTCAGCTATCAATACTTTGGGGCCCCAGTCCCTGCGACCCATTTGTACCTCTGTACAATGTTGGTGTACAGTCCTGGACCATTTTTACCTCTGTAAATGGTTGGTGTACAGTCCCTGGACCCATTATGTACTCTGTAATCGTTGGTCTGTACAGTCCCTGACCTTATGTACCTCTTGTAATTGTTGGCGCATTGGACTGTCTGGACCTTATGTACCTCTGTAATGTTGGTGTATAGTCCCTGGATACCTCCTTTATGTACTCTGTTTGTTGGCTTATTAGTACAGTCCATGGACCCATTATGAGACCTCTGTATCTGTTGGTCTGACAGTCCATGGACCCATTATGGACCACTGTTATGTTGGTTGTACAGTCCCTGGACCCAATATTTGTACCTCTAATCTTTTGACTACGCCCACAGAGGTTGAGGTAAGTGTTGCATAATAAACATAATTTATACAACGACATTTGGGTTAACTCCCCCCCACCCCCCACACTCCATTCTCCTCCCTGTTGCTACATTCTACTATGTACCTTTTGACTCTTCTTGAGCTGGTTCATGCTATGAATGGCTTTGGACGTGTGCGGGCGTCTGTTCTTTACCTTTATTGCTGTAAATAACAGGTGTTGAAGCCTGGCCAATGAAGTGGGTATACAAAGTCGGTTCTCTCTCCCTAGTACTATGATAGCTTTGGAGTCCCAGACTGACAAAATTAGCAGCAAGATATTATTCTTGACACTTGGAACAATATTATAGACTCTGTTGTTTTGATCTGTCTTAACACTCTGCATGTTCGGGGTTGATTGTATTTCCCCAAAGTTGGGCAATGAAGGGTGGTAAAAGGAACAAAAGTTCCCTTTGTAAATAGATACAGGAAATATAGTTTCAATTTACATCAGGATGGAAGCACCAGCAGATGTATGTGACGCCATACTTCACCTGTGTTTAGTACGGCTTCCAACAAACACGTTGAATAAAGAAATTATCGAGGCGGAAAAAATGAAGCTGACTGTATTGTGTTTCCTTGTATTTGTCCCTCCTGTAATTTGTCCCTCCTGTGATTGTGTCCTCCTGTATGTGACCCTCTAGTATTTGTCCCTCTTCCATCGTGTACTCCTGGTTAATGTGTCCCGCCTGCAATAGTGTCCTCCTGTAATGTGTCCCTCTGTATTTGTCCCTTCTCTATTGTGTCATCATGTATTGTGTCCATCTGTAATGTGTAACTTCCTGTATATGACCTTCTGTAAATGTGTCCTTCTGCAAAGTGTCCACTCCTGTAATGTGTCCCTCCTGTAATGTGTCCTGTAATGTGTCTTCTGTAATGCATCCTTCCTGAAATGTGTCCCTCCTAGTAATGTGTCCCTTCCTGTATGTGTCCTTCCTGTAATTGCGTCCCACCTGTAATGCATCCTTCCTGTAAAGGATGTGTCCCTATCTGTTAATGTTGTCAGTCCTTAATGTGTCCCTCCTGTAGATGTGTCATTCCTGTAATGTGTACCTACTGTAATGCATTCTCTTCCTGTTATGTGTCACTCCTGTAATGCATCCTTTCTGTTAATGTGTCACTCCTGTAATGTGTCTTCCTGTAATGTATCCCTCTGTAATGTGTCCTTCCTTAATGTGTCATTCCTGAATGTGTCCTTCCTTAAATGTGTCCCTCCTGTATTTGTCCTTCCTGTAATGGTCCCTCCATGTCGATATGTCCCTCGGTAATGTATCCTTCTCCGTAATGTGTCCCTCTGTAAGGCATCTTTCTGTAATGTTGTTCCCTCTGTAATGCATCCTTCCTTAAGTGTCCCTCCAGTAATGCTTCCTTCTGTAATGTTGTCCTCTGTTAATTGCGTCCTCCTGTATGTGATCCTACCTGTAATGCATCCTTCTGTGAAGTGTTCCTCTGTAATGCATCCTTCTGTAATGATTCCTTCCTTTAATGAGTCTTCCTGTAATGTGTCCCTTCTTAATGTGGCCCTTATTGTAATGTGTCTTCATGTAATGTGTTCCTCTGTATTGTGTCCACTTCTGTAATGTGTCCCTCCTGTAAGTGTCCCTCCAGAAATGTGTCCCTCCTTTAATTGTATCCGTTCCTGTAATGTGTCCCTTTGTCATGTGTGCCTCCTGTTTTTGCTCCCCCTTTTCTTAATGGTGTCCCTCTTGTGATGTGTCCCTCCTGTATTGCATCCCTTCTGTCTGTAACCCCCTACACTGTCCTCCTGTATTGTATACCTTCTGTAATGGTAATCCGCCTGTATTGTGTCCCTTCTGTAATGTGTCCTCTGTAGTGTGACCTTCTGTATGTGTCCTCCTGGATTGCATCCCCTTCTGCAATGTGTCCCCTGTATTGTGTCCTTCTGTATGGGTCCACTCTTGTATTGGTGATTGGCAGGCAAGATGAGGGACAAGGCATGCCAGAGAGAACAGGGGAAATTTGTCACTGTTTTTGAAAGAGCGAGAAGAGACTTCCACACCCGACGAAGGATTTGATTGAGATTTTGCACCGAACGTGGCTAGTTTATTGGGCACCCCATAATCCATCCTGTGGACAGGTAGCGCGAGAGCATATGGATACCAAAAGGCCTAGGAACTAGCCCCAAAGGTTAACAGGTATACATATGGACTTTATATCTACATATCTATAGTTCACTTATCTGTTACAAGCAAATTTAAGAAATTTGCTTAGTATATCTGTACTTATTTTCATTAATAAGATAATTTGACATGGCACATCGTGTTATTATACTGCTGTTACTCTGTATTATCTCAATAAGTGGACAATAGAATAGACACATGGATGTTCAGAGAAGTGACCTCATTTGCTGATCAAATAATTTACATTTAGTTTGATCATCATCTGTGTGTCCAAACTGCCAGAAGTACTTGGAACAAGCCTAAGTATGGCCACTAGACAAGCATGCAGTTTATGTACTTGTAACCAAGCTAAGTCTGGCCACTACAACATAAGTCAGTACTTGTTAACCAAGGCCTTAGTCTGGCACTACGAAACTACAGTCAGTACTTTGTACCAGCCTAAGTCTGGCCACTTCAACATCAGTCAGTCTGTTACACATTGCAAGTTGCTCATAAATCATATTATCTAGTTCATGTTATCATAGTGGGTTATAGATTACTCAAGGCTTCTACTGCGTCATTCCCTATAACATTCATTTTTCATTATTTACTTCATTCCTAAATAGTATGTCCTTTAATGCTAGACACAGTTTGTATACCAAAGTTATATTCTACATTTCTCCTTCTGAGGTACTCGTCATTGGCTAACATATCAACTTTATCATGAAGGAGTAATCCAATGTGTGATGGGATTCATAGCCGCAATTGTAATTTAATTCTTTGGCTCCATAATTTTTGAGTATCTTTACTTGGCTTCCCAATGACTACCCCCACGGCCCAAAACTTGTGGTGCTTTCTGTTTCATTAAGAATGTAGAGAAAACCCTTTCTGTGTGGCCTTACATATTATGTGGAGAGGAGGAAACTCTGATAGGTGAGTACATATAGGAAATGGGTCTGTCTCACGCTCAGCAGACGGAGGATCAGCCTCCACCATATCCTGTTGCTGAATGACCTATATGGTTTAGTGCTTAACATGAATCAAACAATCTATGGAGGAGGGAGCCTGATATGGGGGGGTCATCCTTAAATACCAGTCACTAAATAATGGATATGCCCCACTCAACAAAGGTGGCAGTAAAGAAGTTGCGAAGAAGGAATATGCTTGTGTTAAATAGAAAATAATGAAGTAAGCGTTTTTTTTTTTATTTTTTGAAGATTTGGTGTTGCTGTTGGACGTGAGCAAGGTAATAGTAATAAAGGTAAGATTCAAGGATAACTGGTTAGCAAAACTTTGAGTCCGAAGGTGGGAAGGTAGAGTGCCTGCAGCCTAGGTGCGAGGATGTTCGCGGTTCGAGGAATCCTCTAAATGTGATGTTTGTGTCTTCTGGCAAGACAGCTAATTAATGATAATGGTGAGATGTTTCCTTTGTTTTGGGTCAACATTACCTTTGGGTGAGATAGACAACGTGACAGAAGAAAAAAAACAGAGGAAGGACCTAATATTACGCATCTTTTTTTAACCACAGTTGCCATCTCAAATTCAACCACAGAGATGTAGGGATATTTATGCAAAACCAGGACATATGAATGTTAGAGTGAGGGGTAGGATCGTGCGAGGGGTAGGGGTTTGGTGGAGACGAAGACTCAAAAATACTTTTTTATTTTTGTACCCACCTCCACTAGCCCCTACCCACACGTTATCAAGAATAATACTTTTATAATTCTTTATATTCTTAGGTAGTAGGTTGGTAGACAGCAGCCTGCTCAGGGGAGGGTACTGCCGTCCTGCCCGAAATGAGTGTAAAACTGGAGGCCTGTAATTGTTTTACATGGCGGGAGGTTAGGATTGCTGGTGTCTTTTTTTCTATCTCATAAACATGTAAGATTTAAGGTATGTGTAAAGATTTCAGGTTGTCTTGCTACTACTTCACATTTAGGCGCACCTGCACTTGTTTGTACAAGCATTATATATACACACCCCTCTGGGTTCGTCTTACTATTTATCTAACTAGTTTCTTCTTTTTTTATTTCTCTTTCTATGGGAAAGTGGAACGAATTTTCCTCATATAGCCATGCTGTGTTGTAAGAAGTGACCAAAATGGCTGGGAGCAAGGGGCTAATAACCCCCTGCTCCCGTATTAGACATTACTATATTTAATAAGAGGAAACTTTCGTTTTTTCTTTTGGTCACACCTTCCTCGTGGGATATGGCCTAAATTTGGCGAAGTATTAAGAATTTTAATACAGTGGTCCCTCGCTTTTCGTAGTTCCGGCAATCGTAAAATTCGCTCAATCATAGGGGTACTTTTGTATAAACATGGACTCGCTTTTTCATAGGTTGACTCGTGAGTCGTAGTTCGTCCGGATCTTACCCAGTGCGTGAGCCGTGGCGGCAACCAGTTGCATTGTTTACCAGTGAGCGAAGTCCCTCACGTGCTCCAGCGAATTTTTTCATAAATATTCCATTTATTTAGTGCTTGCAAGTACTAAAATTATAAGCTACCCATGGCCCCAAAGAGAGTCCTAGTGCTAGCCTGTGGTAATAGAAGGTGTGAAATACGTTTGAATTTAGAAAAAAACCATCATTGAACAATATGATGTGTAAAATGTGGCCGTACAGTCAGGAATGTATAAGAAACATCGACACAAATTTATGTTCATAGTGTGCCAAGAAAAGGAAATCAAAGTTGCTGTTAAAACCATACCCCGGCCGGGATTGATTAACCCGGGTCATAGAGTCTCAAAAAACTCCAGCCGTCGCGTTAGCAACTAGACCAAGTAGCCACATAGAGATTCATCCAACTATGGTAAATTTTACCCATAGGAAAGTTTAGAGACTCAGGCACTCTAGTGACCACAAATGACAAGTTTTTACAGGAGAATCTCCAGTAGCTGTAGGCCGTGACGAACTTCTAGCTCAAGTCCCTTCACTGCCAGTCACTTGACTCAGAAATCGTAAGATGAACACTAATTTGCAAATTAAACCATACACCACGCGGCCGGCGAATGAACCGCGGTCATAGAGCCACTAGTGGTCTAGAGGCTACGCCGAACGGGCTGGAGTTTTGAGACTCTATGACCGCGGGTGCAATCCCGGCGGGGGTTATGGTTTTATTTGCAATCGTGTCATTACGATTTCTTGAGTCAAAGATGCTGTTGTTGCAAAGGTGAGTATACTATGCTGACAAAAATGAGATCACCAGTTTTACCTACCGGAAGAGGTTTGAGAAGTTATTATTGGTGTGGATAAAGAGAAACAATTAGCAGGAGATAATTATTATGACTTTTTGTTCGATTGTTTGTGAAAAGGCTAGGCAGTGAATGAGATTTGGTAAAGGAATTGCTTGGCAAATGTGGTGATGTGAGTGAATTAGGCAGAAAGGGCTGGTTTGAGAGATTTAAGAAACCGTATACTGGATAATCAGTGTGGTAAGGCATGGTGAGGTTGTCAGTTCCGGCCACAAGAAGCGGAAAAATATGTGCATGAATGTTCCAGGAGTACATAGAGGCTGAAGGACTCTGAAACTGAAAACAAGTGTTCAATTGTGACAAAAACTGGCCTTCTTTTGAAGAAAATGCAAGAATGAGGACCTTCCTTTCACAAGAGCGAAAAGGCAGTGCCAGGACGACACATTGCCTATGAAAGGGACAGGATGACTCTAATTGTCTGTGCTAATGCTAGTGGGGATTAAAGTGAAGCCATTACTAGTGTACATTCTGAAAATCCCAGAGTGTCAGGAAAAACAATGTTATGAAGAGGTAATTGTGTGTGTTTTGGAAAAATCTAATAGTAAGGCATGGTCACGAGGGTAATTTTCGAATCGAAGAGGTTCAATGAAGTGTGAAGGAGTATCTCTGGATAAAGAAATTGGATCTCAAGTGCCTGGCTAGTAATGGACAGTGCACTTGCTCATCTCAAAAACTTTGGGATGACTAAATTTTTGAGGAGTTTGGAGTTCATCACAGTAAAGTTCTTGCCCCCGAATACCACTCCTCTCCTCCAGCCCATGGACCAGCAGGTCATTGCAAACTTTAAAAAACTCTACACAAAAGCAATGTTTCACAGGTGCTTGACTGTGACCACAGACACTCACTTGACCCTAAGGGAATTTTGGAGAGAACACTTCAGCATCCTCCATTGCATAACCCTTATAGGTATGGCTTGGGAGGGAGTGACTACCAGGACTTTGAACTCTGCCTGGAGAAAATTGTGGCCAGATTGTGTCGACAAGAGGGATTTTGAAGGGTTTGGGACTGACCCTGATGAGCCTATGTCTGTTGTAAAATCAATTGTGGCACTGGGGAGTTCCATGGGGTTGGATGTGAGTTTGGAGGATGTGGAAGAATTGGTGGAAGACCACAATGAAGAGCTCACCACTGAGGAGCTGCAAGAGCTTCAGCAGGAAGAGCAACACATCGCAGCTCAGAATCTTGCTGCAGAGGAGGAGGAAGAGAGATGGAAGAAGGTGCCTTCTTCAGAAATTAAAGAGATTTTTACTATGTGGGGTAAGATGGAAAGCTTTATGGAGAAACATCACCCTAACAAGGTTGTTGCAAGCCATATTGGCAACATGTACAGTGACAAAGTCTTGGGCCATTTTAGGGAAGTGTTAAAGAGACGCCAGAAACAGAGCTCTCTCCACAGTTATTTTGCGAGACAGGACTCCAGTGACTCTCAAGGTGGTCCTAGTGGCATTAAGAAACAGAGAAGAGAAGCAACCCCAGAAAAGCAATTGGTACCTGAGGTGTTGATGGAAGGGGATTCCCCTTCCAAACTATAAACAATCCACTCTCTCTCCTCCTCCAGTCTCCCATACACTAAGAAGAATCTCCAATAAAGGTAAGTGTTATGCTGTTAATGTTTCATTCATCATTTCCCATTGTATTGTTTATGTACTACATGTATATTTCATGTAAAAATTTTTTTTGTTTTAATACTTCTGGGTGTCAGGAACGGATTAATTGTATTTACATTATTTCTTATGGGGAAAATTGATTCGTAAATCGTAAATTTCGTTTATAGTAACGGCTCCAGGAACGGATTAATTACGAAAACGAGGGACCACTGTATATATCTTATTATAT
>NC_069486.1:9139135-9165832 GCF_026875155.1 Cherax quadricarinatus
TCTTTTTATTTTTAACAGTTAGGTAAGAGTAGATGGAAAAGAGGAAAGTGGCAACAACAAGTAAGAGGGAGGTGAAAGTGTATAAACTAAGGGAGGAGGAAGTTCGGGCTAGATATAAGCAACTATTGGCAGAAAGGTGGGCTAGTGCAAAGATGAGTAGTGGGGGGGCTGAAGAGGGTTGGAATAGTTTTAAAAATGCAGTACAGTATTAGAATGTGGGGCAGAAGTTTGTGGTTATAGGAGGGTGGGGGCAGGAGGGAAGAGGAGTGATTGGTGGAATGATGAAGTAAAGGGTGTGATAAAAGAGAAAAAGGTAGCTTATGAGAGGTTTTTACAAAGCAGAAGTGTTATAAGAAGAGCAGAGTATTTTTTTTCAACAAGTCGGCCGTCTCCCACCGAGGCAGGTGACCCAAAAAAAGAAAGAAAATCCCCAAAAAGAAAATACTTTCATCATCATTCAACACTTTCACCACACTCACACATTATCACTGTTTTTGCAGAGGTGCTCAGAATACAACAGTTTAGAAGCATACACATATAAAGATACACAACATACCTCCAAACTGCCAATATCCCAAACCCCTTCTTTAAAGTGCAGGCATTGTACTTCCCATTTCCAGGACTCAAGTCCGACTATATGAAAATAAACCGGTTTCCCTGAATCCTTCACTAAATATTATCCTGCTCACAATCCAACAGATCGTCAGGTCCCAAGTACCATTCGTCTCCATTCACTCCTATCTAACACGCTCACGCACGCTTGCTGGAAGTCCAAGCCCCTTGCCCACAAAACCTCCTTTACCCCCTCTCTCCAACCCTTTCGAGGACGACCCTACCCTGCCTTCCTTCCCTATAGATTTATATGCTTTCCATGTCATTCTACTTTGATCCATTCTCTCTAAATGACCAAACCACCTCAACAACCCCTCTTCTGCCCTCTGACTAATACTTTATTAACTCCACACCTTCTCCTAATTTCCACACTCCGAATTTTCTGCATAATATTTACACCACACATTGCCCTTAGACAGGACATCTCCACTGCTCCAACCGTCTCCTTGCTGCTGCATTTACCACCCAGCTTCACATCCATATAAGAGTGTTGGTATCTACTATACTTTCATACATTCCTTTCTTTGCCTCCATAGATAACATTTTTGACTCCACATATACCTCAACGCACCACTCACCTTTTTTCCCTCATCAATTCTATGATTAACCTCATCCTTCATAAATCCAATCCGCCGACACGTCAACTCCCAAGTATCTGAAAACATTCACTTCTTCCATACTCCTCCTCCCAATTTGATATCCAATTTTTCTCAAACTCATCCACTAACCTTTGCAATTTTTCTTTAGAATCTCCATAAGCACAGACATCCAGAAGGGTAGAGAGGGGGGAGAGAGGGGGGAGAGGGGGAGAGAGGGGGAGAGGGGGAGAGAGGGGAGAGAGGGGGGAGAGAGGGGAGAGAGGGGGAGAGGGGGGAGAGAGGGGGAGAGAGGGGGAGGAGAGGGGGAGAGAGGGGGAGAGAGGGGGGAGAGGGGGAGGGAGAGGGAGGGAGAGAGAGGGAGAGGGAGAGAGAGGGAGAGAGAGGGAGAGAGAGGAGAGAGAGGGAGGGGAGAGAGAGAGGGAGAGAGAGGGAGGAGAGAGGGAGAGAGAGAGGGAGAGAGAGGAGAGTGAGGGAGAGAGAGGGAGGGAGAGAGAGGGAGGGAGAGAGAGAGGAGGGAGGAGAGAGGGAGAGAGAGGGAGAGAGAGGGAGGGAGGAGAGGGAGGGGAGAGAGAGGGGAGAGAGAGGGGGAGGAGAGAAGGAGAGAGAGGTTTAAAAGAGGGAGATGAAGTAGAGAGAGTAGAGGAGAGGGGGACTGGGGGAGGAGAGAGGGAGCCAGTCTATCCCATCCTTCGGCCACATTGAGGATTTCATTACTATTGGGTTTCCATCTTTTTCCCCGGGCCCCCCTTTCCCTGCGCTCATTTTCCCCCAAGCTTCCTCCCCAAAAAATTTGGACTCTTCCTCTTTCCTTTCTTTGCCCTTCATTTTTTGCTCCCTTTCCTCCCCACTCCCTTTTTTCCCCTCTCTTCTTTGTTCCCCATCCTTCTTCCTTTCCGCCCCTCCCCCTTTCTGCCCCTTTTCCCCTTTCCCCTCCTCCCTTTGGTTCCTTTTTCCCCTTTCTCCCTCCTTTCCTTTTCCCTTTGTCCCTAACCAACCCCCAAAAAAAAAAAAAAAAAAAAAAAAAAAAAAAAAAAAAAAAAAAAAAAAAAAAAAAAAAAAAAAAAAAAAAAAAAAAAGGGGGGGGGGGGGGGGGGGGGGGGGGGGGGGGGGGGGGGGGGGGGGGGGGGGGGGGGGGGGGGGGGGGGGGGGGGGGGGGGGGGGGGGAAAAAAAAAAAAAAAAAAAAAAAAAAAAAAAAAAAAAAAGGGGGAAAAAATAAAAAAAAATTTGGGGGGGGGGGGGAAAAAAAAGGGGGAAAACCATTATCGCTTTTTCCCCCTAAGGGCAAAAATGTTGGGCCCCACATCCGGGAACCCACTCCCATGTAGCTGTTTTGAAACCTTTTTGGTCAGGACCCAAAAATTTTGCAGAATTGCGCCTACACCTCAGGATTGAAAACAGGCAAGGGGCAAGGGGTGGTTGCTGTGTGCACCAAAAGTTTTTCTTTCCCCAGCACATAGAGTTCCCCCCCCCCTACACATCTTGAAATGAGTTCTTAAAGCCGGTAAAAAACACTATCCTCGTACTAGATTGCAATGAAAGACCTGTGAAAACATGCAGACCCTATAAACTTCCTAATGGAAAATAGCTCCCTTTGCTACAACACAATTCAACTTTTATAATTTTTGGGTGCCTCAACCAGCACCTTATACAGAGGACTTTTATGACCTTTTTTCAGTGTTTGACATGAGAAACTTTTTTTGTTTTCCCCTACTCATCTCGGGCTCCTCCCTTGCCCCAGTATGAGGATCGCAAAAGGGCATAGTACTTGTCAACCCCTCGGCTACTTTTATCTTTCACCACAAGGCTGTTTTTACCACACTTAAGATCCCAAAACAGAAGAGTGAGGGTCCACACCACAACCTGGCTATGGAAAGGGGAAATTTGGCCACCCCCTTTGCCTGGAGCCCCCACCGCTGGAATGCCTTCTCCAGGGGGATGTTGACAACCAAGTGAAAGCCTTCACGGGCACACCTTAATCTGCAACGAGAACACATTCCACACCGGCAATATGGACAAAGCCTACAATCAGCCTTGGTTTGGTTTTCGTTGTAGAAGGTTTGCTACGCTAATACAAAGCGGGGCGAAGGTTAAGAGAATCCTACCACCTAAAAACGGGAATTTGCACATGCAAGCTGTAGGCATATGGGTGAGTTCAAAATTGGGCCATGGCAAAGGGGAGGGGGGACACTAAAAGAAAGTTAGATATAGGGTAGCTCCAAACCGGGTGGTCCCTGGTCAAGGACAGACAAGGGTTTTATCTGCCTGATGAATTTATTCCCCTCTAAATCGACAGGATGGGCCCACCTCACTAATATCAAGAAAAGGGCGGACCTTTTTGCTGAACAATGACCAAAATGCAAGTTCCTGTCCAGCAAGGACCCTCCTTGGCTAGCTGCAAGAACTGTGTCAAAACTGTCGGGGTACAAAAGGCAGGAGGAGGTGCATTTCCTCTTAAACCTTGACCAAGAAAAGCTGGGCCCGACAAGTTAGCCCAAGATTGTTGAAAGGGGGGCAGACCATTTAGCAGCACCTCAACCCCGCATCTTTCAGCAAGCCTAGTAAGGAAATCCCCTCCAGGAAAAGGGGCAAATGTATCCCGTTCACAAAAGAAGAGCAGAGCAGAAACCCAAAACTACGACCAGGTACTCCGTCAATCACGTAAGACCTTGAGACAATAACCAAGACAAATACAGTTTTTTTTGACTCCCTCACTATTTTGTGCGCAAAAAGGCTTCGGGAAAGGGTTTACTCTGCTCTGATCTGTTTTTTAAACCTCTCCCAAGGGGAAAACCAGTCATGGTGAATCAAAGTCCTGTGGGGTAGCACGGGGACATTGCTGGCGCTTTCGCCCGGGGTGGGCACCCAGGGCCTTTTAGAAAAACTTCAAGCACGGGGAATTGGGGTTTTCTACCTATGTCTCCTCATGATTACCTTCATGGTAGACTCTAATGTAGTTCTCAAGGAAGGGAATCACAAGACTCCTATTGGGGCAATGTTCCACAAGGAAGCGTGCTGGGTCCCATTGTTTTTGGAATGTCACTTCCGACCTTCTTCATCTCATCCCAGAAAAACACATGCAAGCAGATGCTTACCTGACATTTACTTTTCAAAGAAGAAAGCCAGCCCTAACTACATCAACACCACTGAGAGCTATATCAAGCTTGGGGGAAAAAAGGGAAGAACATTTGCAAACCGAAAAACCAAAAGATGATCGTCTCTAGGGAAACCCTGATGGTAAGCTGGTGCAGTAGTAAGGGTGAATGGAGGGGTTGGCACCCGGAAAGAATTTTATTCCTTGGGGTAAATTTTTCTCCAACTAACCCTGAAAACCAAGTTGTAAATCCTTTCAAACAAGGCACAGGAACTTCAGCACTTTTGCCATAATCTCCCATCTCTTGAAAATAGGTTGCAAGATCCCGTACACACAATACGCTCCCCCACCTTTAGTATGCTCCATTCTTGGTTTGCCTGCCCCCCCTCTCACGCGACGCTTGACAAGTAGAGAACAGAGCAAAACTCCATTCCCCGCCTGGACCCATCCGGATAGATCTGTCATTTCAGCAAGCCTTCAACAAGGAGGGATTGGGTGGGCCTTACTGTTATGTACAAGGGGCCCAAAATTGTCAAAAAAAACACACTTGGATCCAATTTAGGACAGCGGAAAAAAGCTTTTATGCACAAGACGGCAAAAGCAGCCCAAATTCACTCTGGTTGTACCCTTCCCAGACATCACTCCATCGAGATCATACATACCCAGGAGACCGAGTAGGGAAAACATTCGTTTACATAAGATGTCAACGAATAAAGTTAGTTTATCAAATGAAAATTGCCACGATGGGGTCCAACTTTACCTGTTCCCACTTTATGTCTCATAACAATAAAAATGCTTTCAAATGAGCTGATTAGGAAAAAGCTTTTAGTTTTTCCCAAAAAAGTTAGGGTCCTTAACCCGTAAATAGCGTCAATAAAGCGGGGGTCCTTAACCCTTTTCAAACCCTTTAAAAAAAAAAAAAAAAAAAAAAAAAAAAAAAAAAAAAAAAAAGAGAGAGAGGAAAGAGGAGAGAGAGAGATAGATAGAGAAGAAAAATAGAGAGGACAGAGAAGATAGAGATAATATAAGAGAAAGAAAGAGAGAGATAGAAATAGAGAAGAGATAGAGAAGAGAGATAAAGAGAGATAGAGAGAAAGAGGAGATAAAAAAAAAAGAGAGAGAGAGAGAGAGAAGAAAGAGAGAGAAAGAAAGAAAGAGAGAAAAAGAGAGAAAAGAGAGAGAGAAAGAGAGAAAAAGAGAAAGAGAAGAGAGAGAGAGAAAGAGAAGGAAAGAGAGAGAGAAAGAGGAGAGAAAAGAGAAAGGAGAGAGAAAGAGAGAAAGGAGAGAAAGAGAGAAAAGAGAGAGAAAGAGAGAAAAGAATTTGGAAAAGAGAATAGAAGAGAGATGAGGGAGATAAAAGGGGAGGAGAGAATAGAAGAGAATAAGAGAAAGAAGAGAGATAGAGAGAAGATAGAGAAGAGAAGAGAGAAGGGTAGAGAGAGAGATAGAGGATAGATAAAGATAATAGAGAATGGAGAAGAAGAGAAGAGAAGAGAGAGAGAGAGATAGAGAGAGAAGAGAAGATAGAGAGAGAGGATAGGAGAAGATGAGAGAGAGAGATAAGGGAGGTAATTTTTTTTATGCTATCCACCAAGTTTTTTTCTCTATTATTTCGTTCTTCGTCCGTGGTACACATGGTGGGCCCAACTTGGCAAAACCTCTTGTAACCAAAGACTTACACTCTTTAATTAGGGGAACCCCGGGAAAGAATGGGTCAGCGAACGCAGCATCCGAAGTGGGCCCGCAAAAATTAAAAGCATAAAAATGCCCTCATAACACTGCAGACATACCCCAAATAACATTTCAATATCACTAGTTAAAATTAAAAAAATACCCTGGTTAATATTGCTGAAAATATACTTTTTTAAATTTCAGACAACATACCTTGGTTAATATGAGACAACGTACTTGGTTTAAAATTGCAGACAAATCCTTTGGTTAATATTCTGACAATATACATTTAATATTGCAGACAACGTACCTTGGGTTAAAAAAAATTGCGACAATAGCCTTGGTTTTAAAATTGCTGACAACATACCTTTTTAATATTCAGACAATTTAAAACCCTGTAATACTGCAGACATAAACCATACTGAATATTAAAAAAATACTTTATTGAAATGTTATTTAAATAAACTGCTACAAAAAAAGGTATACCTTGTTGAGCTTGAAAAAAAACACCCTTGTTATTTGGGGAAGGCGGAAAAATTGCACACCTTACGAACCCTTTTTATGGGCTGGTTCCCCGCTGAAAAGAAACCATATTAATAAACCTCTATCATTATTTGGGAAGTGGGCTCTACATTGAAAGTAATTTTCCCTCAACTAAAAGTCCTTTAATGAGTAATTTTCAAAAGTTAATACTTCACTAGTAAAGATACTAAAAAGTTTTTTTTTTTTTTTATAAATACAGAAGTACATAGTACAGTGGACCCCCGCATAACGATTACCTCCGAATGTGACCAATTATGTAAGTGTATTTATGTAAGTGCGTTTGTACGTGTATGTTTGGGGGTCTGAAATGGACTAATCTACTTTACAATATTTCTTATGGGAACAAATTCGGTCAGTACTGGCACCTGAACATACTTCTGGAGTGAAAAAATATCGTTAACTGGGGGTCCACTGTATTTTGAAAACCATTCAGATAATGTGCACTTTTAGGGGGTGATACAATTACTCTGCACATAGGTCAATTGTCTCTTTGTATGGTAATAAAGATTGCATTTAGCTTATAGCTTAAAAACCATGAAATGAAAATTAATGAAACTAAGGCTCAGGTCATTTCTGTTCAAAAATAAAGTTTGCTCCAAAGTTCTTCCCAGTTTACAAGAAAACTAACATATTACTACATATAAATGAACATGTGATTTTGACAACCTCTGCATCCCTATCTCTAAACCCAATGACTTTTTTTTATGCTGACACTGAATATGCACTTTTAATTTTGGGGCTTCCAAAGATTCTGAATTATTATATACAGTACAAACAAGACTAGGCATAAACTAGAAAATATTAGTTGATATTCCACTCGCATTAAGTGCAAAAGGGGCCTTATTTTGCACTCTCTCTATATTCTTCTTCCAAACTCTGATTACACTTCCCATTCCAAACTCATGGAAATGAAGTGTCTATAGGAAACAAGATGCTGTTGGAGTTTAAGCAACTAAATTTTTAAAATATACTCAGTAAACTAAATATATATTTTTTTTAAATCTAGAAAAACAGTGCCAAAACTAAATGGGGCAGTTGCAACAATGGACTGCAATTTACCCCTCAAGACCCAAAGTATCCTAAAGTTTTTTTTTTTTTTTTAATCTTTGGATCACCATGCATACTTGCCACTTGTTTCATGATTTTCTTTTATTCACCCAGTCAATCCTGAGATTAGATTTCCTTAGTAGCACCCAACTATCCAGACTATTGCTACCTGTGACCCCTAAGGCTTACAAGGCCATCACAACCTCAATAATCTGAAAGAATTTTTGTATCTCATCCACCTGTCTCGTAATACACCTCGTATTTGTACATTACCTGTGACATGCAAGTAACAAGCTACCTTCATCATCCAGTCAACCAAGATGGAATGAGGCACTCAAATGTTGACACTCCAGAGTACATTCCAAGCAATTTAGACAATTTACAGATGTAATGTAAGCAATGATATTTCACCTCTTGAAATACATTTTGTCAGCTTTAATAATTTAACTACAAGTGCCATTATTGGTTAAAAAGATAATTAATAGTTCAAAAGTTTCTAGCTTTCACATTTTAGAGCATGTAATTAATTCCCATTTTTTTTTTTTCAACATGTCGGCAGTCTCCCACCGAGGCAGGGTGACCCAATAAGAAAGAAAATCCCCCCCCAAAAATACTTTCATCATCATTCAACACTTTCACCTCACTCGCACATAATCACAGTTTTTGCAGAGGTGCCCAGAATACAACAGTTTAGAAGTATATACGTATAAAAATACACAATATATCCCTCCAAACTGCCAATATCCCAAACCCCTCCTTTAGAGTGCAGGCATTGTACTTCCCATTTCCAGGACTCAAGTCCGGTTATATAAAATAACTGGTTTCCCTGAATCCCTTCACAAAATATTACCCTGCTCACACTCCAACAGCTCGTCAGGTCCCAAATACCATTCGTCTCCATTCACTCCTATCTAACACGCTCGTGCATGCTTGCTGGAAGTCCAAACCCCTCGCCCACAACACCTCCTTTACCCCCTCCCTCCAACCTTCTCGAAGACGACCCCTACCCCGCCTTCCTTCCCCTACAGATTTATATGCTCTCCATTTATTATCTTCTCCTAAACAGTTCATGGAAACTTAAATCACCCGCTCTTGAAAAAAGATTTATATTAATCCACAATGTTACACTCACAAATAGTCCACTGAAATGGAAGAATGGTGAATGCAACACAGTACTGCATGGAACTCCACAAGCGTGTTGTACTCTGGTAATGGTGTGAAACATTCATTTTGCTACAAAAGTCACTCGCTATTTGTTTCGTCTTTGTGACATATATATTTAAAATGCTTCAAGCATATTTTAGAAAATACTCACCCCCTAATTCTGATGACAAAGGCCAACTTAGACTCAGCAGGAACAATCACAGAGCCCTCCTTCTTAGCCTCACGAATCAAGCCAATATTCTGCCTTTCAGCTACTCGATACTCCTTTATGTAGCTCTCAGCTCGGCGGAAGATATTGTGGCGCTTTGCCTTCAGGGCTCTCTTAACCTGTGATTAAATAAACAAACAATAAGTCACAAAAAATATTTGGACCACTGACACACAATGGTGTGGCTTCTGAACTGTGTGCCATTTGTGAAAGATTTAAGAGATATACATATATCATGCTTTGCAAGCTGAATTTGCTTATTCAGCTATATTTTATTTTACCATACAAGCAGTATATCATGTATTTTTTTTAACACTGATCACCTCTCACCGAGGTAAGGTGGCCCTAAAAGTAACACTCCCACTTGTCATTGTCTTAATAGACATGCCAACATTATAGCTCAGATGCATCTCTAAACTGCAATGTCCTCACCTCCCCCTTCCGAGCACTGGCACTAATCAGCTTCCCTGAATCCTTTCAAAAAGTTACCTTGCTTACACTCCAACAGTATGTCAGAAACCACTTCCCTCTACTTAGTCCCATCTAACATGCTCACACATCTCTGTTTGATGTCAAAGTCCCTCACACACAAAACCTCTTTTACCCCATCCTTCCAACCTTTTCTAGGCATACCCCTTTCCCTCCTTTCCTCAACTGAAGATTTATGCACTGTCCAAGTTATCCTATTTTACTCCATCTCTCAATGTCCAAACCACAACAATCCCTCCTCAGCCAACTGGATAATACCGTTTGTAACCCCAATACTCATCTCCAAACTAAAAATTCTCTGCATAACATTTACACCACATATTGCTCACTGAGTATACCATGTAAAGTGTATAGTAGGGTCACCATTTAAAAGAATTAGAGGTTAGATGGAGAGCAGAATTGCAGATGTACAAGGAGGCTTTAGAATGGGTAGAGAATGTGAAAATCAAGTGTTTACACTGAAGCATGTAAGTGAACAATACTTAGATAAAGGTAGGGAAGTTTCTGTTGCTTTTATGGATTTAGAAAAGGCATGTTAGGGTAGATAGGGGAGCAAGTTATTAATGGTTTAGTTTTTATGAGGATAGTTTGAGTGTAGGAGAAAGGGTAATTACTTTCCAGTAAAAGTAGGCCTGAGACAGGGATGCATAATGTCACCATGGTTGTTTAACACATTTATAGATGGGGTTGTAAGAGGTAAATGCTAGGGTGTTGGGGAGAGGGGTGGGATAAAATTATGCAGAATCAAATACAAAATGGGAGTAGACAGTGTGGGGTTAAATTATGGGGAATCTAATACAAAATGGAAGTTGACACAGTTGCTGTTTGCTGATGATATTGTGCTTTTGGGAGATTCTAAAGAAAAGTTGCAAAGGTTAGTGGACGAGTTTGGGAGGGTGTGTAAAAGTATAAAGTTGAAAGGGAGCATAGATAAGATTAAGGTGATGAGGGTATCAAATGATTTAGATAAAGAAAAATTGGAATCGCATTGGAGGTAGGAAGTATGGAACAAGTGAATGTTTTCAGATATCTGGGAGCTGACTTGTCAGCAGATGGGTTTATGAAGAATGAGGTTAACCACAAAAGTGATGAAGGAAAAAAGGCGAGTGGTGCATTGAAGTATGTGTAGACAAAAAACGTTATCCATGGAGGAAAAGAAGGGAATGTATTAGAGTATAGTGGTACCAACACTCTTTCAAGGGTGTGAAGCATGGGTTGTAAATGATGCAGTGAAGAGACGGCTATGGAGATGTCCTATCTAAGGGCAATGTGTGGTGTAAATAATATGCAGAGAATTGGTAGTGTGGAAATTAGAATGTGTGGAGTTACTAGAAGTATTAGTCAAGAGGGCTGAGGAGGGGTTGTTGATGTGGTTTGGTCATTTAGATAGAAAGAACAAAGTAGAATGACTTGGAGAGTGTATAAATCTGTAGAAGGCAGGCAGGGCAGGGGTTGACCTCAAAAAGGTTGGAGGGAGGGGTAAAAGAGGTTTTGTGAGCAAGGGGCTGGACTTCCAGGAAAACCAGTTAGCCAGACTTGAGTCCTGGTAATGGGAATTACAATGCCTGCACTTTAAAGGAGAGGTTTGGGATACTGACAGTTTGGAGGGATGTCTAAGCTGTTGTATCTGAGCACCTCTGCAAAGACAGTGATTGTATTAGTGGTGGTGAAAGTGTTGAATGATGATGAAAGTTTTTTCTTTCTTCTTGGGTCACCCTGCCTCAGTGGAGAGAAAAAAAAAAAAAAAAAAAAAATTACGCCATCCCAGTAATTGAAGCAGACCTAGTAAAGACCCATAAAACAGACTTGTCAAGGAGGAGTAAGGGAGGAGCCAACCTTACCTGTGGAAAAAATGAAAGTTGAATATTTCTGCCAATTTAAGGCCACTTCCTGTCCAAAATCAACCAAAATCCTCTCTATTTCACCAATATGTCTTCCGGTCCATCAAATGACATCAAGAAACGGCCTAGAAATCCCTGAAAACTACTCTAGGAAATTCTATTTTAACCCAAAGTCAAGGTTAGAGGTTAGCTGATGCCATTGGGCACTTCATATAGCAGGATTTTGTTGTTATACTGTACACTCCCACCACAGACCTATTGTCTCATGTCTAAGGCCAAAATTTACTGGTTAGCTGATGCCATTGGACACTTCATATAGCAGGATTTTATTGTTATACTGTACACTCCCACCACAGACCTATTGTCTCATGTCTAAGGCCAAAATTTACTACTCAGAATATTTGAAGGAGCTATGATTAAGACACACAAGTGGAAAATGGTGAAAAGGTTAACGAACCTTCCCTCCAGTCCCCATCTAGTTTGCTAAGGAGGGGGCTGACTGTACTTCTGATAAACAAGACTGATTATCTCTCATTTACTTGTAGCAACTACTGTTGGGAGGGTTCTCGCAGAGTAGCAATGACATGAAATACACAGCAGCCTGATATGGGTGAGCACGTTACCCAAAAGTACCCATAGTACAAAAGTATTATGGGTACTTTTGTAAATGTTTTGGCTGTTTCAAGCAAGCTGATCTTAAACTCTAATAATAATAATAGTAATTACTTTCATGAGAAGTGCTAAATCTATAGGGTACAAAGTGCCTGAGGAATGGGTGGTAATCAAGATCTTTTCACCTTCATCAACATCTCCCCCTTGAAGGGATTCGTACCACATATCAAAGAAAAACTAACCTTGATTGCAGCATCAATTCTTTGCTTCCTTTCAGCAATCCTCTGTCTCCTGCGTTTCAAGAGGATCTCAGGCACTGCAGGAAGCTTGAATTTTGTAAGTGGTTTGCGTCTGAGCTTAGATGCTGCATCCTTCTTGGGTTTAGATACTGCCTCCTTGGGCTTGGCTGCTGCCTCCTTCTTGGGCTTGGCTGCTGCCTCCTCCTTGGGCTTGGCTGCTGCCTCCTCCTTGGGCTTGGCTGCTGCCTCCTCCTTGGGCTTGGCTGCTGCCTCCTTCTTGGGCTTGGCTGCTGCCTCCTTCTTGGGCTTGGCTGCTGCCTCCTTCTTGGGCTTGGCTGCTGCCTCCTTCTTGGGCTTGGCTGCTGCCTCCTTCTTGGGCTTGGCTGCTGCCTCCTTCTTGGGCTTGGGTTCTGGGGCTCCATCTGTTACCTTCTTGGGTTTGGGTACTCGGGCTTCACCAGGTGCCTTCCTGACCCTGCGTTTCCGGGGTTCGCCAGTTCCCGTCTTCGGCTTGGACTCTGTTGCCTTCTCGGCAGCTTCTTTGGGCTTAGGGTCAACAGGCTTCTTCTTCTTCCATCGCTGCCTCACCCGCGGGGCAGCAGCATCCTTGCTTTTGCTGAAAAAAATATAAATCCAAGAAATAATACCAAGACCTATAAATTATATTAACGGGGAAACTAGTGTATAAACTTTCAAGGGTCACATAGCTCATGGGGAACGAGGTAATGTGGTCTGATCCAAGGAGAAAGGCAAGTGCGATTCCTTATTCTATTGTGGGTGTATTTACATGTTACAAAGCATGTTTACATAATTCTGAAAAAATATCAGATGGATTAAGCAAAATGTCTATACAGTGGTCCCTCGTTTTTCATAATTAATCCGTTCCTGGATCCGTTACTATAAACGAAATTTACGATTTACGAATCAATTTTCCCCATAAGAAATAATGTAAATACAATTAATCCGTTCCTGACACCCAGAAGTATTAAAACAAAACATTTTTTTTACATGAAATATACATGTAGTACATAAACAACACAATGGGAAATGATGAATGAAACATTAACAGCATAACACTTACCTTTATTGGAGATTCTTCTTAGTGTATGGGAGACTGGAGGAGGAAAGAGAGTGGATTGTTTATAGTTTGGAAGGGAAATCCCCTTCCAGCAACACCTCAGGTACCAATTGCTTTTCTGAGGTTGCTTCTCTTCTCTGTTTCTTAATGCCACTAGGACCACCTTGAGAGTCAATGGAGTCCTGTCTCGCAAAATAACTGTGGAGAGAGCTCTGTTTCTGGCATTTCTTTAACACTTCCCTAAAATGGCCCACATGTTGCCACTATGGCTTGCAACAACCTTGTCAGGGTTATGTTTCTCCATAAAGCTTTCCATCTTACCCCACATAGTAAAAATCTCTCTAATTTCTGAAGAAGGCACCTTTTTCCATCTCTCTTCCTCTTCCTCTGCAGCAAGATTCTGAGCTGCGATGTGTTGCTCTTCCTGCTGAAGCTCTTGCAGCTCCTCAGTGGTGAGCTCTTCGTTTGTGGTCTTCCCCCAAATTTTCTTCCACATCCTCCAAACTCACATCCAACCCCATGGAACTCCCCAGTGCCACAATTGATTTTACAACAGACATGGCTCATTAGGGTCAGTCCCAAATCCTTCAAAACCCCTCTTGGTCGACACAATCTGGCCACAATTTTTCCCAGGCAGAGTTCAAAGACCGGGTAGTCACCCCTCCCAACCATACCTATAAGGGTTATGCAATGGAGGATGCTGAAGTGTTCTCTCCAAAATTCCCTTAGGGTCAAGTGATGCTGTGGTACATGTCAAGCACCGTGAACATTGCTTCTGTGTAGAGTTTTTTTAAAAGTTTGCAATGCCCCTGCTGGTCCATGGGTTGGAGGAGAGGAGCGGTATTCGAGGGCAAGAACTTTACTGTGATGAACCCAAACTCCTCGAAAATTAGGTCATCCAAGTTTGGAGGATGAGCAGGTGCACTGTCCATTACTGGGCAGGCACTTGAGATCCAATTTCTTTTCCAGGAGTACTCTTCACACAAAGGGGCCAAACACTTCATTGAAACCACTCGACGAAATTTCCCTCGTGACCCATGCCTTATTTTTAAAGTTTTCCAAAACACACACACAATTTTACTCTTCATAACATTGTTTTTCCTGAACACACTGGGATTTTCAGAATGGTACACTAGTAATGGCTTCACTTTGAAATCCCCACTAGCATTAGCACAGAACATTAGCATCAGCCTGTCCTTTCATAGGCTTTTGTCCTGGCCTGCCCCTTTTTCCCCTTGTGTAATGAAGGTTTCCCCTTTTGGGATTTTCTTCCAAAGGAGGCCTGTTTTTCATCACAACTGAACACTTGTTCAGGTTCAGTCCTTCAGCCCTATGTACCCTGAATTCAAGCACAAAATTTTAAGGGCCGCCTTGTGATCCGAACTGGCAGCCTCAAACCATGCCTTACCACACTGTGTATGCCCGTATGGTTCTTAAATCTCTCAAACCAGCCTTTGCTGGCCTTAAATTCACTCACATCACCACTATTTGCAGGCAATTTCTTTACCAAATCTTCATGCAACTGCCTAGCCTTTTCACAAATATCCGAGGTCATAAGAGTATCTCCTGCTAATTGTTTTTCTCATTTATCCACACCAAAAATAACTTCTCAACCTCTTCCAGTACTGGTGATCTCAATTTTTGTCACATAGTTACTCCCTTCGCAACAACAGCGTCCATTGATTTCCTTTTTCTTGGCCACATGGAAAAAATAAGTTGTGTAGGGTTTCTTATACATCCTGGACAGTTTGGCCACACTTTTACCACTTTCATATTGTTTCAATGATGGTTTTTTTTAAATTCAATCGTAAATTTTTCACCTTTACCACAGGCTGGCACTAGGAGCTTTCTTTGGAGCCATGGTAAACTTATTTAGTACGTACTTGTAAGCACTAAAAAAAATGGAAAAATTTTGAAAATTTTCGCTGGAGCAAACCCCAGGGACCTTCGCTCACTGGTAAACAATGCCAGACTGGCTACCACCACGGCTCACGCCGGGGTACGCGTCCCCGGACCCAACTACCCGGGTCGCGAGTCAACCTATGAAAGCGAGTCCATGCTTAACAAAAAAAAACCCCTATGATTGGCGAAATTTACGATTGCTGGGAACTACGAAAAAGCGAGGACCACTGTATTAACATTTTATACATTTAAAGCTCCTCAGTATTATTACTGGTGTTGTTGTTATTATTATCATTATTAATATGGCACTTCAAGACTAAAACAACACTCTTAGTGATTTTTAATGTGTACCTGCATGCCAGCACAGTAAGTTATTTAGGTACAAGCACACAAGTTTTAATTATCAGAGTCAGTGGTACCTCAGGATACAAACTTAATTCGTTCCAGAAGGCTATTCGAGTGGGGATACCAAACGAATTTGTTTCCAAATGGAATAATGTAAATTAGTTTTAATCCATTTCAGACCCCAGAAAACACACTTACAAAAGCACTTATATAAATATGCTTTGAGTTTTGAGCTGTTTCGTATCCCGAGGGACCACTGTACATATAAAATATTAAATAACTTTAAAACTATTGAATTTTGGAGTTTCCAGACATAATGGAGTCGTGTCTCACGGAGGAATGGGAAACAAACCGGGTGGCCCGTAGAACAGTTCAGGTGAGGGGGGAGCCGTATAGTAAAAATTGGTCATAGCTTGAAATGTCCCTATTAGCGGAACACAATAAAGCAAAACGCCATAAAGCGGGGCCCTAATGTATGTACCAAAATTTAAGGAGGCACTGACGTTATTTATATACTCATTGCAATACTGCAGTAGTCCTATAAAAGAGTGACTAAAGGAACAGATGAAATGTTTATTTAGTGAGAGTATGTCTAACATTGTTTTACTGGGCCCTATTTTCAAATTGACAAATTTATGAATTTTGTGTGAAATTGGCCAAATTACTAATTTCTGATAACTTTACTCGTTCGGGGGAAATAGGTAAATGGATGGTTTCTTGTACTCATTCGACAGACCAGAAGGAATACTAGGGAAAATAGCTACGAGTTTGGTCCAACTGGAACAATGGAATTGGCCAAAACCAGTGTAAATTGAGTGGAATCGCCAATGCGCAATATCACCAAGATCACTAATTTTGCAAGGGCCCAATTCCATAAGCTTTCCCGCAAATTTCATACTCTTGCTTCATTACCTTAGGTACTCATTTACTGATGGGGTGAAAATGGACAATCGATGTAAGGAAACACGCCCAATAATGCTTCCACCTTCGCCGGAAATTAAACCGCGGACCCTCATCATGTGAAACAAAAGCATTTGCCACCAGGGAAGAATATAGGAAAGCACTGAAAGCTAAAACATTGTGAAACTCTTAAAATAGGTTCGCAAGTACACGAGTGGGTGTTGGTGGGTGAGAGTTGGACCTGACTGGCCTGGGCTAGTAGGCGACTTGGGCTTGACTAGCACGAGCCAGTAGGCCTATGGTATACAAAATTGATCACAACCTAGAGCCAATCAAGCAAAACTGCTGACATTCGAATCTGCAACACAAACTTGCCCTAAAATCGGATAATAAGTGTTTGACCGGTGGCCTGGCTGGTAAAGCATCTTCCTTCACATATGGAGGACCTGGGTTCGATTCCCAGCAGAGTGAAATATTTTGGCGCATTTCCTTACACCTGTTGTCTTGTTCACCTAGCAGCAAGTAGGTACCTGGGTGTTAGTGGACTGGTGTGGGTCACATCCTGGGTGTTAGTCGACTGGTGTGGGGTCACATCCTGGGGTTAGTCGACTGTGTGGGTCACATCCAGGGTGTTAGTGGACTGGTGTGGGTCACATCCAGGGTGTTAGTGGACTGGTGTGGGTCACATCCTGGGTGTTAGTGGACTGGTGTGGGTCACATCCTGGGTGTTAGTGGACTGGTGTGGGTCACATCCTGGTGTTAGTGGACTGGTGTGGGTCACATCCTGGGTGTTAGTGGACTGGTGTGGGTCACATCCTGGGTGTTAGTGGACTGGTGTGGGTCACATCCTGGGTGTTAGTGGACTGGTGTGGGTCACATCCTGGGTGTTAGTGGACTGGTGTGGGTCACATCCTGGTGTTAGTGGACTGGTGTGGGTCACATCCTGGGTGTTAGTGGACTGGTGTGGGTCACATCCTGGGTGTTAGTGGACTGGTGTGGGTCACATCCTGGGTGTTAGTGGACTGGTGTGGGTCACATCCTGGGTGTTAGTGGACTGGTTGTGGGTCACATCCTGGGTGTTAGTGGACTGGTGTGGGTCACATCCTGGGTGTTAGTGGACTGGTGTGGGTCACATCCTGGGTGTTAGTGGACTGGTGTGGGTCACATCCTGGGTGTTAGTGGACTGGTGTGGGTCACATCCTGGGTGTTAGTGGACTGGTGGTGGGTCACATCCTGGGTGTTAGTGGACTGGTGTGGGTCACATCCTGGGTGTTAGTGGACTGGTGTGGGTCACATCCTGGGTGTTAGTGGACTGGTGTGGGTCACATCCTGGGTGTTAGTGGACTGTGTGGGTCACATCCTGGGTGTTAGTGGACTGGTGTGGGTCACATCCTGGGTGTTAGTGGACTGGTGTGGGTCATATCCTGGGTGTTAGTGGACTGGTGTGGTCACATCCTGGGTGTTAGTGGACTGGTGTGGGTCACATCCTGGGTGTTAGTGGACTGGTGTGGGTCACATCCTGGGTGTTAGTGGACTGGTGTGGGTCACATCCTGGGTGTTAGTGGACTGGTGTGGGTCACATCCTGGGTGTTAGTGGACTGGTGTGGGTCACATCCTGGGTGTTAGTGGACTGGTGTGGGTCACATCCCGGTGTTAGTGGACTGGTGTGGGTCACATCCCGGGTGTTAGTGGACTGGTGTGGGGTCACATCCTGGGTGTTAGTGGACTGGTGTGTGGTCACATCCTGGGTGTTAGTGGACTGGTGTGGGTCACATCCTGGGTGTTAGTGGACTGGTGTGGGTCACATCCCGGGTGTTAGTGGACTGGTGTGGGTCACATCCCGGGTGTTAGTGGACTGGTGTGGGTCACATCCCGGGTGTTAGTGGACTGGTGTGGGTCACATCCCGGGTGTTAGTGGACTGGTGTGGGTCACATCCTGGGTGTTAGTGGACTGGTGTGGGTCACATCCTGGTGTTAGTGGACTGGTGTGGGTCACATCCTGGGTGTTAGTGGACTGGTGTGGGTCACATCCTGGGTGTTAGTGGACTGGTGTGGGTCACATCCCGGGTGTTAGTGGACTGGTGTGGGTCACATCCCGGGTGTTAGTGGACTGGTGTGGGTCACATCCTGGGGGACAAGATTAAGGACCACAACGGAAATAAGCAAGACAGTCCTCGATGACGCACTTTCTTGGGTTATCCGGGTGGCTAACCCTCCGGGGTTAAAAATCCCAACAAAAATCTTTGTATATCGTTCCTTACATTATAAACTGCTTCATGAGGGACTGATCACCTAATCTTCCACTGTCTTGTGTATATAATCCTCCAGTCTTCAGACCGTGGCCATATATTGTAGTAATAAAGTGACTGGTGGGCGAAACGTCGACAAAATATAAAAAAACAGATGTTGCACATGTGTAATTTATTATCTGGTCGGTTATAATAATAACTACTCGTGCATATTATCTAAGCATAAGCTGTGAGCACGATGGGATGAGACATCCTATTCCTGGGATCAAGAGCCTTTTACCAGCATCCAGAGACGTACCTTGAGGGTTTAGAGAATATAATACATACATGCAGCACACAAACCACCCAGGATATAAACAAAAACTTACCTCACATATCCCTCAAAATCTGAATCTAAATTAACCCCAAAACTATCTCACAGGACAGAGACATCACTAGAGAACACCCAGCATGCCACCGAGACATCACATTACCCAGGATGAAGCAAATAAACCCCGATAAAAGACAATAATGGCACATCACTCACTCCTCCTCCATGGCGGATGCACTGGAAAGACTGAAGGAGAGAGAATTGTGGGTAACAAATGGCGGTCGCCGGATTACCTCGCATTCTATCTGGATTTACAATTTATTCCCTCTTACGGTTCACTCACTGCATCTTTTTAGGTGAAATATTTAAAAATTAGTTAATATTTCAATACGTAAAATTTATTTAAGTGGTATTTTTTATATAATTAGGGAGAAATGTTAAATAATTTGTGTTCGTGTTCTTGTCAACACGAAGTTGGCGTTCGTGAACACTACATATGAGAATTTGAATTAACCGAATTTACATCATATTCCTCAACATAAAAATATTTAAGTGATATTGGAACAATAATTATTAATAAAATAATAATAATAAAATAATAATAATAAAGTATGAATAAAACCATGATAATTACTATAATGATAATAAAATATTAATAAAAATTCATTAATACAATTCTTGGCAAATTTTACACCCCTCAAGGAAGGTTCCTTGATGTTGGTGAGGGGCTCTTGATTTAGGGAATTGGATCTGTGCTCCAGTTCCCCGAATTAAGCCTGAATGCCTTCCACATCCCCCCCAGGCGCTGTATAATCCTCCGGGTTTAGCGCTTCCCCCTTGATTATAATAATAATAATAATCTTGGCAAATTTTACAATAAATGATTTACATTTTACTATATGTTATTTAATATAAATTTTAACAATAATGAAGTACAATCATTTAATAATAATAAATAATAATAATAATAATAATAATAATAATAATAACAAAGCAATAAAGTTGGTAGAATTACCGACAATATGTAAAGTAAAAGGACACAAGTGCAACTAATGTGACATTTATTGTGGCAACGTTTCGCTCTCCAGGAGCGAAAAGAAACTTCAGCTGAATTTTATGGACTTAAGGCTCAGGGAGATTGACACCAGTGAGTCCATCTATCATCATTCTATCATGCAGGAGGAGCCACATGTCTATGGTGCATCCAACAAAATAAGCAGACTCTTGGATGTCACTACCGCCCGGCTCCGGCTGGGTTACAAGTATCTTTGGCAGGTTAAATCACCACCACCAGATGTAGACCAAACGAAATGTAAACTTTGCCAGATGGATTATTGTCACACCCTGCGTCATTATGTACTGGAGTGCGATAAAATTAATGAATTTAGAAACAACTCACTCAGAAGTGTTCAAGAAATGGCTAAGTATTTTATCCACAGTGGTAATTTACAGACCATTCTGGAGAAATACCCTGACTTTGCTAGCTGTAAATAAAGCATTACCACATGTGTGCATGTGTGTGTGTGTGTGTGTGTGTGTGTGTGTGGTGTGTGTGTGTGTGTGTGTGTGTGTGTGTGTGAGTATGAGTGTGTGTGTGTATGGAGTGTGAGTGTGTGTATGAGTGTGTGTGAGTATGAGTGTGTGTGCGTGTGTGTATAGAGTTGTGTGTGTGTGTGTGTGTGTGTGTGTGTGTTTATGTGTGTGTGTGTATGAATTTGTATGTGTGTGTGTGTGTGTGTGTGTGTGTGAGAGAGAGAGAGACTCAGCAATCAACATTTGCACCAATAACTCACTACAGTTGTGACCGGTGGGAAGTGTGAATTGCTCATTACTCTAAAATTGTTCATGATTGCAGCCATGTATAAACGTAAGTAACCATTCTTACAGTATTCATTACCTTTGTAACTTGTGAGTTCATTACCTTTGTAACTTGTGAGGTTCATTACCTTGTACCTAGTTCAGCCATCAAAACTTTGGAGCCCGGTCCCAGGACCCATTGTGTACCTCTGTAATCTGTAAATACCTTTGTAACTTTGTAATGATTGTGACTAGACCTACCTGGAGTTCATTACCTTTGTAAATTGTGAGTTCATTACCTTTGTAAATTGTGAATTCATTGCCTCTGTAACTTGCTCAGCTATCAAAACTTTGAGGCCCAGTCCCTGGACCCATTATGTACCTCTGTAATCTTTTGACTACCGCCCACAGGATGGGTATGGGGTGCATAATAAACATATTAAACTTAACTAACTCTCCAGGAGCTTTATCAAGCCATTACAAACAATACATGGACACAGAGGGTATATAAAGGCTCAGAGTGAGGTGCAATACTAGTGAGGTACCATTTCGATGTTCACTAGTGGTAGTAGTAGTAGTAGTAGTAGTGGTAGTAGTAGTGGTAGTAGTAGTGGTAGTAGTAGTAGTAGTGGTAGTGACAAAAGTAATACAATATGATACGAATTAATTGCTCGATCATATTGTATTACTTTTGTCACTACTACTACTACTACTACTACTACCACTACTACTACCACTACTACTACCACTAGTGAACATCTAAATGGTACCTCACTAGTATTACACCTCACTCTGAGCCTTTATATACCCTCTGTGTCCATGTATTGTTTGTAATGGCTTGATAAAGCTCCTGGAGAGCGAAACGTTGCCACAATAAATGTCACATTAGTTGCACTTGTGTCCTTTTACTTTACAATAATAAACCAGACGAACATGTGAAAAAGAGTGTAAGCACATCCAGCTCACAACAGAAGCAACAGAGTTCGATCCCCAGCAAGGTTGAATGCCTTGTTTTTTTTTTTATTATTTTATTTAAAACAATACAATACATTAAATAGATAAAAGAACACAATATCAATTCTTACACAGAATTATAAATTTCATTGTCAAAAGCACACAGACGTTTAACTTTGTGCTGACGCAAACTGTCCCTCATCCCCTATGCATTATATCCCATGCACCTATGTTAAGCAAGATTTTATTTAAAACAGTACAGAACAGTTAATAAATAAATAATACAAGACCTATCCGGCAACATATGTGATAACCTTCCATCGCCTAATGAACCACACAACTCCGTGTGGCTTCCAATACCCCCCCTTTTACCCCCCTATTCTAAATCAAACAGGTTTACCACAGCTCACGGACATATTGACATATATACATTAAGATAGCAGTGGTCATGCTTGTCCACAAAGTGTATTAAACGACCACAAGACTGCCTGAACAGTGTACTAACAAGAGTCATGGTTTAGATATATATCACAACAAACATTACATTACTACAACATAAAAGGCATGTAGCACACAAGTATTTCACTACAGGAAAGACACCTATCCTAAAAATTATCACCAACACAAACGTGTTTGAAGCCTCAACCCCCCCCCCCCTTGCATGTCCCACCCAAACCTATTCACAACCAAACATACAAATTATACAGTAAAGAAAAAGAATACAACATCGTAACACATTGATACAGTACATGTATTATACACAACCCATTTCACAAATATTCTCAAGTAATTACAACGGGTCCTGTCCTTGTGCATACAAGAGGCCTCATAACAGCAGGTCCTGCACAAGTAACACTACCAGTGTTTTTTATACATTGTGTTTGCATAGGTATAAAATACATACCCAATACTTGACATAGAACATAAGATGCTCCTCAACCTCCACCATACAGACCCCACCCACTATCATACAACATATAGTCCAAGATTCATACACACAGCAGCAGCATACGCCCACCTCAACCGCACCAGCGTACCTTAGGCGCACACAGCGCAGGCAGCAACACCTCTAACCAGAACCTAACACTACTCATACTCCACAATTTGCAGACACATCTGAACAGCACATATCAAGCAACTTTCATCCTAACACTGGGCACATGCCCTACTCATCTCAAGGAGCACGCTATCTGGTGCTCCCAGACACACACGCCATTAACCGTCGCTGGCCATCAAGCAGCAGACCTCATCACACCTTCCACGACTATTCCCGCCCCTATCTAAACCCCCCCTCCAACCTGGCTAAGGTTTCCCTCCCTCGCTGCCCCACTTGTACTTTTGCATGCCCACTTGGGCCCTGGGGGCCACGTTTGCCATGCTCTCCACGCACGACACCCGTGCCACCTGGCACCACCTGCTGTCGCTGCTCACCTCCACTAGCACACCGCCCCCCATCTACCGATGCTTTTTTCACTGTTCGTTGAGCCGGCGTCAGGACGTCGTCAGAGTCCGACATTGCTGCAGCCCTCTTCCTCGTCCCAGCGTCCTCCTCCATGTATGTGACCGGTTCGTCCACACGAACCTCCACCACCACCTAAGCCTCTGCCTTCTGAAGAGGGGTCACCACGTCCCCGCCAGCCCCACCAGCACCAACAACCTCCTCCTGCTGCTGCTCAACCGCCACAGACACGATCTCCGGACTGGCCGTCGTCACAGCCAGGGAGACCACATCCGTAGATGAGAACATGGTATGCAAAACAGACGCTATTGTCGCATCCAAGTCCTCCACTTCCACCGTCACCTGATCCTCCCCGGAAGCCAGCTGTACCACCGGCGATGCAGGTGACTCGAGAGACGACAGCTCCAGATTAGACACCACCACTGGCTCCTCAATCTCCTCACTCCAAAGCCGACCGTGGCCATCTATTTAAAACTGTTTACAGCATGATCCAACCTGGAATATTCGTCCTTCACTGTATGCTGGTGTTATTACAATCAAAACTAAATGCTAAACCCACACCATCTCCTTTTCGTCCATGTATGGGAGCCTCCTGCCCATCGTCATTCGTTGATCCACCGGCCGGCCTTCTGGCCTGCCCGCGCTGCCCACTCTGCTGCCATATGATCATATTCACCGCAGAGGCGACACGTCCGTCGTTGACCAGCATAAGACACTATGACCTGTGTGCGGAAGTCATCAAGGTACACATACGATGGTATGGCCTGGCGTTTTGACATCTTAAGGGTAAACGAACCGTCTGGGAGACCAACATACGCCCCAGCCACCCGCATGCCTTGTTTAGCCATGTGTACCACTCCATATCTTCTGAAAACACTGCGGAGATCCGTTGCATCGGCCTCGAAGGGCACATTGCGTAGTTTCACCCACGTATATTGTCTAGAGACATCCACCATACGCATATGCACGTCAGGGGACACATCTACGCAGAGATCTTGGAATTGCTCAACCAGCTGCTCGTACACTGGCTCGTAGAGTAGTTTTACAAATATCCGGTAGTCGCCATTTAATGCCACACCGTACAAATCCTTGTCCGCAATACCATAAGTGTCACGGATAATCTTAGGTAGCAAAACTTGTTCATTCTCAGGCGTAATCGCCCCCCGAACAAGCTGTATACCAGCGGTATTCACCCGCCTCCTCACGCTGAATACCATGACGTCACTGGATAGCTTGCTAGACTGTCAGCAGAGAGGTATGAGGCACGTCCACACTCCCTGGCAGCTAGGTCGCGAAGTGAATGCCTTGTTTCCTTACTAGCTACGTTGTGTCCTTGACTACCACCCACAACATGGGTATGTTGTGACTACCACTCACAGCATGGGTATGTTGTGACTACCACCCACAACATGGGTATGTTGTGACTACCACCCACAACATGGGTATGTTGTGACTACCACCCACAACATGGATATGTTGTGACTACCACTCACAGCATGGGTATGTTGTGACTACCACCCACAACATGGGTATGTTGTGACTACCACCCACAACATGGATATGTTGTGACTACCACCCACAACATGGGTATGTGACTACCACCCACAACATGGGTATGTTGTGACTACCACCCACAACATGGATATGTTGTGACTACCGCCCACAACATGGGTGACTACCACCCACAACATGGGTATGTTGTGACTACCACCCACAACATGGATATGTTGTGACTACCACCCACAACATGGTATGTGACTACCACCCCACAACATGGATATGTTGTGACTACCACCCACAACATGGGTATGTTGTGACTACCACCCACAACATGGATATATTGTGACTACCACCCACAACATGGGTATGTTGTGACTACCACCCACAACATGGATATATTGTGACTACCACCCACAACATGGGTATGTTGTGACTACCACCCACAACATGGATGTTGTGACTACCACCCACAACATGGTATGTTGTGACTACCACCCACAACATGGATATGTTGTGACTAACCACCCACAAACATGGGTAGTTGTGACTATCACCCACCACAACATGTGTATGTGTGACTACCACCCACATGGGTATGTTGTGACTATCACCCACAACATGTGTATGTTGTGACTACCACCCACATGGGTATGTTGTGACTACCACCCACAACATGGGTATGTTGTGACTACCACCCACAACATGGATATGTTGTGACTACCACCCACAACATGGGTATGGTGGCTACCACCCACATGGGTATGGTGTGACTACCACCCACAACATGGATATGTTGTGACTACCACCCACAACATGGGTATGTTGTGGCTACCACCCACAACATGGGTATGGTGTGACTACCACCCACAACATGGGTATGTTGTGACTACCACCCACAACATGGGTATGTTGTGACTCACAACATACCTATACCTGTTGGGGGGGGGGATGTAGAAGGTATTCAAGTTTAACTCAGGTAACTGGAGCACAGCTCCAATTCCCTAGATCAAGAGCCCCTCACCAGCATGAAGGAACCTCCCTTGACTGGTCCACAAGCACTACAGTATCAGCAACATAGCCAACATACTCCTGCCACAACTCTTAAACTCCAGTCTGGATCAGTTGGGGCTGTCGATATGAACTCTTTTAATTATAATTTCTAAGCATTTTGACACTAAAAAAATTTGTAATTAAAATATTTTTTGGGAAACATTATTATTTAAATACATCAGTCCAATTACTATGAAAATTTTAGTGGTAAAAAAAAGTAAATCAGGGTTTTTACTATTTATTGATAATACAATTGCCATTAAACATATACAATCCCAAAATTTTATTTGTAAACATTTTGTATTTTCTCCTTATTATTTTATTATTATTATAATCAAGGGGAACCGCTAAACCCGTAGGATTATACAGCACCCAGGGGAGGGGGGATGTGGAAGGCATTCAGGCTTAATTCGGGGAACTGGAGCACAGATCCAATTCCTTAAATCAAGAGCCCCTCACCAACATCAAGGAACCTTCCATGAGGGGATTTTCTCCTTAGATTGTTTACTTGTATGTAAAGTCACTGACATTTTTGGGTTATCACAGGTTCTCTACACATATGCTATGTAAGATAATATATGTAAGTGTACACGTATTTGTGTATACCTGAATAAACTTTAAAGAAGCATTCCACTAGTGGTGGTGGTATAGGCCCTTTCTCAGGGGTGGGAAGTTGGTGACCCATGGGAGGACGACACATACCTCTCACTCTTGTCTCCACCAGAGGGGTTCTTGATCTAGGGAAGTGGATCTGTGCTCCACTTCCCCGAGTTAAGCCTGAATGCCTTCCATTGTCCCCACAGTCACTGTATAATCCTACGGGTTTAGCCTTTCCCCGTGACAATTACCTCCACCAGGCAGAGTGGCAGATGTACCTCATTGGGGCAAAATAACGGGGTATGTAACAGGTACGTATAAGCAAATTCTAGGATTAAATTACTTAATTATTGCACCAACCTGGATTACACAATTCTCAACCACCATACTCAATAGGCCACACATGCAATAAAAATAAAATTCAACTAGAAGCTACAGT